>JAESVK010000261.1:314492-336208 GCA_017140935.1 Hamamelis virginiana
CATACGCAGATAGAGGATTATCACATCAGCCTCATTTTATCCTAAGGCGAATTTGCTGTCAACCCGGTGCACACTTTTGGTGGGGGCAAATATTGTCTTTAGGAAAGCGACACAGTAACGTGACTTGAGGCGTTTTATTCTATTTGGAGATTCGTCAGACTACACCAGGTATTTATTTTACCAACAATCTAAAGACAATATTCGTTATGCCGCGACCAGTCAGACGAATTCAACCTCCAATTGTTAGAATTTTACGTCGGGCAAGAAGACATACTGCAAGAAATAGGCGGGAAATTAGACAGGTTTTTGTAAGGCGTCGTTTGGCTCGTCAGAGGAGATTTTTTCGAGACAATTGTGGAAACTTATAATCGGGCAGTAGAGCATTTATTTCCCGAGTTGTTAATTGAGTTTTCAGATTTGAGAATTGAATTTTAGTGTACTGATTCAATTATTGTATTTTCAATAATATTTAATAATAATAATAAAGTTTATTATTGAAAATATGATGGCTCAGTCACTTCAACAAATGACTCAGAATTTTATGAAGTTAGAACGGTTTGATGGGGGAAATTTCAGACGTTGGCAGAAGAAGATGCATTTTCTACTCACCACACTGAATGTGGCCATGGTCTATGTGTTAAACACGCCATATCCAGAAGAGCAAGAAAATGAGACATTAGCACAGACTCGGGAAAGAACCAAGTGGGAGAATGATGACTACATATGCAGGGGACACATTCTGAATGCTTTAGCAGACTCTCTGTTTGATATCTACCAGCACGTGGAGAATGCAAAGGAACTGTGGAACACTTTGGAAGCTAAGTACTTAGCAGAGGATACAACAAGCAAGGAATTTCTAGTTAGTCATTTTATGAAATTTAGTATGGTAGATAATAAACCTGTTATGGATCAATTTCATGAGATACAACATATTCTTAGCCAATTTAAGCAACAAAAAAGGAATATGGATGATTCCATAGTTGTGCCTTCTATTATTGAAAAATTGCCACCTTCCTGGAAAGAGTTTAAGAAAAGTCTTAAACACAAAAAGGAAGATCTTACTCTTGAGGAACTAGCAAAACACCTTCGTTTGGAGGAAGAAACTAGGCGCCAAGAAAGTAAGGATGAGATTGGAGATCATGTGTCCAAAGTCCATGTGATGGAAGACAAAGGAGATGGCAAAGGAAAGAATTCTAATAATAGGAAGCGCAAGAATAAAAGTCAACCCAACTCAGACTCAAAGAAAAAGAAAGGTACATGTTGGTTCTGTGGCAAGCAAGGACATTTCAAAAGTGAGTGTCGATCATTCAAAAAGAAAACTGGAGAATCAGAGTCCAAGAATAAAATGCTGGCTGTTATCTCCGAGATTAATGTACTCGAGGATGCTGGTGATTGGTGGATCGATTCTGGAGCTACAAGACATGTGTGTAATGATAAGAGCTTTTTCAACACCTATGAATCGGTGGATGATGGAACAGTTCTCTACATTGGCAACTCTTCAACAGCAACTATTAAAGGCAAAGGAACAGTGGATATAGAATTTACTTCTGGGAAAATTTTGTCTTTAACTAATGTATATCATGTACCTGAAGTTAGGAAAAATCTTGTATCTGGAAGCATGCTTAATAAGCATGGCTTCAAGTTAGTTTTTGAGTTAGATAAGTTTATACTGTCTAAAGTTGGAGTTTTTGTTGGAAAATGATATTTGTATCAAGGAATGTTTAAGCTTAATATTAATAAAATAAATAATTCTATTTATATGCTTGATTCTTTTTATTTATGGCATGCTAGATTAGGACATGTTAATACTAGGAAAATGGATGATATGGTTAAAGTAGATTTAATTCCTAAGTATGATAATAACATAGGAGATAAATGTAAAGTATGCATGCAAACTAAAATAACTAGAATGACATTTCCTAAAGTGGAAAGAACCACGTCTTTGCTAGAACTTGTTCACAGTGATGTATGTGACATGCATAGCACCCCTACAAGAGGAGGCAAAAAGTATTTTGTGACATTTATAGATGATTTTTCTAAATTCTATTATATTTATCTTTTGCATTCAAAAGATGAGGTATTTAGTAAATTTGTAGCTTATAAAACAGAAGTTGAAAATCAATGTAATGTCAAAATAAAACGACTAAGGTCTGATAGAGGTGGAGAATATCATTTTCCTGAAAATTGTGAAAATGTGGGTATAATACATGAAACTTCTGCACCTTATACACCTCAACAAAATGGTGTTGCTGAAAGAAAGAATAGGACCTTAACTGAAATGGTAAATGCTATGCTCTCTAATTCAAGCTTAACCACTGGTTTTTGGGGTGAAGCATTGCTAACTGCATGTTATATACTTAATAGAATTCCTTTCAAAAAGAAAAACATGACTCCTTATGAGCTTTGGAAAAACAAGAAACCTAACTTAAATTATTTTAGAACTTGGGGTTGTAGGGCAATTGTAAGATTGCCTGATCCTAAAAGGAAAAAGTTAGGAGAAAAAGGGATTGAATGCATATTTCTTGGTTATGCTCTACACAGTAAAGCATATAGGTTTTTAGTAATTGAGCCCAATAATTCAATAGAAATAAATACAATCATAGAATCACGTGATGCAGTATTTTATGAAAATAGATTTACTACTATTCCAAAATTAGAATCTAATCAAGAAAAAGAATTAATTCCTTTACCTTCTGAGGAAAGTATTGAACCTAGTGAATCTATTGAACCTAGAAGAAGTAAAAGGGCAAGGATTGCAAAATCTTTTGGTCCTGATTTTGTTGTTTATCTTGTAGAAGGAACTAGGAATTCTCATAATAGGCAGACAATGGTTTCACCTGTCATGGAACCAGATCCATTAACCTTTGAAGAGGCTATGAAATCTAAAGATTCTGCTTTCTGGAAAGAAGCTGTCAGTGATGAGATAGATTCTATTATGGGGAACAAAACATGGAAGCTTGTTGACCTGCCTCCTGGATCTAAACCAATTGGTTGTAAATGGATTTTCAAAAAGAAAATGAAGGTTGATGGAACTATTGAAAAATTCAAAGCAAGAATCTCTACCATTAGAGTATTGATTGCCCTAGCTTCAATATATAAACTTCAAATCCATCAAATGGATGTCAAAACAGCTTTTCTAAATGGAGAGTTAGAAGAAGAAATATATATGGAGCAACCAGAAGGTTTTGTAGTACAAGGTCAAGAGCAGAAAGTTTGTAAGCTTATTAAATCACTCTATGGACTTAAACAAGCACCTAAATAGTGGCATGAAAAATTTGATAAGATTGTAATATCAAATGGTTATAGGATACATGAATAGGATAAATGTGTTTATAGTAAGTTTTCTGATAAACGTGGTGTAGTTATATGCTTATATGTAGATGACATGTTAATTTTTGGTACTGATCTTGAAGTTATAGAAAGTACAAAACAGTTTTTATCATCTAACTTCCAGATGAAAGATATGGGCATTGCAGATGTTATTTTGGGAATAAGAATTAAGAGGGAAAAAGATAAATTAATTCTTACTCAGTCACATTACATTGAGAAAATTCTTAATAAATTTAATCAATATGATAATACAACCATGTCTACACCTTATGATCCACATTTAAAATTATATCCTAATACTGATAGGGCTGTTGATCAATTATTATATTCAAGGGTGATTGGTAGCTTAATGTATGCAATGACTTGCACTAGACCTTATATTGCCTTTGCAGTAGGGAAACTTAGTCGATATACTAGTAACCCTAGCTCTGTGCATTGGCATGCAATTTATCGAGTATTGAAATACTTGAGGAAAAATATAGATTATGGAATAGTCTATACTGGATATCCTTCGGTTCTAGAAGGATACACAGATGCCAGTTGGATAACTGACAGTGAGGATCATTCTTCTACAAGTGGTTGGATCTTTACACTTGGAGGTGGTACAATCTCCTGGGGATCAAAGAAGCAGACCTGCATCTCAGATTCAACCATGGCTGCTGAATTTGTGGCATTGGCTTCAAGCAGCAAAGAGGCAGAGTGGCTGAGAAATTTGCTACTGGAAATACCTGTGTGGCCAAAACCAATGGCACCAGTATCTTTGCGGTGTGATAGTGAGGCAACTCTTTCACGAGCTTATAGCCAAATTTATAATGGTAAGTCCAGGCATATAGGACTTAGACATAGCTATGTGAGACAATTGATAACAGATGGTGTAATAACCATAAATTATGTAAAGTCAAGTGAAAATTTGGCTGATCCTTTAACAAAAGGACTTGCAAGGGATTTGGTGTGGAAAACATCAAAAGGGATGGGACTAAAGCCCACATAATTTATCAAACCTGGTGGAAACTCGACTCAACACTTGAAACATCAAGTCCTTGATTTCAATGAGCAAAGTACACCATATGTCGTGATAGTAAGCACTCAAGATTCTTAACATGCATTGAGAATCTTAAATTATATTCATCCCAAGGTTGAAGTGCTTGGTACTTGTAATGTGAAAAGAAGAAGGATGAGTTATTTAACTCTTAATAGACTTACAACGGTGCAGTTGGAGTACTGTAATTACAGGGGTACTTTATAAGTCTACCTATATGAGTGTGGAGGTGGTGCCGCTTCCTATGATATCCAAGGGCTTTGACTCTAGAGCACTCATGAAATAGGATAAAGACCCAAGGCCAATCCACGGGTCGGGTTTTTGAATACTATAGGTATTTTGTCTTGTGTGTGAGACATGTCCGGTTAATCATATAAGATCACTAGTTCAAAGATACGTCTACTATGTCATCTTGGTTAACTCTGATGAGTTTCACTAAAGTGAAAGGTTCAAATCAATAAGATACCTTCACCTATGCATAAGGCTGCCATATGAACCAAGAATCATCATCTTGTATTTTGAAAATGGTGGGGGATTGTTGAATATTTTCAAAATAAAGTATTTTTATAATGGGTTATATATTGGGTTTTTTGAAAATTTTCTATGTTCTTTAGAAAGCTTGAAAGTGCATTTTTGCACTTGTCCCACATTGGAAAAACAAAAGAAGGTAAAAGGCTTTATAAGTCATTAGTTTGGACTTATGGGTTGGGCCCCAAGGGGTACCCATGTTTTGTGAGGAGGGAGGACCTAAGCAAGATTGGGCTTGGACCCAAAAACCACACGAGGGCGCGCGCCCGCCCTGCCCCGTCCCGGACCGGGTTGGGTTGGGTCATTAGATTCAATGGGCCCTATTCTTTTTAGACAAAATCATATTGGGCTTGGGTGTTGGATCTGGATCTGGAGCGGGTGCGCAGACTTGGGTCTGGAGCCTGGAGCGGAGCGGTTCTACCGACCCGCGCGCGAACCAAACCGTCACAACTGTTCGGATGATCCGAACCCACACGTCCTTTGAAGACCAGAACACATTACACATTCAGAATCATAATTCAGACTTCTTCTTCTTCTTCTCTTCTCGTGTTGGTTTTCAGGCTTTCGTTTCTGCGTTCTGATTGCTGCAGAAATTGAAGCGCAGTGTCTTGGTTCATTCGGATTATACATTAACGGTATTCTGCTCTATTTTCGTCGTGCATACGCAGATAGAGGATTATCACATCAGCCTCATTTTATCCTAAGGCGAATTTGCTGTCAACCCGGTGCACACTTTTGGTGGGGGCAAATATTGTCTTTAGGAAAACGACATAGTAACGTGACTTGAGGCGTTTTATTCTATTTGGAGATTCGTCAGACTACACCAGGTATTTATTTTACCAACACTCCGTTGCCATTGTGATCCCCGTCAATCTGTCCCTTATCTTAAAACCAGTAGCAGAGAATTCAAACAAGCATGAGTTATCTTTAGTCAACTGACTGACAGAATTGAAATTAAATTCTTCTTGAGGTGGGGAACAACAAGATCAACATCATGAAGATTTAAATGGCCATGAGAGGTGGGGAGCTTAGTACTGCCAATATATATGGGAAATAGGGAGTTTGGAACCATCCCCAACACGAACATGATCATGACCCTAATAAGGAACAAAATATGAGAGATTACCTGAGGTGGTAGTCATATGGGGAAGTTGCACCAGTATCAGTGTACCAACTAGGATAAGAATCTTTAGCTTCTGTAAGGCCTCGTTTGGTACGCTGGATTAAAAGGTCGAATAGGATGGGATTAGACGAGATAAGCTTTCCCACCAGATAAGTATATACCCTCTTTATCCCCCATTTATGTTTGGTACAGGTTTGGATATAATCTTGGAAATTGTTAAGGAAATCCAATCCAATGTTTGGTACATAATCTTGATATGTCAAATAAAGATCATTTTTTCACTTTATTCCAAAAATACCCTCATTCAACTTTATAAGCCGGATATGTTAAGGACTTGTTTGGATAAATTGTTCTATTGTTTTCTATTAAAAAAATTATAATTATTTGTATGCAATTTTTTTTTTTTTTTGCCCAAAAGATTTGTAATTTTATTGAAAAAACTCAATCGAGAATCAAAATATCACCCTCTAACATAGGCAACAATCATTCAGGAGGTCTATTCCTCCAAATTCAATGAGATAGGCAAGTAAAAGCAAACTTGGCCAAAGAGTCTGCTACCCCATCATCAGCAATCCGTGGAGCATGCGACAATTCCACATGATCAAAACGCTCTTTAAGACGTCTCCAGTTTTCACATACTATTTCAAACAGCTACATCCCACCACTCTCCCCCTACATATATACCTTGGTAAACTTCCATGGCATCAGTTTCCATCTGAAAGCTACGAAATCCCAACTCACCTGCAAACATCAACCCATCATGGATGGCACAAGTCTCCACAAGTGCTGCACTTGGCATATTATGCAGATATTTTGCTAAACCAACCCAAACTCATGTAGCCTCTCCTAGCCATATTCCAGAAGTTCAAGCAAAATTAATCACATTCCAACATTTTTTAAGTATCATTGAAGCCAGAAACAAGTCATCCATAGATGTTCTGAATTTCAAGATATAAATAAATATTAGATCAATCATGTTAAAAGCTATTTTAACACTTGTGATCTCAAAATGCACCATCAGATGTATAATAGATGACAAAACATTTATAAATAACTAATAAAAAGGAATTACTTTAGGCAAAAAAGAATACAATGTTACCACTTTTCCAATGAAATTCATAATCAATGCCATACCATTTTAAAATGGACTAGTAATAAAATCTTAAAATACTAAAATAGTGTAATAAAATGCTCAAACATTGAAAAAAAAAAAATAATCCTAAACTACTCAAAATATAGAAACAACACCCTACTCAAAATATGAAACTATCCTACTAAAAATACTAAAATAATTTAATAAAAAAACTGAAATACCAAAGGATTAAAAATCTTTCCGAAGCATCATATCAACATATTCAACCCTCTCATCCATATCCATGAGCAAGAAAAGATTAACACTATCTTGATCATGAGCAATTAGATGTGCCGCTTTGATCAGTCGATCCTTGATACTACGGTGATCCAACTTCTTTAAATCATCCTTCACTGTCACCCTCTGCTCAGCCATGTCACGAATTAATTTGTCCAATTCGACTAGATAACACAACCATCTGTTCCTTATTATCCTAAAGAAAGCGTCCAAATTGTTCTGCCATTTCCTGTAATCCTGAATTCCATCCATCACTTTTTCTATTCATCTTCCTAGAATTAAGCTTTGCTATCACTTGCTTTATTTGGAGTAAGTTGAGTCATTAACACATCTATATCATCCAATCCATTCACCCTCTTATCATCATCATTCTTTCTCGGGCACAACATCCATCTCCTCAATGTAATCTGCAGCTGTCTCAGCTCCCTTCCCATTTGCTCAATCTTTTCCAAAGATTAGAGCGAAGTCTTCATAATAAGGAAATGGCTTGTTCCTAAATCCCCTAGCATCGAGAACTTTCTACATACACAAGATTGTCATCACATCCCCTAATTTAGATTGCTTATGGCCACCATATTCTCTTAAAGACAGTACGTAGTACTAATACATGTGTATTAATTATCACATCCTATGGTACTGCTAATTAATATATTTGTGTCCTAAAGTGTGTGCTCCCATATGTTATCCAATGTCCATGGCATTTGTAAGGTCTTTCAAACACTGATCGAATAAGAACTAAGAAACCATTTTGAATAATATAATAAACTAGTGAGAAGAAACTAGAAGAAAAAACCAAAATTATACATACCTTTTTACAGGATGTTGAGTTCAATTTCTAATCAAAATCTGATTCTGGTAGCTGGGTAGTACCCCCACAATGGCATGCAATTATGCAAAAAGGAAAAACACCAAAAAAAAAAGGTATTTAAAAGTTAACAAGATTGTCTATATGAAAAGAAAGTAGGATTATTTCTACTGTTGCACCAAATTATAAGCTATTCAATTCTATATTTTACAGTTATCCTCAAGTACTCTCTCTCCCTTAGTAAGGAGGCCAGTAGTTATCAAGATCCACACAATGTTCCATGTTCATATATCTGTTGCCTGTCCCATTTGCATTATTCATGTCTGCACCACCATAGCTAGTCTCTGTAGCAAGAGCACTAGTCAACATTGAAGAAGTCATCATGTCTGGTTGATTCATCGCCTGAGGCGGCATTGGCCTCAAAACTGGTTGTGTGGCTGCCCCTCCAAGATTTAAATTTAACCCCGATATCGTGAAGCATCCTCCTCCAACTCCAACAGGGTAGTTCAATTGGGATTGAAGTGCTGGTAGGTTCATACTAGTCGATCCGCCTCTTAAAACCCTAGTAAGCTCTGCTATTTCTGCATTACTCATATAGTTTCTTCCCATGGCAAACTGAGAAGTGTCTACCTGCATCATTGGTGATGGTACAACATTTGGACCTATGTCCATATTGTATGGATTCACTGCTCTTGATTGGTTTGAGGGGTACTTTTTTCCACCTGCGCTCTTCTGGAATACGCGGCAAACAACCCATTCATCCTGTTGTACACAACTTGGGTTAGGATCATAAACTAAAATATTATTTAGATTAAGGTATATAATCTCTAGACTAATTTTAAAAGAGTTTACAATTGATTTTCATAGTATATATAGATCCATCTTTTTCCTTTTTTCTTCTTCTGAATTACAAGCTAGCCTTCTAGCTAGGGTTTTGTTTTGTTTTGTTTTTTTTGTTTTTTTTTTTTTTTTTTGACGCTTTTCCGTGCTGCTGCTGCTCCTACTATTAATTATTGTTATCGCTTCAAATCAATTAGTCGCCAACTTGCTTGATACGTCATCTACCTAACTTACAAGTTTCAGAGTGCACTGACCTTCCAAATTCTAAACTGAAGTACTTGTTGCATTTGGATTAAGAATTTTGTTTTGTTTTGTTTTGTTATGATGTGGACTAATTAAGTTGCATGGACTTTCCAGCTATGTCATTCCATGCAACAAGTACAATTATCCTACTCTTCGATCACCTATTTATTTGACACAGATATGATGCAAGCAATAGTGTTCGAAGCAAATTTCTAAGGGAAAAAAAATCTCTATTTTAGCCATATTTGGAAAATGATTTCTTATATATAACAGTTTGTAGATCACTCCATGCAGTCTTTTTACTTGGAGAAATTTCACGATTGTACTCATTTATAAAGCAACAACCAGATACTACGTATTTCTCTATGAAACTAAGAAGGAATAAACTAGCTAGTTTTAGCTAGTGTTGAGGTACTGATGGTTTCCTCTACACCAGATATATGCAAACTTTAATTTGAAGTCATTCTTACAAGAATTAAGTTTCTTTGACTTCTAAATCAAGTTTAATACTAGCTAGTCTTTATGATAAACTATGTAGATCATGAATTTTGCAGATCAAAAAAAAAAAAAAGTCCAAATGAGCAGTTTACCTTTAGCTTCACAATCTTTCTTTCTTTTTTTTTTTTTTAAAAAAAAAAAATTGGGAACAAAAAAGAACAGGAAATGTAGCATTATTTAATTAGAAATGATTCTAATTCTAGTATTTATATAAAGAAAGAATATATTTTGTCACCATGCACCTACAAATCATAGAAGCAGACGGGCGGAACTAGAGGGAAGGGAAGGGGAGCCATGCCCTCCTAACTTTTTGGGAAATTTCTATACATTATATATATATAAGGTATGTGATTATAACTTGTACCTTATATAAAGTTGCGTAAGATAATTTCAATAGGGCCGAATGTAGAGCATATTTTGAAAAACTGACCGTTAGATTAGATGGACTGCATAACAATTTCATGTTCGCCAAAAATCACAATGATCCAATGGTCGGTTTTTGACATATGTCACTGTGAAAAGTTGTGATATTTTTGTTCTTCAAAATATTGTCATTTATTCCTAGTAAGTTTTTTTTTATAAACCGACCGTTGGATCACTATGATTTTTTGCAAACATGAAATTGATAAGCAGTTCATTTAATCTAATTGTCAATTTTTCAAAATATTCTCAACATTTTGCCCTATTAAGGTCACTTTAAGTGCACCTTATAATCGCATTCATGTTATTTTATATATTGTATACACTACACAACCACTCTAAAGACCGGCACCCTTGATATAACAATAAATTTGAAGGAACAAATTAGAATTAAAATTTTGGAAATGGATTGAGACAACCATTGAAAAGAGAGAATAGAGAAAGAAGAAAAAAAGAGTACATTAGAGGGAATGTTAAGGAAAAATAGGGAATTTCAGATAGGGGCTAACACAAATATTATGCATTTATATTTTTACCTTCCTCAATTAAGGTGAGAACAATTCATTTTTTACAAAAAAATTTTTAGAAAACTTGAATCATATATATAACATATATATAATAATCCAAAAAATATTTAAAATGAGAGAGCTATACTCAATTGAATTTTAGGAAAAAATATGACCTTAAAATAGGTTATTTTGAACTATAGACCACGAACTTTAACAAACTCTTATGAATTATACTGAATTCGGATGCAAATACTATTTAACCTTTCGAATTCTTGGGTTGAATAATATCATCACCAAAGAAGAAGATAAGATCTGGTAAATCGGAAACAATTAATTAATAATTAAGAATAAAAAGGAATTTTTATGAATTTTTATGATATTACGATTCTGGTACTAATATTTTATAAAATTAGAATTTTACACATTATAAAAATGGTTATTTTTCGTCACTTTAATGTATAATATATATATATATATATATATATATATATTTCTCCTACATTAAAATCTTGGCCCCTAAAGAAAAAATTCTAATTCCGCCCCTGGAAGCAGATAATAAAAAACACACACACACACCAATAAATAAATAAATAAAACTGGAGATGGAGGGATGTGATGATTATGTTACCTTGGTAGTTCTAAAGGCAGTCTTCGAATGGATGCGATATTCATGCATGACCCAGTTAGATTTCTCTCCTCTGGGAGCTCTGCCTCTGTAAAAAACCAAAGTCTTCTTCATCCCAACTAACTCAGAGGAGACACTGTTGAAGATCTCCTTGTCCTTTCCTGTTGTCTTCCAATATCCAGTGTTTGTTGCCCGGTTTGTTCTCACTCCCGTTGGGTATTTCCGATCTCTAAGGCTGAAGAAATACCACTCCTTTTCTCCCATTTTTGCCTTCCCTAATTTAGACAAAAAAAACAAATTATTGATCAAAAGCTGATCTCAGAAGATTAGATCGGAAATTTACTCTTGTTTGTTGAGAATTGAAACTAATTAAAGAAGAAGTTCTTTATCACAAGAAATAACTACAATTAATTTTGATGCATACAAGCATTAATTTTTTAAAGTCAATTGGAAACGCAAATTAAAGCTTGCTTGTATGGTTGTAACAGCAATTTAATTACACCACGATGGGTTGTAGTCAATAATTAAGCACTATACCAAATACTCTTAAGCATTAATCACTACATGCATGTTAGTGTGTGTGTATATTACTATATATATATACATATACACCGGTTCAGGTGCGTGCCGCCGTGCAAATGAGAACATATACATCTTTGAAGGAATTAAATATGATGGATATTAATCATCTAAAGTAGATATATACAAATGGCAAATGGAATATCTTGTTATATATGTGTACGACAGTGTATGCATAAAATATGGCCCGGCTGTGATGATATGATTGCTTTAATTATATCCATATCGATCTAAAGCAACACTTGAACTTCAATTCAGAACCAGGAATGAATCAATCCTATTTTGAATAAATCCTTATGAATGAAATAATTAAAACAAGTTTTTAGGTAAGATCTACCTGGAAGGTCCCATGGCTCGCATTTGTTGAGATCAACATCACCAATTGCCCTTCCTGTAAAATTTGCATCTGATATCTTGTTTATGAGATAGTAAGTGATGAGCTCTTCATCTGTAGGATGAAATCGGAAACCCGGCGGTAACGTCTCTGCAGCCTTCCCTTCTCCTTCCATATCTACTTCCTCTTTTGCTTTGATTTATTCTCACCCTCTAAAATAAACTGTGCTTCTATACTAGAACAACATGACATGTAATGAAATTAAAACCCCCCAAAAAATACCCTAATAAAAACAATAGAAAGCGAAAAATATCTGAATATATATATGCATTAGAGAAGTAAATACTATTGATTGGGAGGAGGCTAGGGATCAAATTTTCTTCCTAAGTCATAGAAATTAAAGCACACAAAAGTTGAAAACAAGCATTTAGGAGCCAAGTAGATATCTTACTTGCTTGGAGAAGAGGAACACTAGCTTGGATAATTTTCATATCATCATCATTTCAAATAAAATAAGAAATACTTAGAGGGATTTGTGTAAGAAAAGAAGCTGTAAGAGTTTTATGAATCTTTTTTCTTACTAACCATGCATGCAGAAGAAGTATATATATATATATATTTATTTAAGGTTTTCTGATGTGAAGGAAAGATATAGAAGGGGGTGTGTTTGTGAAGTTCTCACCTACTTTTGTTCTTCACTTACAAGATACATGGACATTTAATTTCCAATGCCCTAAATAATATTGAAAGTCAGTGAAGAAATCCCTCTTTTATGATAATTACATGATCGCCCACTTGTCTTCATGCAGCTTTAAATAATTATACTACGAAAGGTATTATTTAATATATATGACCATACTGACCTCATAATATTGTCTAGGAATTTCACATCTTGGTTTTCGATATATCATCTTCCTTACATTAATTAATTCATTAAAATAAGCTGATGAAATTGTATTTCTTGGTTTTTCTAGCTGCTTTGGTTATTCTATCGATTCAAGTTTTCTTTGCAGGATCATTGGATATTATTTTCTATTTAATTCATTTCACTCCTATGCAATATATTTAAACCAAACCTTTAATTATATATATATATATATATATATATATAGAGAGAGAGAGAGAGAGATCAAGTCCAATATATGTATATGTATAATTGAAGAGGGTTTAAGAAAAAAGAATAAAAGGGAAGAGAGAGAGAGAGAGTAAAATGGGGACATATACTCAAAGGAAAAAAAGAAAAAGAGAGTAAAATGGGGACATATGCTCAAAGGAAAAAGAAAATAACAAAAGAAAAAACAAATTGAACAAGGAATTAAGGAATATAATTGTAAACAATAGAAAAATAAAAATAAAAGATAACATCCTGATTCTGGGGGCAGAAACAGTAAAGGGTTGTTTGTGTAATTAAATGAGAGTTAATATATATATATATAGATTACGAAATATAAATTACAAGAAGCTAGACATGCGTATATATATATGTGTAAGACAAAGTCACGTACGCCCATGTTGACTACTGCACGTAATCCCCCTCTTCATATTCAGACCAATGCCACCCAACAAGCCACTTGGGAATGCTTCCCATTATTTTTCAATACATATATACCTCCACCAATCAGCGTTTTCCATGTAAGCAAGCCATACAGTTATGTGGGCTCCACTTAATGAGACTAAGGAAGAGTCACATGCAAGGGAAAATAGAAGAGGGAGGGGGGTTCCCTGAGGCGCGAACCACTGGAATATTATAATGATTTTTTTAAGGGAGAGCGTTTCAGCTTCCCCTGACCACCTTCCTGGATTCGCTTACCCTCTGTTCTTTTGTTTTGAGGTTTCTTTGTACCTTCATTATTAGCTAGGGTTTCATTCTGACAGTCACACTTGCAATATTAATAATTCTATTAATTAAAAACTAATACATACATATATATATATATACCACAAGTTTTGGTTCCTTTTTGTTCATATCCAGCTATACGTACAGTTAATATATCTTACATTAAATTAAGATGGAAGAAGGATCCAACTTCTCATGCATGTTGCCAATGCAAATTTTTCATCTTTGTAATATTTTTGAAAAACTTGGTAAAAAATATTAAGGTAAGAGCGAGGCAAATAAAGTAGGAGAAAAGGAGGATGAGGATGCATGTGTTTTGTTTGTTTTGTTCATTGTTTGTTTTGTTTTGTTTTTTAATGTTTGAGTATGAGGATCGATGTGTCTTTGTCACCCATGGGGCAAGCATTTCAATTCCTTTCTGAGTTAATAATTTTATAACATTACCATTTTTTATATTAATGCTTGTTTGGGACTTCTTGTGGAATAACCTTTCTTAACTCCTTGTGGAATATATATTTTTCATAGATACAAATGGACTCAACTCGATCAACAAATTAAAGCCACTACTATATATTGAGGTTGGTTACATATCCAGTTTTTCAGGTAGTTCACTTTAAGTTGGCCATGTATGCTATCATGGGGGGTGGAGGCCTTTTAGAAATGAATTCATTCTATTTCAATTCATTTAATTTACCTAATATTAATTAGAAGACAATCACTAAATTAATCAAGTTGGTAATTGAAGGCCTCTCACTACAATCATAAGAATCAAATATGGAAAAGAGGCTCTTTATTGTAATATTATATAACCCTATTATTAGGAGTGTCAAGAAATTAAAATGATAATTGCAATCTCATTTCTATGAAAATGAGAAGAAAAAAAAAATACAGTGAAATCTGTCCCAAGTGCTTTGTAGAACACAACAGGAAGATTGAATTTCTATGGGAATGGTATGGGGAAAACCATACATCTAGCTTAGGGCTTGTTTGAAAGGAAACTTCGATCTATAGGAAGAATTACTTCCTTTCAAACTCTTTATGAAAAAGTGTGGACAATTCATGTAAAATCAATATTTGTTAGGGTTTTATTTGAAATTTCACACAATTTTAATTAGGTCATGAGAAAGGACCAAATATAATGCTTCAAAGGAAATTCCTTCATTTGGGTTTTATTTGAATTTTCAAACAATTTTGGGTCGTGAGAAACAACCAGCGAAAATGCTTCAATTCAAACGACCATTTTAAAAGTTGAAAAAAATAAAAAACAAAAAAACAACATGGTATATTTGGAAAAATTCTTCATTTTCATCTTGGATACCTAAATAGGCAAATTGAAAAAATCATTCTGCCTGCAGCCATTGGAATCACTCTTCCTTGATGATTCTTTCAGATACATCCTAATTTTATCTTTACAGCTGGTTTCAGCTCAATGCTCTATCACACAGTATTTTATTATATTAACCACCTTCTTTGCAAGATGAAACCTCATATTCAACAAGGAAATACCAAAATGACTTTTCTAATTACAAATTTACTTTTCTAATTACAAATTTACTTATAGATTTGGCTTTAATTAGAGCTCTGACTATTAGCCCTTGGATTTGGATTTCATATTGATCTATCTGTTTGTTGAGAAATAATGGCAAATTTATAATTTAACTAACAGTAGTTTTCATATATGGTTTATGATGGTGCGTTTAATAACTAATTCTGTCTCTAGGTGCATTGGTCGATCGCTTTACGTGTTTTATAAGTAGGTCTGTTTGGAAAATTGCATTATAATTGCGCGCAAAAATACTTTTGTTTTTGGCTGATCTCTTTCAAAAGCGGATTAGTTATGATTTTGGAAAGATTCAAAGGTTTAGTATATATATATTGTATTATTGAGCAATAGGGATTTTGAAAAGTTAATTAAATCCAAGAGTAGCCATCTATCACAGTCTTTTGTTTACTTATCAAACACTTCATATATATCAAATTGCATAAGTGTCAAGATCTCGCCAACCTGTTCCATCTCTGAAGGCCGGTCACTTGATTACGTACATACAAACTTCTTGTTCACAACTAATTAAGAACTATGAGGACAGTTCTTGATTAACCAGTATCAAGGAAGATAAAAGAGAAAAAAAAATAATGAAACAAAGAGGAACTATCCATGATCAATGATCAGCATCCTACAATGTCTATAGATGACAAGGTTCATGGCTCAGACTCTATTAAACCATAGAAACTGGATTTGGTATATTTTCCCAACTCAAAGTACAGGTTAAATTTTGCTTATATATATTTGAAGAAGTGATAATTAATGGTATATATAAACATACATGTGAAAGGGTAACAAAGGTAAGTTACAACTAATCATAGAAGAAATGAATAATCTTGGGCATAGATTAAGCTGAGTAATCATCACTATCCCAATAATCTTGATTGTAATGAAATTAAGCCAAAAACAAATATATGAAATACGAAGCTAATTATATATGTTACAAATATAAGGTTTTAATTTGACTATTACACTACTAATACTTCAAGAATAGTATTTGAAATATACTTCTAAAGAACTCCATAAAATAAAAATGCAATTTAATTTCCATACAAAATAATTATACAATTCATCATTAATGCATATTCTGTAAGCTTATGGTGGAGCACAATATGTAAGCCCAGCCACAATCATTCTTCAGTCGCCGAATAATAAAAATCTGCCAAGTAAATCATAGATTAAGCTTGCGTGCTCGAATGAGTGATTTCAGCTCACCTAATTACTACTTTGTCGCGGATTTATTTTACTCTTTCAACGAGTTGTGCGTGTTCAAATTGATCAGCTGTCAAGCAGCTGCTAGACGTCTGGCAGCATGACTAACTAGAAATAACGGAAGACTAAACTGTTTAGGCACAGAAGACTGCAGGTCTTTAAGTCATTTACTTCAAATTATAAAATTCTTTTGAAGTTCAATATCATTGAAAAAATCTCTATGTAATGGTTTAATGTAACTAAACTAGCCACATATTAAAAATATAATTAGAATTTTGATGTGTGAAGTATATATATTGTAACTTGTTAAGTGACGATAATTAGGTCATTAAGGAGAACACACACACACACATATATATATGCTGAAAATATTTCAGAACAAACTTCATAGTTAATTATCATTTTTTGTGTGTGTGAAAATATTGGTTAATTTTTGTATAAATTAGTAAATTTTGTTATTGTTGTTGGCATATAATTAGTCATAGAAGAAATCACTTGAGAAACAAAGTTCAAAATCATCTTGTTGTCGCAAAATTATAAACTAAGGTTGCGTGCTCCTTCGTATGAAAATCATCTAAAAAATTAATTAATTAACTATCATCAAAACGCGTCATGGAGACGATTATAAGGTGCGTGTCACATCTCATAATTATTTTACAACGACTTCATCGACTATCACGGTGAAGTAGTTGTGAGGCAATTGTCAAGAAGACTTGATCTCTAGAAGTGAAGATGAACCCTAAAGGGATTACACATTCATGCTTGGCAGGCAACTTGTCAAGCACTTCAAATTATAAAACTATACCCACCTTTAATCACATCGTTACGTCTTTCCCGGTGTGTTTTACCCTAGGTAGCACATGAATGAATAAGAAAATTTGAATATATGCAAAAATATTTAAGTGGTTAGAGTAAAGATGCAAGAAAAGAATCAAGAAGAGTAATTAAAGGTTTGCTAATTTTTGTTTCAAAAACGGGTGCAAATATTCAAAAGAGTAGTTGCATGTCAGGATACATAGAGGAAGAGATGTATTGGAGATGTACGTTAGAGTCCTTGTTATTCCACTAGTTTACCCCTTGCCTTGTACATAAGTTAGTCTTTTAGTTGGCGTATGAGTGCATGTTTCTTGCATTTCTTGTTCACAAACACTAACGTCTCCTTTTCATATATATATATATATACACACATACACGTGTGTATATGTTAGGTTGGAAGATCAGTACACATTCTCTGGTGGAGTGCAGTTTTACCGGTTTGGAGAACAATTAAGACTGTAGGAAGGAAAGCATAAGGGGGTATTCAACATTTAAAAGAAACCCTAGGGGTAGTTTAGTAATTCCAGGGATCTTGTGAAGTGACCAAATAACCACCCCATGCAAAGTACAGTAGAGTCTTGCAGTAGTGCTGAAATTAAGTTGTACTAATTTAAGGAATTGGATATGATCGAACTCTATATATAGTACGTTAGTTAAGGTAGCACAGTTTTAGCATGAAATTTTAGGTCAATTTGCCAGTTCAAACTTGTAGGAAGGAGCATGGGCCTGTAGAAAAATTAGGAAATCATTCTCAAGAGTCTTGACTTTGCAGTTCTATGACAGTAGCTAGAGAGAAAAAAACCTGTAGGGAAGAAGAAGACCACCATGATCAAGTAGTTTTGATCTTATAAAATGATCAATTAATAACTAAGGAAGAGAAGTTGTATGAGTTCTCAGGGTCTTGATTAATTCTCCTTCCAATAAATCTTAGGGTTAATTGGCCAAAAGTCTTATTTTAGACACTACCCTTGCATAAAGTCCTCATTTTGGATTTTTAATGGCTAAAGTCCTATTTAAAAGAATTTTAATACTTAAAGTCCTATTTTCATAAAATATATATTTTTAGTGACAAAATTACCCCTAAAAGAGACGGGCTGTTTATATTTTTTTCTTTCCCCTCTCTCTCTGCTAGTTGACCACCGGAACACCGGCATCAACCCATCGTCTATTGGCTTTTTCCAGCGAGCTCTGTCTCCGTCTCCGGTTCAGATTATCGGTGAGGTTCTTTGGGCGAGCACTTCTTGATGGCTGCTCAAATTAGCTAAGAAATTAATTGTTGTAGCACCACGACGCCGACTTGCAGTGGTCGTCGGCACGATGGATTGCTCGTCGGAGCTTGTCGCACTTCATGGCTGCTCTCCACTATCACCATTACAAACCACGATATCATTCCAAATATCGTGATTGTACCGCCTGATGCAGAATATATATATATATATATATATATATATATATATATATATAGAGATTCTCTTTATAATTGATGATAAGTACTCCATATTAAGCAATGGAATCAGTTTCCTGTATTTAAATCTATAAATTTTTGCAGCTGTCCTCAGTTCCATCTTAAAAGGAGTGCTTCCTTTTTTTTTTGTTTTCCCTTTTTTTTTTTTGTGATGATACAGCAAATTTCTTATCCTTCACAAAGCCTCGTGGGGCTTCCAGATGTCAGTGCAGGCTTCATTTCTAGCCACAGTGGTCAAAGTTCTTCAACATCGCAGTTGAATGTAGTGGCTTTTCTGGATAAAATTAGTGTTCGGCTTTTCTGGACAACATTTAAAATTTAAATGATGCGTTTTGGATTTTTAGTGTACAACCGAATAACTCTAACTATATAAATTTTTCATAAAGTTGAATATTTGATACTTTTGTAAACTAAAGAGGTACATAATATAATTAATATTTCTATAAACTTAACAGGGACTTTCAAGGAGTTTAGTGGCCAAAATTATCCCAAAAACATTTTTTTTTTTTTTTTTTTTTTAAATTTTAAGGTGGAAGAATTTTATTGTATAAAATTTATAGGGCTAAAGGCCCAAAATTGAAAATTAGAAAAATTGAAGTAGTGGGAAAAAAAAAATAAAAAAAATAATTTCAAAACCGGTCAAACCGCCCAAACCAAACCAAAATGATTGGTTTGGTTTAATACTTTAATTGGTTTGGTCTGGTTTATAAAAAATACAAACCGGAATTTTCGGTTTGGTCCCAAAATTATGGCAAAACCACCCAAACCGGACCAGTAAACACCCCTACAAACTCATATGGCAACTTAAAGTCACGTAGTGAAATGAGTTCGAACCAACTAGAATATGAGCCAAGTCAAATGAAAATCATATAGGTACTCATAGCATTTTTAAAGTAGTCAAAACTTACATTCATGGGCCAAAAAAATAGAGGATGCCAACCTCAACCAAACTCATATGGCAACTCAAAGTCACGTAGCATTTTTAAAGTACTGAAAACCTACACGCATAGGATAAAAAAACAGAGCCAACCTCAACCAAACTCATATGGAAACTCAAAGTCATGTAGTGAAATGAGTTCGAACCGACTGGAATATAGGCCAAATCAAATGCAAAACATGTAGGAACTCGTAGCATTTTTAAAGTACTGAAAACCTACACGAATAGGATAAAAAAACAGATCGAGTCAACCTCAACCAAACTCATATGGCAACTCAAAGTCACGTAGTGAAATGAGTTCAAACCAACTGGAATATGGGCCAAGTCAAATGCAAAACATGTAGGAACTCATAGCAATTTTAAAGTAGTCAAAACCTACACACATAGGCCTAAAAAATAGAGGATGAGACCCTCATGCAAACACATATCAAATGAAAAGTGAGGTAGTGAAATGAGAACAAACCAACTAGAATATGGGCCAAGTTAAATGCAAATCGATCATGTAGGAACTCATAGCATTTTTAAAGTAGTCAAAACCTACACACATAGGCCAAAAAAAAAAAAAAAATGGCAACCTCAACCAAATTCATATGAATAACTCAAAGCCACGTAGTGAAATGAGAGCAAACCAACTGGAATATGTAGTGAAATGATATGGCAACTCAAAGTTAGGTAGTGAAATGATATCAAACCAACAAGAATATAGGCAAAGACAAAATGCAGCTCATGTAGGAACTCATACTATTTTTAAAGTAGTGAAAACTTACATTTATGGGCCAAAAAAACAAAGGTTGAGACTCTCATGCAAAAACATATGGAAACTCAAAGTCAGGTAGTGAAATGAGAACAAACCAACTAGAATATGGGTCAAGTCAAAGTGCAACTCATGTAGGAACTCATAGCATTTTTGAAGTAGTGAAGACTTACACTTGTAGGACAAAAAAAATAGAGAATGAGTCCCCCATGCAAACTTATATGGCAACTCATTGTCACGTAGCTAGTGAAATAAGTTCGAACCAACTAGAATATGGGCCAAGTCATATGCAAATCATGTAGGAACTCATAGTATTTTTAAAGTAGTGAAAACCTACACACATATATGACAAAAAAATAGAGAATGCCACCCTCATGCAAACTCATATGGCAACTCAAAGTCATGTAGTGAAATGAGTTCGAACCAACTAGAATATGGGCCAAGTCATACGCAAATCATGTAGGAACTCATAGCACTTTTAAAGTAGTGAAAACCTACAGACATAGGACAAAACAACAGAAAATGCCACCTTCATGCAAACTCATAGGGCAACTCAAAGTCATGTAGTGAAATGAGTTCGAACCAACTAGAATATGGGCCAAGTCAAAGTGCAGCTCATGTAGGAACTCATACCATTTTTAAAGTAGTGAAAACCCACAGACATAGGCCAAAAAAACAGAGAATGCCAACCTCAACCAAACTCATATGGCAACTCAAAACCACGTAGTGAAATGAGTTTGAACCAACTAGAATATGGGCCAAGTCAAAATGCAAATCATGTGGGAACTCATAGCATTTTTAAAGTAGTGAAAACCTACACATAGGCCAAAAAAACAGAGAATGCCACCTTCATGCAAACTCAGATGGCAACTTAAAGTCACGTAGTGAAATGAGTTCGAACCAACTAGAA
>JAESVK010000261.1:336308-373616 GCA_017140935.1 Hamamelis virginiana
GATTGATTTATGTATGTATTTCATTTTTTGATGAATTTTTTTAGCAATATATATATATATATATATATATATATATATATATATATATATATATATTTGAATATGTGAAGCAAAGTATAAGAAAGTAAAAAGGAAAATTTGATAACGCCAGCTTTTGTAGATTTTGGTTTTGAATTTTCCACAAGCAGCATTGCGAAATCCTTGTAGGCCGGCCGAAAGTAGCTTTTTGGTGTTTTACCGAATTGCATTAAATCACGGCCTTTTGTGCAAAAGTTAATGCCACAGTAGCCTCGCGGTTTATTCTCCCGATTCCAGCTTCTGTTTCTTCAGGGGCATTTTTGTCCACATCTGATCAAAAGGACTTGTAACAAAAGAAAATTCCGTACAGGATCTCATGCATTGAAATATTATAAAAGGGGACTTTTGTCCAATTTCCCCTAAATCTTAAGGTTTGTTTGGATCATGGAAAGTGTGAGAAAATGGAAAAGAAAATCTTCAAAAAAAATTTATAAATGGATTCCTTTTGTCACATATTTAAGCTTTTTTATTTCTTTTCCTTCAATTTTTTCTGTGATTCAAACATAAGCCAGTAGTTTAAATATGGCTGCAGGCTATGGACACAATGCAGTAGGTCATTAGGCTAATCGTCGATCTTCAAGTTTGTCAAAACTAAATTGATTTTTTTTCTTGATCATGCACTATAAGAAATATGACTTTTAGCATAGTTTTAAGTATCGAGTAACTGCCCCGTAACAACAACGTAAAGGTGTAATGGTACGAATGTGTATCAGGTGTTATGTAACCGGTAGCAGCTACCACGTACGGTCGTGAATCCTTTTTTTTCATTTTTTGCACACCAACCCCAAAAGTAGTAATACACATGTTTTCATCCAATAAATGTGTATTATTTTTTATATATAAGTAATATAATGTTTTAAAATAATTATCCAAAAAAAATATAATGTTTTAAAATATTTTATAATTTTTGGCAAATTTTTTTAGTTTTAATTTTTAACAATTTTTTTTTTATAATTTTTATACATTTTCTAATTTTTTTTAAAAAAAATTCGAAGATCTTATAATTTTTATAAATATGTTTTTAATAATATTTTTAGAATTTATTATAATTTTAAAAATTCTATAGAATTTTTTATACTTTTTAACATATTTTTTATAATTTTTTATTCTTTTAATAATTTATTAAAATTTTAAATATAATTATAAAGTTGAAAAAAATACTAAAAAATAAATATTATATAATTATATAATATAATAAATTAATAATGTAATTTTATATTATATATAATATATAAGACATTTATCCTACTTTGACTTTTCAAAGCCACATACTTAACACTTACTAAAAGTTTTTTTTTTTTTTTTTCGTTACAACACTTAATAAAAATTAAAAGAGCTCTTATAAAAGAAAACAAATCCAAATAGACTCATTATCAATATTATCAAACCCGGACCGGCTCGGCCGGTTCAACCGATTGAACCGGAAATCGGGAATCGGTCTCCTCTCCGGTTAGTTTAACTCACAAAAACTCATTCAATTCAAAAACCGCTTTCTTTTGCAAAACTCAGTCAACCCAGTTTAAAAATCGGGCAGGTTTGTTTGTTTGTTTGTTTTTTTTTTTTTTTTAAGTTGCTAAAATGACTAAAATAGCCCCAATTTTTTTAAAATCTCTTAAAGCCAAGAAGGCTAAAAAGGCAAATTAGTCTAAAAAAATCCCAAATAGCAAAAAGAAACCCAAGCACCTAATTTATCAATACAATATTCTTATCTTTCATTTTAAAAAATATATATAATAAAGATTCATCAATAGTAATTTTCAATTTTCAATTTTGATGACTACACATAAATTCAAATATATGAATTGATTGTACAAACATTTTTTTTAAAAATAATTATATTTTGAACCATTTACAGCTTTTATTTTAATAAATAGATAAATAATAATATATTTATGATGTCATGGTGACGTAACGGTTCAACTCAGTTGACCTGATGGTTGAACCGGTTGACCCTTAACCAGGTAACTTTTCTAGTTCGATGATCTGTCCAAGTTTTAAAACATTACTCATTATAGCCCAGGTTGCTTCGTTAGTGTGCGTGCACGCACGCACACACGCGCACACGCATATAGATACAGTTATATACTGGTTAACAAATGCTGACTTTTTCTAAATCAGCATAAATTAATTGCAGTCATTGGATGCAAACAACCTAGATTAAGGCAAGGCACTAAACTCACGCGAGTTGAGTTTAAGTGATAATACCCGCAATCTGAAACCCATTTCAACTAATTCGCTTCTCTCTCTCTCTCCACCCACCCATTCATTAAAACTCGAAAAACACGATTCTCTCTCCATCAAACCCTAATTTTGACGAATTTTGAGGGTTTAGCCACTAAATATCCTTACACTTCCATTTTAGAGAGATTAAAAAGTGAGAAGGAGAAGAATTTTGAGGGGTTTGAAGGTGATGGTAATGGGGGAGGATCGGGAACGTGCTTATGCAGCTACGTGGACAAAAGCAGTATGGAGTCACAGATATTACCTCTACCTATCACAGAGAACTATGTTGGAGATGTTGAGGGATTGGCTACGTTGTACCCAACTCCAAAATCAACATACCTCTCTCTTCAAGAATTCCAGTCCATTTACAACCAAAAAAACCCTATGTTGATCACCTCCACATCTTCTCTTTGAAAAATGCTAATAGTCCCGTCCCCATCCCGTTTTGAGCTACCGTATGACATGGCTAATGACTTTTCTAAATAATGCATTTAAATAAAGTATTGCACAACTCTAGAAAGTCATCCTACAGTCTTACCATACAGGTTTTCTCAATGTTATACCCTGACACAACTCTGAAGTCATATCAACCTTTACACCTCTTAACTTTTCTTCCCATCTCAGTCAATAATACACCTACACGTCAATCCAAATAATCCTATCCATTATACAAGTATACCAATACCCGCTGTATTTCCTGTAGCAGTGGACAGGCCTGAAGTAAACTTGCAGTTCATCACCCACCTGCTCATCTTCCCCTTCTACTTCATTTTCTTCAATATCTCCAGCTTCAACTTCAACTATGGGGATGACGTCACTTTTCGATACAGGCATTTCCGCCATTTCTGCTGGTTTTCCGGCGTCATCAAGAGGAGCCAGCAGTCCACCACCATCAACTTATCTTGCTTTCTTCCTCTACCATTTCTTTTAGAGAACTCGTGGTGGGTCAAATGGTCTTTGAAAGCTTCAATGGCTTAGTGAATGAGCTCTCTATTCGAAGACAAGTCCCACCTGACCCAGAAACTAGTGTAGCAATAGAAGCACCCAATTCAAAAATCGAATGTTTTTGAACGTTGTGTTTTCACTGTTTTTTTTTTTTTTCTCTTTCCCACTGTCTTCCTCTTCTTCTTGTTCTTCTTCTTCTCTGTCTTCCTCCTCTTCTTCCCCTTCTTTCTCTCTATTTTCTCTCTTTAATTAGGTTTTCACTGTTTTGTGTTTTCACTGTTTTCCCTTTTTCTTTTCACTGTCTACCATCTTCCCCTTCTTTCTCTCTTTTTTCTCTATTTTCTATGGGTTTTCACTGTTTAGTGTTTTAACTGTTTTCATTTTTTTTCCCACTGTCTTCCTCCTCCTCTTCTTCTTCTTCTTCTCTCTTCTTTTTCTTCTTCTTTTTCTCTTCTGGCTTCCTCTTCTTCTCCCCCTTCTTACTCTCTTTTTCATTGTTTTAGTGTTTCCACTGTTTTTTTTTTTAAATCTTCTTCTTCTTCTTTTTCTTCTCATCCTCTGTCTTCCTCCTCTTCTTCCCCTTCTTTCTCTCTCTTTTCTCTCTTTTTCACTGTTTAGTATTTTCACTGTTTTAGTGTTTTCACTGTTGAGACGGGAAACCAAACGAGATTGGGGGACAGGACTCCTCGCACTGCTCCTTCTCTTTTATTTGATCCGACCCTTCCAAGAAGGTATCAGTTTTTATTTTAAAGAGTTTATGTTGGTCTTATCTTGTTAGTTGTAATCCATTTGGTTGTTGTAAAAATGGAAGGAAAAAAAAGAAAAAGAAAATTATGGGTCTTGTTAATGGGTTTAATTATTTTTTTTTTTTGGTTTCCTATTGACCATTCCAAGAAAGTATGAGATTTTTAAAGGGTTCATGTTGGATTTATATTGTAAGTTGTAACCCTTTGTTTGGTGGCTAAGATAATTAAAAGCAAATTATGGGTCTTGTGTTTTTAATTGTTTGGTTTCCAACAATAGGAAACCAAATGATTTGAGTTTTGAGTTTTGATAAATGGGTTTTGATTTTGGGGGCGGGTAGAGAGAGAGAGAGAGAGAAGTGGGTTAGCTGAAATGAGTTTGGGGTTGCGGGTATTGTCACTTAAATTCAACCTGCATGAGTTTAATGCCTAGCCTTAACCTAGGTCGTTGGTTGTTGCTTGCATCCGATGGCTGTAATTAATTTATGCTAATTTAGGTAAAGTACGTACAGCACTAGAACATAACTATATATATAAATATATATACACACACAGACACACTAGCACGAACCCGCAGGATGCGTAAAACTTAGAAATAAGGTTGTATATGATCCAATAAATTATAATTGTACGTATATGAATTATTTTGATTAGATAATCTTCACAATTTTTCATAGCTATATATATTTTGAAATTCTAACATTGGATTACAGTAATTTTTGGCGTGCACGATATCCATAAGTACAGTATCTAATCCAACGGTTAGTTTTCCAAAATATGCATTCTACAATAATTTACAACCCTTCATGTGGATATAATTTATATCCATATATGTGGATTAGGTCATTATTGTGTGTGTGTAATAACTTTAATATATTTTAATAGTTGATTCTATAGATTGATTTCACGAATTGGTTTGTGTTCCAAAAAACTCCAAAACCATAACCGAACTAAATTTGATCAAGTCTGTAAAAACCCAACCTAGGACCGAACCAATTCTTATTTAAAACCAAATCGAATTGGCCACAAATTTAGGTGGAGTTTGGCGCAACTTTATACAACGGAAGTCACTTTTGAAAAAGTGGTTCTTAGGATGGGCTTTTTAATAAGTCATTTAAAAAAAAAAAAAAAAATGAAAAATGGTTGGTAAAAATTTCCAAGTACCGCTCCCTTTTTTTTTTTTTAAATATTTGTAATTCTTAATTAATTATAAATATTTCTAAGTTAAAAGTTAAAACCGATGCTAATTTCTTATTTTCTCCTCGCGCCCAGGGCTGCCGTCGTTCCCACCTGTTCTTCTCTCTCTCTCTCTCTCTCTCTCTCTCTCTCCCCGAAGCTCATCCCTGCTCACCACTGCCGATTGATAGTGTCATCGTCACTGTCCTCTGAAGCACACACCGTCATTGTCGTTGCCGCCGCGCTCTGATCTCCTTTTTCCTTCCAAGCTCAACAGTAAGTCCTAGTACCTCCTTTAATCCCTTCCCTCTCTCGATCGTTTTCCTCCTCTGAGTTTTATTTGTAGAATATTTGAAAGTGTTTCGTATGCTTTTTATATGTTTGATGAAATTTCCCTGTGAATTGTTGAACTGCTTGTATTGTGGAAAAGCATATGAAAAATGTTTGGGGCATATTATTTTTCCCTGCTTCGTTGAACGTTTCTTATATACTCCCTCTGATACGGTAACTTGATATTTATTATTCTGCTTCTTAATTTGTGAAACCTTGGAGGGAATCTACTCTCTCATAGTTGAAAGCTTGGATTGTATATCCCTTATTTGTTATGGGATTAGCTGAACAACTAGCTTCTCATAAACATAATTAGGGCCCGTTTGTATTAGCTTTTCTTAAAATCACTTTTGAAGTTCAAAATTCCACTTGATTTAAGAGATAAGGGTGATAATCACTTCTAGATAACTTGAAGGGTGATAGGATGATTGGCAAAATTTTCATATTAGTAGTGATTGTGGCAAAAGTTAGGGAGTCCCAGCTTTTACCACAATCACTTCTTGTATGAAAATTTTGATAAGTGAAGTTATATGATTTGAACACAACTCTAAAGAGATATTTGAAGAGATGGGTTTCCAAAAGTAATTTTAGGAAAAGCTAATGCAAACTGAACTTTAATAGTTATATAATCTGGTAGAAGCTTCCTTATATCTTGAGTCATCGTCCAAACTCTCCAAAGTGGAGTGCTCTTCCCTGTAATATTATTGATAACAAGTTGGAGTCCCCTTCTATGTGGGTCTTTCTAATTCTCCTACTTTTAGCAAGAGTAAGGTCATCTTTTTTATGCTCTACATTCTGCAATAGCAATAGAAGCATATCCCACAAAAGGGGCTGCTTCCACAAGTGGGTAGACTTGAGTATCTCTAATGATGCAGCAAGCAGTTGCTTTGTTCCCATACTTGCACCAAACAACTGAAATTAAGATTGCAAAAGGCTTCATTAGGGGGGAGGCTTCATTAGAAGGTTCCCCATCCAATACATTTTTCAGTTCTTTTCCTGCAAACACAAGAACTTGAACCACTGAAAAATAAATCAGCATGTTGTAAAAAATTGGTGGCAGATTTTCCCAAGATAGCACAAGGACTAGGCTTATTCTATCTCTCAAAAAAGAACTTGGTTATGATGATTGACTGTATGTATGTCTGAAATAGAAGTAGAACCTAAAGAAAATAAATTCTCTTGGTGGACAAACGGTTAAATATGGATTATGGAGTGACTACCTTCACCATAGTGAGAATTCATAAGGATATGTTTTCTTCCTAAAGATACCTCCTATCTTGAAAATTTCCATATGTTAAATCTTCCCTCCCATTTCTTCACTACAAGCAAGATTAGGGGAAACTGAGGAAGAATTAATTGTATCAAATTGCCTCCAAAAAGAGGTTACAAGACTTAATAAGCTTTTGAAGTGGTGAATAATCCCATTAATGCCCACCTTCCTTGCATTCCACATCAGGACTGAGTAGTTCAACAATTAGTGAAGAAGCTATAGTCGTTGCCTAAGTAGCTTTTTCAAGAGCCATATATTAGAATAATCTTTTATGTTCCTAGTTTTGTCTTTAGTCTTACTAGATAAGTACCATAGCAAAGCACCTAGGTTTGAAGCATTCAACTCTATTGAGATTACTTCATGTTGCTACTAAATAATATGATTTGAGTTAATTTCTAGGTTAGACGTAGAACCTCTACCAGCAGATACAATCTCATCCCAAGAAAGGATTATTTGAGTTGAAATAGGCTTAAAGAATGTTCAGGATGGATGATAAAATTCCATCTGGAGAGAGATGTATCAGCAACTATGGATTGTAAACGTAGTGGAGTTTAGAAGGTTAGTGATGCTTATAAGCCTACAATGCTCTCTGCCATGCTTATCAAACTCTGACGAGATATCTAGGCCCAACACTTCATCAGAGTCAACATCATGGCACACTCCTGCCTGAGCATAGGCTTTATCTTTTGGAAGTTAAGTTTTTTCTGTTTGGGTGAACCAGTCAACCAGATGGTGAGGGGATACACCTAAGAATTGGTACCGTCAAGGTCCTTTGAATCAGAACTTGCCATGTTTGAAAAATGAGTGCCGTTACCCTTTCTCTTTGACGATTCAACCTTCAAAGGATGTCTACTTCTTCTATGAGTTCATGAAATAACTTTGAGGATTCCACCAGAGCCTAGTGATGCATTACCTGAGTGTTGTAATTTCAAAGACGTTTTATCAGAAGTCATATTGCTTACCAACTGCAATTGAAATCTTTTGTGGCAAAAGCTTATCCAAATCCATATTACTTTAGACCCATGCTATACTTATGCTACACCACACAAATGTTAAGTTGACTCCTTTCTTTTTGTGCTTTTTTTGGAGCAAGCTAAGATTATGTACAAAGCAACATTAACATGTACATGAGATAAGGTTTTTGAAACCCAATGAGGGGCAAAAAACTTATGGAGTCTTTATACTATTTGGAAAGCAAAAAATGCAATGGTGTGTTGACTTAGCCAAAGTGTTTGTAACAAAATTGGCCTCACAAGGACAATATTGTCGGTGGGCTTGCATGAAGCTGGAAGAGAGTTGGGCAATCGTGCAGCAGTAGGTTGTGAGCTTGTCTCCTGTGAAAAATGCATAACTAAACAAGAGAATAGGATTCTATTTACACGTGAGTTAAACCAAGCGTCATTGCTATGTGAAGTCCATACTGGATTGCAGAAAGCTCAGCTATGACATTGATAGTACCGCTGATGTTAAGAACAAAGCCTTTGATGAATTAACCATGTGCATCTCGCAGAACACTTCCTATTGCTACCAAGGTACTAAATTTCATGTCAACATGTCGTTTCGGTTGTCCTTAAAACTGATACATTTCAAAAAAAAAAAAAGAAATGTAACAGAAACGGTAAAAAAATTGGAAGCATGTGGAAACACTCGGAAACATAGAACAGAAACTATTTACATGTTTAGACAAGTGTATTCGATGATTAATTAAATATGTTTAAGGCTTATACACCAATCAAAATAGGTGTAAACTTCAAAACATTGCACATTATAGTACTAATTTACCGTGTTGATACTATAACTCTCAATTTTGTTATTGGCACAAGTATGTAGCACTATTAATTATACAAATAGTTAGTTTTTGGCAAACCCATATTAGTTATAGTAAATTATAAACGCTATTTAAATGATTGAAGTTAATTCTACTTCCAAGGTCCATCTCCATAGGTTACTAGTGGAATTTGATACAGTTGTGCACTGAAATAACTATACATCACTCCACTTGATAAAAATTTAACTAAAAAGAGAAAAGGGGGAACTTTTTTGAGAAAAAGATGCAACGAAGGAGGGACTCCGTTTTTAACATGATGGAACTTACTAGCAATGATGATGAGGTTTCCTTTTTCTCCTCTCTCAATTCTTTCTCCCTTCCCAGTTCTATTCTTCTTTTTCAGATTTTTCTTTCTTCCCAATTCTTCATTTCACATAATTTTTTTTTTTCAAGAATCTCCTCAATTCCTTTTTTTTTTCTTTTCCAGAAACCTTCAGTCTGTTTAGTTCAAATTCGATATAAACTTCATAGGTTTGGTTGATTTTGACCAAATCATTTTTATTTTGATTGGTTTCAATCAAAGTTTGGCTAAAGCCAAGGAATATCAAGATTTCTATGGTATTTTGTTTTAATCAGCCACAAATCGAAAACATTTCAACCATTATGATGGAAAAGAAAAGAAATTTGGTTTCTTAATTGCTTCCATTGCGTGGTTGCCTAAAGTCACTCCATCTACATTGGTTTTAGCAGAAGGGCTTTGTGAGGATCTCCAAGCAAATGGAGAAAATGGCTGAAACGGTCTAAGTCGAAAAGATTTATGCTTATCAAAAAAAGTTAAGAGATTTACAGTTTGGTTGCAAGTTATTCATGGGAAAACCTCATTGCTTGTGCATTGTTGACCCATTTGAAGTTCTTCGACATTCTTTCTTCTTCTTTTTTTTTCTTCTTTAATTGCATTTGTTCCTTATTTTTCTGACTTATCTTCAATAATGATCAGAAAATAACTATAAATGTAATGAAGTGGAGTATATTGATTGTAGTGTAGACTTCAACCATATTTTACATTTGATGGCCCCATCTTGTAAGAGCATGTGTGAAATTCCTTCTTTTTTGTGTTTATGGTTTCTTTGAAAGATGTCTCAACACTCAAGCTATGATTTGGCCTCTGATACCAGCAAGTATGCCTGGTTGAATTGTTCAACATTTCAATCAGATGTGCTCTATGACCTACATATAATTATTTTCTTTTAGTTTGTATATAGTTTTTAACAAGCAACGATGAGTGACTTTATGTTGAGCCCTATATCCTTTGAAGAAGTAATAATATTAGAAGATTAACTCTTTACTTGGTTTTGCATTTTAGATTCCTGTGATATGAACATTAACCCATTGTTATCATGCCTCTTGCAGAGAACATGTTGGAGAACCAAGCACACCCAAATATCAGCAAGTCTACTGGCCTTCCTCGGAAGCGCTTCTACCGAGCACGAGCCCACAGCAACCCACTAAGTGACTCTCACTTCCCAGTTCCACTCTCCCCTAGTCATGTTGATTATTCCCTTCATTACCCTCAACTCTTTCCATCAACCGATCAAGGTGGTGGTTCCAAAAGGATCCAGTTTGCAGATATTGGTTGTGGTTTTGGAGGGCTTCTAATTAGTCTTTCAACCCTTTTCCCTGAAACCCTAATGATTGGGATGGAACTTAGGGATAAGGTGACAGAATATGTCAAGGAACGGATCTTGGCATTAAGGGTGGCCAATCCAGGTCAATACCAGAATGTCTCAGTGGTCCGGACTAATTCCATGAAATACATTCCGAATTATTTTGAAAAAGGACAGCTTTCCAAGATGTTTTTCCTGTTCCCTGATCCTCACTTCAAAGAGAAGAATCATCGCCGCCGGGTGATCAGCCCACACTTGCTAGACGAGTATGCTTATGCTCTCCAGGTTGATGGGATTATATATACAATTACGGATGTGGAAGAACTTGGAGAGTGGATGAAGGCTTGTTTGGAGGGTCACTCCATGTTCGAAGCACTCACTGAGGAAGAACTTGAAGTGGATCCAGTTGTAAAACTCTTGAGTTCTGCAACGGAGGAAGGGCAAAAGGTTGCTAGGAATGGGGGTCAGACCTTCCAAGCAGTTTACAGACGCATTATGCCGTCTCTCTGATATGAAGCTTCACAGGAAAGTCAGGAACCATCCCATGTATCAGCATGTTGTAAAATCTCAGCTGCTTGTACCTACCCAGAAGAAAGAAGTAAGGGAGAAAACATTCGGTTGCTTGAGATTAGCATACCCAACAAGTTGGTGAAAGATGGTGGTAGATGCTTTCTTGGTTCCCAATTTCTTGCTGTCAAACTAGTTATCAAGCTTATCCACTCGTTCTGAGGAATATTTTGAATTGCTGTTCCTTTTATTTATTTATTTTTCCTGTTAATTTAATTCTTTGGGACCAAGATTTACTAAAAACCATCCAAAATTATAGATTGTGATGTTCATGCAGATTTGGGTTGAATGATGAGGATATATATATATTGTGTGTATGTGCTGCCATTTGAAGTAAAAGAAAAGAAAGCTTGGATATTGTTGCAATGCATTTAGTTAAGCTCAAGTTTGGTTGATTGTGAAAGAATTGCAAAGTCAGGAAACTGGAAAAGCCCAAAGATATTTAAATGGTCTTGTGGTTTCTTATCATAGACTCAAAAAGATTTGGGGGATTGTGAGACGACCCCTGTGTACAGAGGGAGTCTCAAGCTGTAAAACTTACACAGTAAATGTAAACAAGGGACATGCATAACGTGCTTGACCCTCCCACCCTTTCTGGGCCATGAACAAGGTTTCAGCCAAAAGTATGGTGAAACATACACCAGCAAGTTTTATTTTCTGCTTTGATTTTACTGGTTAGATAAGAGATCTCATTATTACGTGTGGGATTTCTCATTGTAGCCTGTCATATAAAGCTGAACCATCAAGTAATCTTTCACTTTCAACCATAGTCTTACCAAAACTTTTCTTGTATTATGTTACTTGCTTGGCTTCAATAGAAGGACCATGCAAAAATCACAACATATATATATATATATATATATATATATATATATACACACACACACACTAGTATTGACCCGTGCGATGCGCGGCAACTACAAATAGAATTATGAACATAAATTTATTAGCACAGCAATAAAATGAAAAGAAAATAATATTTACTCTTTATCGAAGTACGGTACATAAAACTTAAATTTATTTTAGCGTAAATTTTTTTGAAATTTAAAAAGATTTATTAAATCGACTAATTAAACTCTTCTCTAATTATTTGCCATAAATTTGTTAAAAAAAAAAATACAAATTTTTAAATAAGTCATACATAATAATGAGGTAAAATATAATTATTTCATTGTTTATTAAGAATCAAATACCTTGTGTTTTTTTTTTTTTTTTTTTTTTTTTTTTTTCTTCTTTTTTTTTTTCGTTTTATTTTATTCCTTAAATATCTCACAACTTATTTAATTTTCAAATTTTAAATTTAAATTAAATGCAATTCAATAAATACGGTAATCATTCCTATTTCATGTTTTGAAAATATGATTCTCCCCTTTTCCCCTCCAAGCTATTCTTGGTTGGATGCTTTCTCCAAGCTCCTGTTAGATTATTATGATTTGGACTTTTCATTGGTTCGGTGGCAAGATAGGATCTAGAAAGGGTAGGTGGTAAGGGTTGGTTAAATTTTTTCTTTTAAAAATAACATCCAACATTTCTTTTTCTTTTTTTTTTTTTGGATTTTATTATGTTTTATTTTATTTTTTTATGAGTTCATATCTTTTTAGAATTTTTTATTTTTATATGTTTTGTGCATCTCCTTATAAATAAATTGAAGAGTTCTTTGTTCATCTGACTTAAAGATGACTTAAAGATGGAGAAGGATATATGCATTCCTTTTATTTTCTTCTTTTTATATTTATAGTCTAATCGATCAATGAACCTATAGGTTTATAATTTTTTATTTTATTTTACTTTGATGCGAATAGAAAGTTAGAAAATTGTATATATTTCTTTACAAAAGCTTGTTTTTGGTATTTATAAACACAAAGTCTGTGAATTATCATAAACTAATGATTTTTTTTATGAGTTATAAAAATATGAATAATCTCATTAGTGTTTTTATTTGATTCGAGTTTGTTTTAAAAATATAAACTCATTAGTATTTTATATTTGCTGTATTTTTTTATTTAAAAAAATGAATGCTCTCTGAGAATATTATCTTTATTTTTACAACTCATCAGTTTTTGGTGTAATGATGGTAGAAAAAACTAATGAAGTTATTTTATTTTTACATTTCATTAGTTTTATTTATAATAAGATTTCCCAAGCAATTATGATACCAAGGTTTTTTGAGACCATTTCCATATTAATTAGGCCTTTTAAATTCAGGTTATTGAACTAAAATATCACTAAATGCCATGATTAGAATGGTATAAGCCATACTGATTTGTGTTTGGTAATACTCTATCTTCCTTAAGGATGCCCAAATTACTTTAAATACTATTAAAATGTATATACTTTTATATGCTTAGATTTCTCTATTTAGGGAAAAAAAAAAGTATTTTTTTTTGTTGAAATTAATTTAGATAAAAAAAATTTCAGGATTTAAAATTAAAAAAATAAATAATATCACTTTAAATCAATAAGTCATTAATAGCTAATTGATTTCTCTATTTAGAAACATGAAACCCGTGCAAGAAGTATTAGCAATTAGGCTATGTGAACACTTTTGTCTGTAAGCACAAATCACAAAAAAAATATCTTATTAAGCTTTCCCTTTGTTCCCATTTTAAAATAAACAAAAAATAATAAAACATGGAAAATTATTCCAAACCAATTTAGAATTACATGGATAAAAAACATTAAGTTAAAGCACTCAAAAATTCATCAATCAAATTAATCCCATATCTAAATTTTTTGCATATCATACAATATTTCATTTTTTTTTGGATTTTATTATGTTTTATTTTATTTATTTTATGAGTTCATATCTTTTTAGATTTTTTTTTATTTTTATATGTTTTGTGCATCTCCTTATAAATAAATGGAAGAGTTCTTTGTTCATCTGACTTAAAGATGGAGAAGGATATATGCATTCCTTTTATTTTCTTCTTTTTATATTTATAGTCTAATCGATCAATGAACCTATAGGTTTATAATTTTTTATTTTATTTTACTTTGATGCGAATGAAGAGTTAGAAAATTGTATAACTTTCTTTACAAAAGCTTGTTTTTGGTACGGTATTTATAAACTCAAAGTCTGTGAATTATCATAAACTAATGGATTTTTTTTATGAGTTATAAAAATATGAATAATCTCATTAGTGTTTTTATTTGATTCGAGTTTGTTTTAAAAATATGAACTCATTAGTATTTTATATTTGCTGTATTTTTTTATTTAAAAAAATGAATGCCCTCTGAGAATGTTATCTTTATTTTTACAACTCATCAGTTTTTGGTGTAATGATGGTAGAAAAAAACTAAAGAAGTTATTTTATTTTTACATTTCATTAGTTTTATTTATAATAAATAAGTGCTATTCTTTGTTACAATATATCAACTCATTCTCCCTCAAATCCTAAATCTATAGTCTAACTCATAGTTGTTGAAATAGCACAAGCTTGGCTGTCATATCACAACCTCTAACTCCTATTATACCACAAGAATAGTAGTAAAGGAATTTCATATGATATACTGTGCAAGCAAAGACCGAACTTTCATGCAAGGTGCAAGAAGAAAACAATGTCATCTGTTGGCACAGCAAATCTAACAAATCCTGTAAATATCATTCAGCAAAAAAAAAGAAAAAAAAAATGATAACTTGATTAACACACAAATTGGAATTCCTCAAGTTCAATTATGTCATGTTCCACACAAGTTCGGAGCACTCGAATGGATAATATGCAACTATTGATTGTTCAGAGAAAGAAATCGTATTAAAAAAGAGAAAGAAAAGCTTAGAAAAATAAAGAAATCATTATACATTTGATTGTTCAGAGAGATAATTGGAAATTAACAATCTATACTTGATGAATGTATTTAAAAATATGCAACTATTGATTTTTCTACATAAAAGCCATTTAATCTAAACTTCCGTTTAATTGCATAAAAAAAAAATCTCACCTACACATGATTTTTTTCCCATCCAGCAACCTTACAGCACAAACCCAGAACTCCCCACTTTATAAAACCCCTAATCCTCTATCATTTCAATCCCAATTCCTTCACCAAACTCTTCATAAGCACAATTGCACCGCAAACTCCTCATACATTTTATAGATACTACACTCTGCTGTCCAAGAAACTTTAGTACACAATAGAAAATTGCTATTTATTTTGAGAAATGGTGTTCATAAAACTGGTAAAACTCACAAAACTATAAAACTGGTAAACTACATAAATATAATTAAACTTCATAAAACTGGCAAACTCATGATAAATTATGCAAAACTTGCATAATTTATTTAAGAAAATGGGCATGGCAGCATACAATTTCGAGAAAGCCGAGGCTACCAAGTTAGACAGATGGGGTGGACCGTTGCCACCCCTACTCACCTACACATGATTTGATTAATCTTTGGTTCTGGTTGGATCATGCATGCACGTACAGTCAAATCTCAATGAATTAACACGGGGGACCTCTAATGATACATCTAGTTATCTTCTAATTAATTATTAATGATTAATAATATATATTATATTATAATTAATCTGATGATGAGAAGCAACAATATTATCTCATGTGTCATAATTATATCACTTTTATAACTTGAAGATAAGAAAGTGCAAACAAACTATATATCTTATTATATATAGAGAGAGAAATAAAAAGAAGAAGAAAAAAAAGATGGAGAAAAAGAAGAAGATACCTGGTCCTTGGAAGCAGCAATAGTAGCGTGGAATTGTGGAGAGAGAGAAAAAGTTCCAGGCTGAGAAGAGACGTCGGGCTGCTGGAGAAAGAGAGAGAAGAGGCGTGGAGAGAGAGAGGAGGGGCCTTCACATATTATTCTTATAAAATAAATTATCTAAATTCAAAATTGAAATCTTATTTTAATATAAATTAAAACCAATTGAGAGAGAGAGAGACAGAGGAGGTTATCTGTTTGGAGAGAGAGAGAGGATGGGCTTCAATTCAATTCTTATCTTATAATACGAGATTTTTTTTAAAATTAAATAAAATAATATCAACCAATAAGAATGAAGAAAATGAGAGAATTAAGGAGAGAATTAAGGAGAGAAGCTGGAGAGAGAGAAAAGGCGTGGATAGAGAGAGAGAGAGGGAGAGAGAGAGGAGGCGTGGAGAGAGAGAGGAGGGGCTCTAAATTCAAAATTGAAAATCTTATCTTAATATAAATTAAAACCAACTGAGAGAGAGAGAGAGGATGAGTTTAATTCTTCTTATAATATGAGATTTTTATAAAATTAATAAAATAAAGTCAACAAATGATAATGAAGAAATGGAGAGAATTAAGGAGAGAAGAGAATGAATGAGGGAAGCAATTATAGGGCCGCCACATCAGCCTAGCAAACTGCTCTCTCTCTCTCTCTCTCTCTCTCTCTCTCTCTCTCTATATATATATATATATATATATATATATATATATATATATAGAGAGAGAGAGAGAGAGAGAGTACAGGTTGAGAAATCATTCTGGTATTTATTCATTTATTTATTTATATACTTTTTTTTAATAGATAGAAATATATCCTTATCCCAAACACTCCTTAATATTAGCAAATGAATATTAATGAATATATATGCATTTGAACTCAAAACTTCTCCCCTAAAAGTGGGATACATACCACTAGACCAATAGATGATATGCTATTTATTTATTGGAGAATTTGACCATAAGTCCCAAATAAATAAATAAATAAAGTTTCTTGTGAAAAGTCTTCCAAATATCTCTTTCCTTCATAAGGTCCTAATTAAAAATTGTTTCATGCGAAAAAGTCCTAATCTTTGAAAATACTTTTCAAAATGGCAGATCTACCCTCGATGTGTTTTCACTGTCCCTGAGTGTTTTTTTTTTTTTTCTTCCGGTTTTCACTGCGGTTTTTGGGTTTTTTATATGTTTTCTCTATGCCTTTGTGTTTTAACTGTGGCTTTTTGGGTTTTCATAGAGTTTTTTTTTTTTTTTTTTTTTATTTTTAAAAAAATTTTTTATTTTTTAAAAAAAATTTTTTTTTATTTTTGTTTTCCATTTTTTTAATTCACTGCATTTTTTTTATAATCTCTCTCTGCATTTTGAGTGTTTTTATTATCCTTTTTTTTCTAATTCACTGCATTTTTTTTACAATCTCTCTTAATTAAAAACCGAAAATCAGTGAAAATCCAAACTCAATAGTATGGATCCTTTTTTTTTTTTTGGGGGAAAATTTTCCTCTTTAACACAGTTAAAAAAAAAAAAAAAAAAAAAAACCATAACAATGCCATACACAACAGTTGCATTTGAAAATAAGAATGCCATACATGAAAGAAAGTTGAGTGTCTCGCAATCATGCATTTCTATTTGTGATTGAGCAGTCCAAATGATTAGTTTTTGATGTATATTGATAGCTTTTTGTTAGTGTTTTTCCTTATGTTCATTGTTTTCAATATTGTAGGAATTTTGTGCAAATTGGATGAAGTTAGTGCAAAAATTAGGCGATGAAAGGCTTGGAAAAAAGTCCTCAAAAGAATAAAGTTTTGAAGCAAGTTGATTCAGGTTTCAAGGAAGAAAAAGTTGCAGAAATCACTCATTACCGGTAATGGTATTCACCATTATCGATAGTGAAAGCTTCAAATTGCAGCAAACAATAATCAGGACCAGTCAAGTGTTACTACCGATAGTTGCAAATCATTACTATCGATAATGATGAAGCCAAGAAGAGAAGTAGCCTTTCCAGAAGCCTCCCATTATCAATAGTCCTCTTATGGATTATCGGTAATCCTTTGATGCAGAAATCCTTCCTATTTCCAGCCAGCATTTATTATCGATAGAAGCTTCCTCACATTATCAGTAATGAATGAAAGCTTCAGTTTCCAGTTTGAACTAGATCAGGGGTACTATCAATAGAGACCATATGCATTATCGGTAGTACAAGCTAGCTTAGCCTCGAAGCAAGATGCACAAGGCCATTACTGATAATGGGTCTTATGCATTATCGATAATGGTAACCGACTTTGTCAAAATTGCAGATTTTTGTGACTTTTTGAGGGGCACTTCAGTCTTTTCACATGAAGGCTTATATAAACTTTTTGATAAATATTTTTGTAAAAAGGGGTTCTTCACTTTTGTAACTAGTTTTTACTTAGGATTTGAGTTTTCTCTCTTTTTTCTTATTATCAGTAGGAATAGTTTAACTTGCTTTAAGTTATTTTAAGTTGTAATTTTAGTTTATTATTAAACTTCTTCTGTATTAGAACAAAGTTCGGTTTATTTTCAATTTATACAAGTAAATTTATAAGTTTTCATTTTAAATTCATGTCTTCAGTTTACTTTGATTCAAATGAGTTTATTTCTACTGTTAGAAGTAGTTAAATACATCTGCTGGGATTGATGAGGGATTTTTTATTCACATCTAAGGTAAATGATTTCTCACACTATGTCCTAACTTGACAGATTTGGATATTGGTGATAAACATAGTATTTGTTTATGCACAAGGATTAGCTAGCTTTTACCATCTGTAGACAGGATTTCTTGGCACAAGTGGTTCTTAGCGCTGAAAGCATTCCAAGTGTTTGTAAAAATGTCTCAAAGAGTGTTTATCATGAATAACCTATTTTCTTAAAGTGGGTTAGTTTTTATTGTTAAATCTTCCGCCCAAACCATTCTTCAATGTAATTTGGGCGTGTAAATATATGGTTTTATTGTTAAATCCACCATCCAAACCATTCTTCAATGTACTCTCGATGAGTCATAAAGTGTGAAAAATTAGAACAAATGTTGTGGACAAGTTGAACTCTAAATCCTAGCTCTTTTATCTTCTTGTTAAAGTATTTAAACAATACTTGTATGTATCACACAAAACCAATCTCAAAAACAACCCTGGATTTTCTTTTTCTTTTTCTCGACTCTGAACAACTTTCAAAAGGATTTTAAATTTTTTCTCTGACATTTTATCTCTGAGGACACAACCATGAGACTCCATGAATTATTATGCTTGCAACGGTAGATCCTACGCTTGGGATTTTACGACATATTTTCTAGGCAAGCAAAAGTGACATACATGGATTCACAGCGGAAGTCATGCGATAAAAATTTTAAAACAATGAATCCAATCATCACAAACATTCAAGAATCATAACAAGCATTAGGTCATGAGTTTATATCAATACAAGAATATATTTAAACACTTTAAAATATACTTACTTGATTTCCTTGTAGTAGCATTCGTCGCAAGCTTCAAAGTGGATGAAGCCTCCAAGGTATCCACAGAAGCACGAAACCTCAAGAACCTTGCACTTCACAAGTCAGGAGAGGGGAGAGGAGAGCACGAAATTGAGAGAGAGGATCCCACTATAGCTCACGGCCCTAGGGTATTTCTCTCTTCTATTTTGTCTCTTCTCTATTTGATGAGTGGGTGGCTTAGTGCTAGCTTGACCCATCAACTTATATTTATAGAGAACCACTAGGGTTTCCTATTTCATATTATTCATTTTATAATTTAGCCCCTTAATTATTAACCATTAATAATAAGGCCCATACTTAATTATAAATCAGAATTCTCTTCTCTCTTTAATTCAATAGACTCACTTATGCCCCTTGTTTGTGTGTGACCCATTGGGTTCACCCTAACCTAGTAGTGGTTTGAGACATCTCATGTTTCCAAAATAGAAACTTTTTATTTTTGGTTCGATTGGAATAATTCCAATTTTGTCCTCAATGATAACACTTATCATTAGGCCTTCACTAGTCATAAGTGACATCTAGCAACATATCATGACGTACCCTAGGTTTGGGTGAATAGTTGAACTATATGAACCCTTCATGTTACTTAATCCTTCATCCTCTAATGTCACTATTAAGATAATCAGGGTATGGTTATAAGTCAAAACTCTTTTCTTAACTTCTTGTTATATGTTCAACAAAGTATAATCTCAATAAGATGAACCTGATGAAACACTTTCACAGTTGACCTATCACTCTAGCGAGAGATTCAAACTGAAAGTTATCTTTGTGAACTAACATTTGGCATTCTCTCTCATTAAAGTGAGAGTGATGATTCTTTATTGCACACTCATCTATCTTCATGCATAACTTATTAGATCCAATAAGTACTGATTACATCCTTATGGTTGAGGCTGTACGAGATACTATCAAACCCTAGTAACCTATGCATAAGACAGCTATAGTGTCTTAGGTCTAAGGACTACCAATTGAATGGACGTAACAAAAGAATATTTCTCTAACTTAATCTCCATAGGAACATTCTTGCAGATCATGTTCAGTGTACATATTCTCTAATATGCACCCACAAATTAACTAAAGTGTCACTACATTGATAGGAAAGACTACATATCCTCCCATTGGAGTTTAGTTTAAATATGTGCTACTCTTAGTGGTTTATAAAAGGTCCTCTTTAATAAACCTATGAGTAGGAACTCTTTAGAATAAATGTTTATGAGAAAAATCAGTCTCTCTATCTCAACAGCTTGAGATGTATATTTCTCTAATCATTCATTCATAGACTTTTCATATATATAATTAAATATACAAGACATGATATACCTTCTAATTATTATAATATGAAATTGATATGCTCTTTAGGATTAGTTTTAGGGCATAATCTCTAATAATACACACATGTTACTGTCTACTAGAGACAAGAAATCTGTAAAATTCATCATCAATGGAAGCGTAAAGAACAAATTCACACACAGATAACGAAGAACGATGAAGGTAAATTCAATTTGAATGAAGGAGGGTGTACCTAAAATGTCGGTGACCAAATTTCAGTATGAACAAATTTACAACACAATTCATCATCAATGGAAGCACAAAGAATAGATTCACTCTAATTTCTGAGATTTCTGATCTCTACTTCACAAGAAAAAAATATTTAGCACGACTTTTTACATGAAATCTTTTTTAATTGTGACTTATGGCCAAAAGGTAATTCTATTGCCACCCACCCATATTGCTAGTAGCACCCACTTGCTACCTACGCCTACTGATAAAATTTTAAAATATCATTTTTGCTACCTACACCTTCTATAATACCCAAACTAACCCCAACTCAACCAACCCTAAAACATTTATTTTTTACGCCCACCTAATACCAAAAAGCACCAAATATTTTGTTTATTTACATCCAAAGAAAAGCTTGTTTTCTTCCACTCCACAAAAAGAGCAGCCCAAACATTCCGTCATTCATCCCACAAAGGGGCTTATTTTCTTCACTCCTTGAAGAGAAAGCAAGCCAACCATTCTGTAATATGTTCTAACTTAGTGTACTAAATATTCTAATATGTTCGGCTGACGACTATTGAACATAAAATGATATTCTACTAGTGCCTACTAAACATTCTGTAATGTTCTACATCTCTTACTGCACATTTTTATACGTTCGATTGGGATGATTGAACCCCTGCTGAATATTTTTATATGTTCAGTTAAGGTAATTGAACATAATGATATATTCAATTACCCCTATCTAAACATTGATTGATGTTCAATATTATAGAGCTGAAGAAAAGCACAAACTTGAAATCAAAACAACTTTTTTGAAAAAAAAAGTGAATCATACTTATTAAAAAAGAGAAAAAAAAATGTACATTTTCATTATTGAAATCATCCCAAATGACCACTTCATTATCCATTGATCAATAAACAACTTTTTTTGTTAGAATTTTCAAAAAGTTATACAAAAATGTAAAAGTTTGTGAGATTAGGGTTTATAGAAAAGATATGAATGTGAAAAGAAAAAGGTGGGTGCAGGAAATAATATGATTTATTTTATTTTATTTTATTTATCTAATGTTACAATTTACATGTGGGTACAATAGTAATAAAAAAAATTTATTAATTGATGGATGCCACTAGCAATATGGATGGGTGGCAATAGAATCACCCATGGTCAAAATCCCCTTATTCATTTTTATTGAAACAAGAGGTGTGCTAGTTGGTAATGATTAGATGTTAAGAGCGTTATTATGCGATAGATTTTGAATCCAAACCTCCATTACCAAACACTAACGATGCTTTACAACCTAAGCTTGTTTGCATCTATACCCATAAATCTAGTTTATGAAGGAGATGATGATGATAATGAAATGATGATGATGGATACCTTCTTAGATAACCGGCCTAGAACAATGAAAATTGTCATGGGTATCTGCCAACATTGTTTCATGTTGTAGAGCCAGAGTTCGAATTTCCTAGGGTTAATATTGATAGAACATCATTATATTGAGGGGAAATTGCAGTATGTCCCCCTGAACTATTGGCCGTTTTCGCTTTATCCTCATGTGATTTCAATTGCATCAATGTGCCCGCTAAACTATTAGATTGTATCAAATAACTCCCTTCTGTCAGTTTGTCATTTGTTTTTTGACTCAAAAATGATGTTGGGCTTGTTATTTTTTTTATGAGTATTTATCCTAAACTGCTAATGTGTCTATAGGCATATCAATGAAGTTTAATGAGTTTTCTCAACATATTTTTATTTTTATGAATAATTTTCTCCACATAGTAAATAAAATTCATAATAATAAAGTTTATTGAGAAAAACAATGAAATTTCATTGATATACTTGTAGACCCATTAACAGTTTAGGATAAATACTGCATAAAAAATAACAAGCCTAACATCAATTTTAGTCAAAAAACAAATGGCTAACTCACATAAGGGAGTAATTTGATGCAATCAAATAGTTTAGGAGGAATATTGATGCAATCGAAATCACAAGAGCAATGTGAAAACGGGCAGTAGTTCAGGGGAGCAAACTGTAACTGTTCCTTATATTAATGAACATCCACCAAGCTTAAAGATAAAGAGAAAAAGAGAGGCCTCATCATAGTACCCCTCCATTAATTTGCAGGGTGGACGGGTGGTTTGTCTTCCTTATAAATGTAGAACACTTCCATCTTCAAATATAGAGTCGCACTTAGAATAGGGCTTGTTCAATGGAACAAAATGGATGGGACAAAAGAGAACCGAATGGATGGGACAAAAGAGAACCGAATGAATGGAAAGTTGGGGGGGGAACACAAAACAAAAGAGGAATTCCACTTTTTACTTCAAAGAGCCACGCTATCAAAATAGGCTACTTCAAAAAGCAAATCATCCTATTCATCCATTGTGAGAGAAAACATAGCCAGATCATTAGCTAATTCCTCCGCCATTAAAACTCATACCACTTCTACTTAACTATTACAGAAGACGTACACTAACCCACGGACAGGAGCGATATGAATTTCGTAGAGCTTATATAGATTGTAAGATTAGAAATCAGAATATGACAATATATATATATATATATTCCACTTCTACTTAGCTGACTTTAACTAAGTCAGGTACCCCTGACTAGATCAGCTATATATATATATAACACTAGTCTCCTTTCATGTCTAATAAAAGATGATACAACAAATATTCTTTCTAGAGCCTGTTTTGAAAGAATCAGGGAAGTTAACCAAATTGAATCCACTCCCTCAATGCTATATGATTTCTAAGTAAACCTACTTGCTATTGTTTTGACAAAGAATTAATAAATAAATAAACCACATGTTAATGTTAATGCCTTCTTTTCTGAATAAAAACATGCAGGCCTGCAAGAACAACATACTTACAGAAAAATGACAAAATCAACGAGTCCAACCCATCTTTGTTTTTTTTTTTTTTTACTATGTATTATGTTTCCCAAATAATTTCCTAAAGTACAAAAAATTTCTTTTCACTTTTAATGTAATATGAATTAAGCATGCGAGAGCACAAAGCTAATTTCCTACATGTTAGTCTTTTCATGTTATAGGCATCGTCTCTTTTGCCGCAAATTGACATGTCCCTATAGGTTTCAACAGAAAAGCTATTATAAGGTGCACCTGACGCAAAGTTGTATAAGATGGTCTCTAATGGACTAATTCCAAAACAAAGTTTGAAAAACCAACCGTTGGATTAAATGAACTCTTGTGAATTTAATGTTAGCCGAAAATCACAATGATCCAACTGTGAGTTTCTAAAAAATTCAACTCGAAAAAACTGTTGATATTTTAAAGAACAAAAAAAAATCACAATTTTTCATTGTGACATTTTTCGAAAACCAACCGTTATATCACTGTGGTTTTTTTAGCAAACATGAAATTCATGTGTAGTTCATCTAATCCAACTGAGTGTTTTTTTAGCAAACATGAAATTCGTATGTAGTTCATCTAATCCAACAGTCAGTTTCCAAAATATGATCCGCAAGTGGCTCTAAGGGAGGTCACACGATGCAAGATGCATCGGAGCGAAAAATCGGAATATGCTAACTCGTTGAGGGGAAGGAAGAAATCACAACAGCAGCAATAACAATGAAAACAAAACTTCACAAAAGTAAACATGAGAATACGAATCTAAGACTCTAAGAGACATGCAATTAAGGAACAAAAGAGAGCATCTCTATATTATCATTTTTTCTTTCCTTTTTTCTGTCATGAAAGTAAACTTTCATCTTCTTCTTTTTCTTTCCTTTTTTTTTCCTTTTCAAGTAATGTTAAACATCATTAGTCTGGTTGTTCTAAATAGGTTTCACTCTTAAAGAATATAAATCAAAGAGGGTAAATCAAATTACCCATTCAAAACCTAAAACTGCTGTACCCTCCTATGCTGGAAGATCCATACCCACCTAGTGGTTGAGATGGAAAAGTGGATGATGGGTACGTAGTGTCTGCCAACTGCGAATAGGAACTCAATCCCATGTCGATCTTGCCATAGATGCTTGGGACCGGTTCCTTGTGATTACTTAAAAAATCCTGCAAACAAGAACATCATATCCATAAAAGGAACAAAATGTTAAAACATGAACATATGGACCTACTTTATGTTTTACATTATTTAGGATTGTAGTAGACAACAAAATTTATTCTATTTATTCTCTAAAATCAGGTTTAGCACCCTAAAGTGACCAATCCATACTGTCAATCAGACAAATAAATACCCAGAATTATTACATGCACGCTTGCTATATCTCTCATGGTATGCCATAAAGTTTGAACTTTTATTGGTTGTTTGTCGTAAAATTTTGGAGCACATGTTTTTTTTATAAGAAACAAATTTATTAATGAAAAAGAGGACAAGGAGTCCGACATACAAACAAAAAGAAATAAAAGAAAACATAAAAGAGAAGAGAATCCCCAAGAAACCGTCAAGGATTACAAACTTAACCAATTACCCTTAATAACAAACAAAGGAACACCCTTAAACTCTCTAGTTACCGATGCCCACAACGAGGCCAAAAAATTAATTCTATCCCAAATTCCTTCAATACAAAGAGCTTTATCATAAAAAATTCTTGCATTTCTTGCAAGCCAAATAACTCAAAAGATTGCAGAAACCGCATGACACCATAATATCTTAGCCCTCTAGACTACCCCAAACACCTTAAAATCAATCCCCAAGTGAAGCATGTAGCGGAGGCGCGGAGCAACCCAAGAAGCATCACCAATCTGAAAAGATTATTCCACAACACCATAGCAACCGAACAATGCAAAAACAAATGATCCAAACTCTCTCCAACTTTACAGCATAAAACACACCAATTTGGTGAAATATAACAACCCGGCATTCTCTGAAGGAGGTCAAAGGTATTAATTCTTCTATGTGCTATTGACCATGCAAAAAGCTAAACCTTAAGGGGTACTTTAGATTTCCAAATAAACTTGGAAGGACCAAAAGGAGGCACCGTAGACTCATCACATGTAAAAAGCACTATATATGCTTGAATTCCAATATCAGAGCATGTTATAATGGTTTCTCTAGCCAAAGTTACTATTTTATAGAAGCTTTAAACTCTATTAATGGAGTACAAGTTTTTCTTCCATGTAATAGAATTGGAGTTTCTATTCTTGTAATGGAAGAACACCTAAAAGATGGAGGAGATCAAAAGAACAATTCAACATGGACTTCAAGAGGCAATAGGGTGTATGGTCACACACAACGGTGGAGATCACCTTAAAACTTGGATTTCTACTTACTTGTCTATGTTGCCATTAGAGATTACATTATGGGCATACTTGTTTTATGATTGATGTTTCTATTATCATGCTAGCATTTTTATCTTTATTAATAATGGTTTTTCTTATGATTGGATCATTGAAATCTAGGATTTTAATCCATAGACATGCTGTAATTTTGCTCAATATTACTTTGGGATCCAAACTCCCTACTTTCTATTTTGGGTTTTAAGCTATTTTTTAATATGGAAACTATTATTTATTAAATTTCTTGTTACTAAAAGAGCTTGAGGCCCAAAACAAGAACGTACATGAGGCCCACAGACCCAAGGCTCAAGTGGCCATTTGAAACCCTAGGCTTTTGTGGGCCCACAGCGAATAAAACATTTTTATTTCAAGTATTGATTCCTATGATTAGATGGAGTATAGTGAGCAATATTTACATTGCCTGGTCGCTAGAACCTTATGGCAAAATATGTTTCAACTAGGAGATGTGCCTTAGGTTGCTCCTCTAAATGCTAATCTTTTGTTGGAAATTGATTTTAAGGTCTTCGGGAGGTCAAAAAGAGCTATCACTCTAGGAAGATGTTATGGCTGTCTTTTGGGTCATTTGGCTTGAAAGAAATGCAAGACTGTTTGAGGATAAAAGTAGATGTATAGAGGATTTGTGGGATGGAGTCACATTTTTTGCCTCTTTTTGGGCTTCGGTCTCTAAGGATTTTATGGGAATTCCATTGTTTGTTATTAGGGATAATTGGCTTGTTGTTTGTATTTCGTGAGGTCTTTTATTGTATTTTCTTTGCCCCTTTGCAGCTTTGTCATGTAAGATGGACTCCTGGTCCTCTTGTTCTCTTTAATAAATTTGTTGCTGATCAAAAAAAAATATTACACACCTAAATAAGTGCTATTTAAGATGTAAAATAGACTACCATTACACTTTTTCCATTTAAACATGAAATGTGTTTCATGCTATAATCCTCAACTCAACAAATAGGGATCTTTTATGAAAAGTCCCATAATCTTCCATTGTCGATCCACAATAAGATGAGTATTAAAAGATGCTTATTTTATTGGTCTCAAGTATGGACTTTATATGGATAGAGTTGGATGAGATGAGGCAAGGGTGTATTCCTCTTGGAAGCACTGCTTGCAACAATTGTCATTTAGTCGAAACAATGGTGTACACTTGACCAAAGAAGGGGTGATAAACTCCACTTAAAGCTTTGTCACTCTCTTTTGGAGCCCAAAGAATATCAAGAGCCATGCAATACTTGGCATGGATACCTAGGTAATAAAGCATGAAGGGATTTCCACTAACCTATGCTAGCATTTGATCTCTCCTCAAAGATAGTCTATGGAGTAAGTATTCCGATGCATTCATCATTTGATGGATTGAGGATTCCATTATATATTGGATGAAAGCGAAAGTCACTTAATTATCCATATTTATGTATAAATGTTGTATTTCCCAACATAATACAATGACGAATGCTTTCAACCCACTCACTATTATTAATCATTCTTTTCAAGATTTGTGTTTTGAGCTGGGCATCTTTGATTTGTATGCTTCAGCTCGAGGGAAAGTGTTAAGTGAGTATTTAGTAGTTGTCTCACATAAGGGTAATATTATAATCTCTAATATTAAAAATAATAATATATAGGAAGGGGCTAACACTTAAATTAACCTCTCAAATTTTTGCCTCACCTTATTCTTCTTATCTTATCTCTTCTCTCACCAAACCCTAATCACATAAACCCCATTTCTACAAATCACCTGTAATTACTTAGCAAAAATGTGGCTTCATTGTAATTTCATTATTCTTATGAGCATAATTATGATTATTTAGTGGATTTAATCATAATGAATTGGTTTCTAATTTAGTCATGAGATGACAATGAATTAGGAAACCAATTGGAACTTAGAAAAAGGAAAACCCTAGAGATCCATTCACAATCACTTGATAAGAGTGTGCAATCTATGTGTAGTATATAATGGCCGGCTGCCCCATGATGCTCCCACAAGCATGGTGACCTTACAACTCTTAGGGAATAGTAGATAAGCTCTCTTGGTTTTAGAGTTCATCTTCTTTGAGTTTCATCCTCCTTCTACAATGCCCAAATGTATTTTCTTCTTCTCTTTCTTTGTATGAATCATGCGGAAGCATATGAGAAAACTCCTAAAAAATTTTAAAGATCACTTCCGCTTAGTTTGTGAAACCAAAAAAAAAAAAAAGTCATGTTATAAGCAAGACAGGTGGCAGTTGTCGCATGCAAAATCCATTTCCTAGAAGAAGCAAAGTCTGTTCACAATCAAGACTATACCCATTTAAATGTTATGACGTTCACAAAATTTATATAGTAAGATACTTAACCTGAATAAGTTGTTGAGCCATCTGAACCTGTGAAGAGGTTCCCTTAATTTCCACAGTGATCTCATCAGGTAGGCCCCTACTCTCTTGTATCGTAAGGATTGCTCCACTAGTACAACGAATATAGGCAATATTTGCTCCACCAATCCCAATAATGTCTTCTGCATATGACAATGGTACTTGCATTGTTTGTGTCATCTGAATCAAATAAAAATAATTGCAATAACAATAATAATAAGTCCCAACATAACAAGGGAAGAAAAATATAGAAGACAACAAAGGAGGATTAACCTCAAACCCTAAGTAAGCTTATATGAAATGGTATGGATCACAGGCTCAAAAAATAAAAATGAAAATAAAAATAAAAAATATGACAAATAAAAAAAATAAAAATAAAATGAGGAAGTAATGAGAAAAGTCTCTAGTAGAAATGTCTCTTATTTTTAATTTCATTCACATCAAATTCCAAAATACATGGTTACATTTGATACCGGCAGATTCATAAGGTAAATCCATAATGCTCGAGTTGCCCACAGCAAGCCCACCCTTAGGTTTAGAACGAGAAACAACCTCCCAATTAATCAAATGAAAGTTCTTAATTTCACCCCAACTATCCCACAAGAAATCTCTCATCAATTTTTTCCAATTGCTTTGCCACCTTTGAAGGAATCTTGAACAAATACATAAAATAAATAGGAATACTTGACAAAACTGTCTGAACTAAAGTCAACCTACCCTCTTTAGACAACAATGATTTATTCCATCCATCCAACCTTCTCCTAACTTTCTCCAACACTGGTTCCAAAAAAGAAACATCCTTAGGGTTCCCACCCAACGGCAACCCTAAATAATTCAAAGGCCAATATCCCACCCTACAACCTACTAAATCAGCCATCCTCTACCTCCTGTTCAAAAATATTGATCCCCACTAATGCACTCTCACTCAAATTCACTCAACCCCAATAATAACTCAAAGGCCTGCAAAATCCTATGAAATTTAACAAGCACTCCTCGTCTTTTGAAGAGAAAAACAAAGTATCATCTGCAAACTAAAGGTGAGTAAAAGGAATCCTATCCCTTCCTACCCAAAAACCTTGTACCACCCCAGCATCCCTAGCTTTATCCACCAATCTACCTAGCAAATCCACCACAAGAGTAAACAAAAAACGGGATAAAGGATCCCCTACCTTAGTCCTCTAGACACCTTAAAACACTCAACAGGCTTACCATTGACAATTACAAACAAATTAACCGAAAAACAAACACTCACTTATCCACCTCCTCCACCTACCAAAACCTTTGTTTTCCAACACAAAATTCATAAACTCCCATTCTACATGATCATAAGCTTTTTTAAAATCCATCTTGATAACAAACGCTCTTGATTCTTAGAATGATACTCACCAACCGCTTCATTAGCAATAACGACCACATCAAGAATCTGTCAACCTTCCACAAAAGCCCCTTGTGAATAGGAAATGGTATCACCAAGAACCCATTTTAACCTCCTTGATAAAACTTTAGCCAATATCTTGCATAACAAAGTTACCAAACTGATTGGCCTAAAGTCTTTAATTTTAACTGAATTTTCTTTCTTTGGAATAAGACAAATAAATGTAGCATTAGTGCACAAATTAACCACTCCATTCTCATAGAATTCATTAAACACATTCAACAAGTCAAATTTAATCTCATACCAACAACCTTGATAAACACCTATCTTGTCCTAACAATCTTGATAAATGCTCAAATTGAAACCATCAGGACCAGGGGACTTATCCTTACAATACTCAAAGACAACCACTCTAATTTCATCCGACTCAAAAAACCTCTCCAACCATTCTGACTTAGACCTATCTATAGGGCACCAATCCAAACCCTCAATCCCTAGATGGGGATGATCAGCTCCTTTAGAAGAATATAAATCAATTAAGAATTTTTTCACTTCATTTCCTATACTACTCTTATCTTCCACAAAACAACCTTCCTCAATTTCAATTCTATTAATAAATTTCCTTTCCCTCTTACCATTAGCGATCTTATGAAAAAACTTAGTATTAATATCCCTTTCGTTAACCCATTTAACCTTTGCCTTTTGCCTCCATGAGATTTCCTCTTTAAAAACCACTTCTTCAAATTTGCACAACAACTCCCTCCTCTCTCTCTCTCTCCTCAACTCCACAAAAAGAAGTCCCATCATCTTCAAAGGAATCAAAAAAACTTACTCTATCCACATTAATCTTCTCACAAAACCTCAAATCCCTAAACACCTCCTTATTCCACACTTTTAATTTCGACTTCACCCAACCTAATTTTTTCATAAATTTAAACCCTTCCCAACCCTGAGCCCAGGCCATTATTTTTAGGAATCTGGCTTTATTAGGGAAATGGCTTTGGAGATTTCCTCGTAAGTGTAACTCTCTTTGGCATAAGGCTATCAAAAGTAAGTTTGGATCGCAGGCTAATGGTTAGAATGCTAGAATGAGTAGGGAAGTTACTTATCAAAGCCCTTGGAAAGGTATCTTTCAGGTTCTCCCCTCTTTTTCAAGATTTGTATCTTTGGTTGTTGGTAATGAGGGAAAAAAAAAGATTTTGGAAGGATGTTTGGAGAAGGGAGTCTTCTTTTCTTCATTGTACCCATGATTATATAATTTGTCTCTTCTTCATAAAGCTCCTATTGCTAGTTTGGTAGCATCCTCATCTTCTCCGGTTAACTGGGATTTTAATTTTTTTCAAAAATCTTAATGATAGGGAGGTTGTTGAACTCTTAAAGTTCATTTTCTTGTAATTCGTTTTTTGATACCTTATGTGATGAGTCGTTGTTGCTTCCTTTTGGTCCTTCCAAGTTTATTTGGAAGTCTAAAGTGCCCCTTAAAGTTCAGGTTTTTGCTTGGTCAATAGCGCATAAAAGAATTAATACTAATGACCTACTTTAAAGGAGGATGCAGGCAGGGTGTGTATCTCTCTCCCCAATGGTGTGTGTTGTGTTGTAGAGAATATGAAAGCATTGATCATTTATTTTTGCATTGTCTAGTGGCGAGTGAGTTGTGGTATAATCTTTTTCAGCTTGCTAATATGTCTTGGGTGGCTCCTCTACATGCTTCACAGATGATGGAAATTGATTTTAAGGGGTTTGGGTGGACTAAAAGAGTTATTATTTTGTGGAGATGTGCGGTCTTGGCTACTTTATGGGTTATTTAGCTTAAAAGAAATTCAAGAATCTTTGAGGATAAAAGTTTTTGCCTTCATGAATTGTGGGATAGAGTTGGTTTTTTGACTTTCTTATGGGTGTCGGTTACCAAGGAAATTAAGAGAGTTCCTATGTTTGTTATTAGGGGTAATTGGGTAGTTGTTTGTAATCCGTGAGGGGTTCTTTTGCTATTTTCTTTTCTTAATTTCTCTTTTGTTTATCTGCTGTAAGATGGACATCTTGTCCTCTTTTCTTCAATAATAAATCTTGTTGCATATCAAAAATAATAATAATAATACTCGAGTTGCTAAATATCAATTAGAGCAACCATACTTGTATCGTTTACAAAATTATGACAAAGATACTAATTAACAGCTAATGGAAAACGATTCAAGTTTTGGAAGAAACCAAAAACCTAAATAACATTAATTCAAACTTAATAAACTAGAATTAAACTTAGAGAAATAGACAAGTCATTTTCAAGATTACCATATCTAAGGTGGCATAAGTTTAAGCAATAACCAGGTTGCATAACCAAATAATGCAATGGTAGACAACAATTCTAAATGACTTATGCAGTTCATAACTTAAAATTAATAAATAAAAATAAAAATAAAATAAAATAAAATAATAAATAAAGAAGGCATTATACGTGAAAAATACCAAGTTTTGAATTAGGGTTAATGACCTTTTTGTACCCTAAACTTTGAGGGAAATACCAATGTGGTCCCTAAACTTTGGTTTTGCTTGATTTAGTCCATAAATTTTAAAAGTTGTGTAATGTAGGACATTGACTGACAGAACCAACATTCCATCAATTAAATATCACGTGCGGTCACGTGGCAGCCACGTGGATCTGACGTGGGTTAAGTTGGCTGATTAATGACATTTTAGTACCTTAAGTTAGCTGATTAATGGTAACTTAAGCCACGTCAGATCCACGTGGTTGCCATATCAGACTCATGTGGCTGCCATCTCAGACCCACGCGGCTGCCACGTAGATAGCTACGTGACATTTAACTGACGGAATGTTGGTTCCGTCAGTCAATGTCCTACATTAATACAACTTTCAAAATTCATAGACTAATTCGAGCAAAACTAAAGTTTAGGGACCACATTGGTATTTCCCTCAAAGTTTATGGTACAAAAAGGTCATTAACCCTTTGAATTAACCTGCATAGACCCATGTTTTCAAAATTCACACCAATAGTTTTTTTGGACCAAAATGCCCTTCTAGGTCTTTTTTTTTTTTTTTTTTTTTTAAAGAAAATTTTTTAAAAATAGTTCCCCAGAATAACAAACAATTCACAATCCCCATCTTTACATACAATTCCCAAGAATATAAATAATCCCCAAGGATAATTATTCTTTACGTGATTTGCTGCATTTATGCATACATAATCTTGCTTGGGACTATTCCTACTGCTGAGCAGTGAGCTCACCCTTGCTTAATTGAATTATTTCAGGTAACCCATGATAAGCCAAAAAATTCCCATGAGTAGGCTTTTTGCATAGAGGTTTACATTGTGATTGTTGGTTTTATTTTCTAGCCATGCCCAAGATGAGAGCGAGTGAATTTTGTAATATGGATTGGATGTACATGACTAGTAACTGGTAACATTGAACCATTTTTTCATATTGTGGATAATTATTTTACTAGATTTATTTGAGGACTTTTATTTTAAGCGTGATATTCATTCTAACGTTGGATTCCTATGTATTCTCCATTTATACTGGGATGTTCCCCAGTTCACACTCTAGAATTTCTGCATGTAATTAGATATTATTTGTATGGATTTTTGGAGCATGGCGTTGCTCTTCTTAGCAGCCTTGACAGTGCTTTCATTACCAATATAAAGAAGAAAGGGGAAGGTGGGTCCCCTTGCCTCAAACACCTAATCAGATTGCCAGTAACCAAATTAGGAAAAGAGGTCACAAAGATGCACATGGGCGCCCTATTCTCCATTTCACCCTGAAACATATTCTCTCTTGAATATATAAAAGAAAGCTCCAATTAACATAGTCATAGGCCTTCTCAATATCTAGCTTGCATGCAAATAACCCCCGGCTAACCCAATCTCAATATAGAGTCCAAACATTCATTAACAATGAGAACATCATTTAAAATTTGCCTCTTTTTAACAAATGCATTACGAAAGGGAGAAATCAACCCTCCAAGCCTAATAGCAAGCACATTCGCAATAATCTTATAGATACTACCCACAAGACTAATTAGTCCAAAAGTCACTAAACCCCACTACCCCACACTTCTTAGGAATGAGAGAGATGAAAGTAGCAGTTGGGCTCCTTTCAAACTTCTCAAGATCAAAGAGCTCCTCAAAGACCTCATCACATCAACGCATACTACATCCCAAGAAGAGTGAAAGAATGCTAGCATAAACCCACCTGACCCAAGAGCCTCATCGCCATCTAAAGATCTCAAAGCAAATAAAATATCTTCTTTAAAAAACAGTCTCTCCAAGGCCTCCCAAGATAGATCATCAATAGAGTCAAATTATAAGCCATCCAACGAAGGCCTACAAATTCCCTCATCCTCAAACAAATTCCCAAAGAAATTAACAAAGCTTGGGCAAACTTCATCTTCATTTTCCAAAACAATACCATTTAGCTTGATCTTAGAGATGAGTTAGACATCTTGTTCGAGTTGGCGAGCCGAGGAAAAAATTCGATGTTGTTTTCCCCTTCATTCAACCAAAGAGCTCTAGATTTTTGCCTCTAAGAAATCTCCTCCACTTCAACTAATTTCTTGAACTCCTTTTTGCAGTTAAGCCCACCAACACTGTCTTTGGAGTCGAGAGAAGCAATCTCCTTCATAAAGTCCTCCTTCTAACAATCCACTCTCCCAAGTGTGCGAGAGTTCCACCTTTTGAGTTCTTCCTTTAGAGCTTTCAGCTTCTTGGCAAGGACATAACTTAGATAGCCTTCAAAATCCAGTACCTCCTACCAAACCCGGAAAACATCCACAAAATCCTGCACTTTAAACGACATACTTTCAAACCAAAAAAAGGGAGGATTGGGCAATGATCTAAGATTGGACGAAGAAGCAAAGATTGCACAGTTCTTAGAAACCACTCTTCCCAAAGGGGGTGACACCAAAAATCTCTCCAGCCTAGACAAAATGGAAAATCCACCAAAGAACTACAATCAATAAATTCTGAAAACTTTCTCATAGAGGACAAGCATGCTTCAAAACCCCCTTTTTTGCCCAAAAATATTATCACATTAAAATCACCCCCTAAGCACCATGGACTCATGGAGCCACCAACCAGTTTTGAATTTCCACAAGCTCCTCCCAAAAACCTTCCCCAGTTCCTTCATCATTGGGACAATATACACCCAAGAACACCCAATGAGATCCATTCTCTACATTCAAACAAGCAAGAAACAGAAAAATTCCCCACCCAAACATCTTTCTTAACCACCACCCTCTTATCCCACACAATTAGGCTATCACCCACCATATGCCTCTTGCCCCTAGAGCTGCCCAACCAAAAAAAGGAGACTTCCACAAGTCACGGATTAGCTCGTCATCACACACTTCTATTTTAGTTTCTTGCAAAATAACAATACCCACTTTCCACTCCTTAGGCGCCCCTTTCACTAACCTCTCCGATCCAAAGCATTTTGCATGGCGGAAAAAATTAATAAATAAATAAATCAATCAACGATTGATCTTATTGCAAGGAAGCATGATCTTTCAATTGATGCGCCTTGAAAAGCAAGTTCAAATTCATTGAATCATCCTCTCTTACTTTTCCCTTTCAAATTATTGTCTTCCAACTGACAGCATGGCAAGGCATGAAGCAATAAATATTTTGGAGTTCATTTCCTTTTGCATTTTTCCTTTTTTTTGTTGTTCTTCTTTTTTTTTTTTTAAGGGAAGGAAAATGCCAATGCTCTAAGCTACATGATGCGATTGTCAGGAAAGTATCAAATCAGTTAACTTCTTTGGCATCAGGTATCATTGATCTTGCCAGTGTCCCAATTTCAGAATTTTCCAATGGTTAGAACCTCTCACATTTTCTACCTAATGGATGGCTCTCTCTTTCTAATGATATACAAATGGCATATTGTATATCATGTTTCTGAATTAATAAAAGAAATAAATTTATTTGAATAAAGAAAAGGGAAGAGAACAAACCCTGTCAAGCATTTCAACATCTTTTAATAAGACTAAATAAATCATATGCTAGAAGCAAAAGGAAGATAGATAAAAGACTTACCTTATAAAACCAAAGCTTCAAGATTTTTAAAGTATAAGTGGAACAAGCAGCTAAACTACCCACCCCCAACCCCCTTTCCAACAAAAGGAAAAAAAAAAAAAAGGAATGAAAAGATAAGACAAATAAAGCTAGGGAACAAAAAATAAAAAATAAAAAATAAAAGAAACAAAAACACCCCAATCAGTCACCCACCCGAAAAGCATTAACAAGTAGATGTAGTGGGATTTGACAATATGAACCACAAATCCAAACTCATTTCAAGTATAAATGAACAAGCAGAACCAACCTGAGTAACTATAGCAGCAGCTGTACGACCAAGTCCAGTAGAACGTAATGCACCAAGTGCAGGGTCTTGTCCATAGAGTGACAATCCAGAGTGTGGGATTTTAGGATTCGCCTGGGTTTCACGATCAAAAAATAAATGATCCCGCTTCAGTGAAAAAGAATAATCAGAAGCAATCCCAGTTTGAGGAGCAGGTGCAGAATGAAGCAAGGATTGAGTTTTATCGGCCCAGGTGTCAGCTGCATGATCCTGTGAGATTGTTGCATTGTACTGACAACAAACTATGTATTAATACAATAACACACTCTAACAAAACATCAACCCACAACTATTAAGTCTTGAACTTACGGTCTTCTCAAATATAGGAATGACACTATGATCAACCAAGAACTTCCTAAGCTGTCCCAATACTGATTCCAAAGCTTTAAAAACCTTCGTAGTTTCACCATGTATTTCTACAATTCTCTCATCCGAAGTAGCATAGGATGGCACTTCATCTAACAAAACAAATGGAAGAATTACTGGTGTTGTTCTGAATTTAAAAACCATGAAAAATCTAGTTTAAAAAACAGAGAGAGAGAGAGAGAGAGATCATCAATTCAATAACAAGCCCATAAAAAGTAGAAAAGAACCCAATCTCTAAGCCAATACCTAATGCCTGCACACTGAAGCTCCAGATTGGGCATTCAGAAAACAAGTCTCAATTAATCCACAATCTGATAGAACAAAGCTGGCTCATCAGTGTGCAAAAATTTTAGTCCTTCATAAGGCATCTGTTGGGGTCTGGGGGAATATTTACAGTTTATAAATTTTCTATAGAATTTTTCTGAATATGGAAAGAGAACCAATTTGAGTAAGCACAGACTAACTGTTAAGCTTCAACCATAAGTCAAGGAAAAAGAACTGGAAGGGAAGTAAAGAGGTGATTTTGTATAGACATGTCCTATAATAAAATAGACATGTACTATAATAATATACATAAACTAGTGCACTACTGCCTAAATACTCTGCACGCTCTAATTATGGATACACTCGTAATGGTTTTTAATGAGATAGTTATGAATGTTAGGTTTATTTCTAAAATTTTCAACGATATAACTCACAGAATTTGCAAGCTTAGAAATAACACAAAAAAATAAGTGAAGAGAATATTTGGAATCAAACTGCTCAACATTTCAAAGCAACATACATAGATTGTAAACATCTCTATGCAGATCTAACTATTCTGCATGGCTGCACATCAGCATGCATATATACATGGATACACATCCCATGTAGTATCACTATCCATATTACCCCCAGAAAATGAAAAACAGAAAACACACACACATAAAACAAAAAAGGAGCTCAGTAATGGCAAAGGAAAAGGTCTTTGAGTCTTTCAAATTTTAGAAGATAATACACACATTACAAACACTTCAAAGAAAGAAGTTCCCTTTTTAGGATTCTACATAAGTCTTAAAATACCATGTGCAATAAGTACATCACCAAAAGAGCTAAAAAA
>JAESVK010000261.1:373716-389011 GCA_017140935.1 Hamamelis virginiana
GAAAAAAAAAAGTCATAGAAGGAAACAATGTAGTTTTTTTTTAAAAAAAATATGGTAAAATCATATTAAAGAGCCATCATAATAAAATTACAAAGCTAGTGAGAAAGAAACCCGATTTCCAAAAATAATCAAGTCATTCCAAGCAAAAAGAATTCTAAGAAAATGAAAATTATACATTCAGTAAAAGGAACAACCAACCATACTAAAAGACAAAGGAAAAAAAAGTTTTTAGAAACGCCATTCTCAAAGATCATGTTTCCCTTTTATGCCTTTCTTTGAAAAAAAAAAATGAAGAAAGCAATACTAAGGGTGAGAATTATATCATTCCTCAAGCATCTCAGCTAATTATGATAAAAGTTTTCTAAGGTCCTAAGAGTACATCAAAGGGTGAAGGGTGTCTAGGTCCTAGCAAACAATAAAGGGGATACTAATTTTTTCCATTTTCTTCTTTTCTTCTTTCCTTTTTTTTTTTTTTCTGACATCTTTCAAACAAGATATCTGAGCCTAAGTGAAATCTGGATTGCCACAGAACTTGCAAACCTATACAACAATTGGCATCAGAGTGGAAAATTTATATAAAAATGAAAAGTCTGAAATCAGGTTATGATAGTGACCTGAAGAAGATATTCTAAAATATAAGTATCAATCACATATATTAATTTGATCAAGAAAATATAAAACAAAATAGTACCTAGTGAAACATCTGGAGTAGAGAGAACTGAGTTTCAAAATTAACATTAGGAATTGCCATTGAGCCCTTCTTTTTGCATCAATTAAGGATGAACATACTGGACATATTCAGGAAGATGTCATCCAAAATATGTTATTTGCTAATAATATAGTTTTTAGTTGAGAAAACTAGAGTCTGGGTTAATTTTAAGAAATATAAAGTATTACTTCAAAACCTAAACGTTTTAGGTTACTAGAAGTCTTGATGGCCAAGAGATAACCAGAAGTAACCATTTTCGTTACCGATGATCAACTATCCACAAAAATGTGAAAACTGAAGACACCGTCCATAGAACTAGAGCCATATGGATAAAGTTGAGAAGTGCCTCTAGAGTGTTGTGGGATTATAGAATACCGATTGGGTCAGAAGGAGAAAATGATAAGATGGTGATAAGAAAAGAATGCTCTACGAAACCGAATGTTTGGCAGTTTAGAAGAAACATATTTTTCTTAGAAAAATTATGACTGAAGTGAAAATGAGAATGCTAAGATGAATGAGTGGTAAACTGGCAAATAAACGACAACAACAACAACAACAGCAACAACATAGAATGAGCAATAAATGCATTCATGAAAACTTAAAGGTGGCATCAATGAAGTACAAGATGATTTTATTAGAAAAATTAATAGAATGGAAAACTAAGAATGATTTTATTCAAATTGAAGACACCAAAAGGACAAGAGGCCAAAAAGGCATGGGTCGAGGCAGTAAGAAAAGCAATGATTGCTAAGGATTTAATAAAGAATATGGCTCCAAATAGAACTCAAAGATGAAAAGGACTAATTAGTCAACCCCAAGTAGTTACAATTAAGTCATTATTGAGTTTGTGCATGCTGTTTGAAATCACAGCAGGATCCATGAGTAAGGCTACGTTACTATAGTTTAACAGATAAGGCAAAAAACATCTGTGCGTAACAAAGTAATTAAACAGCACATCTTGAACCGAGAAAATAACAAAGAACACATCATTAGCACAAAGGAAAAAATTATTAGTTGTTTAAATTATCATAAGACAATATCCGATACCTCATAGGGAAACCCAAGAAAAGTATTGTCAAAACTGTATGATGGAACAATTCCAATTTAAAATGTTCAGAAAAAGACAACCTATTCAAAGCACACCTTCAGATAAAACATGCACAGAAGCACTAGAAGTCTCCTGTATTGACTTAATTGTAGACCCTTGCTTTCCAATTAAGTTAATGGCTTGTGAAGATGCTATCAATAACCTTAAGGAACAAAATGCAGCTCCTGCAACAGCAGAACCAGTACCATCACCCTCACCAGGAGATAGTCCAGTAACACGTTTGAACACTCTTAATGCAGCATCCATTGCAGGGGATAGTTGAGCATCTGGTTCTTCTTTTCCAGATATCAAAACCTGAAAGGAAGTTTGTAAGAACGTTGCACAATTGGGCATGGATTAACAATAAGACAATACAAGGCAATTGTTAAAATTGCCAAGTTATATCCAATGAGGAAAATTCATAGGTCATCTAACCAAGCAACAGAATAAATAGACATTAAGAACTTGAAAATTAAGGAAAGAATATATAACCGCTTCAACTTCCTCAATCACACGATTTACACAAGGGCAGCTACAAAAACAAAATCACATATATGCCGTGTCACTTACTATTTCTATAACATAAAAACCTTTTTTTTTTTTTTTAAAGACAAAAAAACCTACAAAAGATAATATTTTCAGTGAAATCAATGTCAGTGCTATTTTTACGTGCAAGCCACTACTATGCAATAGCCTACAAGAGGGGCACAAATGAATGCATGCAACAAAATCTGCATCTTTTTCTACATCCAAGCCACCCACCCACACTGGACCTCCAGGAGGCTCTAATCTACTGAAGTGCTTTTATGATTTGGTTCACTTATGATAAATGTTGCAATTTGGATATTGATGATTTCGCCTTTCCAGCAATGTTTCTCAAAATCAATGTTGGACTTAGAGATTCAAGTTGGTACTGCTGAAAACAGAGTGATGCGCCAAAAGAATAAAAAGCAATGAAAACAAATTTGAAATTTGAAAGACACAAATTGGAATCATTAGATCGTTGAATTAATTAGTTTTTACATAAAACATGTAGCAAAATCACTACCAAACCTTATAACTTTGGTTGTCACATTATCGTATAAGTTTTGGATAATATTAAAATTTTAATATCTATACTATATATAAAAGTGTGAATGTGGGAAAATCTTTTGATTGACCAAAATATCCCTATATAATTGTAAAAGTACATAGCCTCTTAAAATTCCACCCATCACAATAAATAGGCTTTTAAAATAATAATAATAATAATAATAATAAAATTATTTATGAATATTAATTTATTTTTAAGTCTAACTAAATTTTGTTAATATGAAATTCTACCAAATAGAGTAAAAATATTCTTAATTAAATTAAATTTCTTTCCAATTCTAATTCATATCTAGATAAACCATTATTATTCAAACAAACGATTACTATAAAATACCAAATAAATTGCTATCTATTTCTTATTTCCAATACAAAATAAATATAGGTTTGCTAATATTTTTAGTACTCTTTTTTTTTTTTTAATTTATAATATAAAATTTTTATAATTTATTAAGTCCGTATGTACTGATTTAATATCGTTTTTATACAGTTTAGATTTTCAAACTTTTTTAATCACAAATTTTTAATAACCTTAAATATTTCATCTTAATTACATTGTTCACCTTATATTTGATTTTTTAAAAATATTTTTTTCTGCAAAAATTTACACGTGCAACGCACATGGTGCATTTCTAGTTATCCTAAAATGTCTAAACTAAAGTAAACTATCCTGTATTATCTTATTTTTTACTGTGAGGTCAAATTGAATGAGATAACAGCCTCTGAAACAGGATCAGTAAACACGTTTTAATTTGTGAGTAAATTCTTGGTACACACACATATATCCTTCGAATGTTCACTTTGTTTCTTAATCTACCATGGCGTATGTTTGTGTGACTTCTAGAACTGTATCAGTTTTCCTTCGATGTATAGATTTATGTACAAAACTTAGCTCATCTAAGATGTTACTCTTGTTTTGGGCTGGTAGTCAATAAGTTTTAATTTAAGTTTACTTCATCTTGTAGGCTAAAATTCTGGTTAATCAATGATGTCATTCTTAACCCCCAAAAAAAGAAAAAAATGATGTCATTACTGCAGAAAAGCTTGCCACCAACTATCATTGCTAGCTAGTTCCACTAACTTCACTGGTTCAACTGGTCAGCTTAGATTGATGTCAGTCTCAATTGGGAGAAGTCTTGGTTGCTCAATAATGGTTGTGGACTCATGGACAGTTTCTCACTCAAAATGGCAGATTTAATGATACCTGCAACTCGGATTACAATGGACAATGTAATTAAAAAGAGTTCTATAGGTGGAAACTGATTGAAGCTGAATTCTTTGGTCACACAGATGGATGTTTGTGAAATAATGTGTAACTAATTTGATATATCTATCGGTGTTTGTTAATGTAAATTAAAATTTTCTTTGCGTTGTATTTATTGCAGTGAAGAAGAGAGAAAAAGGAAAAAGCTCAGGGCAGTATATTCTTATTGTTTGTTACTAGGACCTTTATATAGTAGATATAGTGCTAACTTTTAGCAGATCATTGAAAAAGTTGGCTTTTTACTCTAATGGTACTGTTCCAATGGGGGATGTGATTTCGTTTTTTTAAACTAATTATTGTAAAGCCTTAGAATAGCTCAGTATTCTACTCATTGATATCTGGCTTTATCACTTTTGAGGGTGGATTTCTCATTATGTTATGTGCATGGGTTTAAACAAGCATTCAACAATCTTTTTTGTGTGTTACTTATGGGTTCTTTTGGAAATAAAATCTATGAAATATAGTAGTAAAAGGTTAGAAACACAAGCACTTGAGATGAGCAACTGCCAAACAAGCATGTACATTAACTGGTTGTTTTTTCTGATTATTAGGCCAATAATATATGCACTTGAGCTTACCTTAGTGATGATGAGAAATATAAAAAATAATTATAAACTTTATTATTATTATTTTTTGTTTCCCTTTTTCTTTCTCCCAACAATCAAACAAGGGAAATTGCTTTTCTTAGAAATTAATTTCTCTTTTCTCTCTTCTTTCCAAGGACAACCAAACAAAAGAAAGCTTTATACTATCCTTTCCTCTCATTTTTCTTACCTTTCCTTTTCCTTTGCATTTTCTTTCCCTTGTGTACACAGCCTAAAAATATGTGAATTTTTTGTTTTTTTTTTTTTTAAACCCTAAGAAACTGTTACACGGTCTTGGGTAGAACTCAACCCCAAAAGCTAGCTCAAGAGGTGAGGGTGCCCTCATGCTTATATACAGTACATTACTTTCATACCTAGGCAATGTGGGACTTCGCTTCATACCTCCCCTCACGCACAACGTGCTCACTCGGCAGCACCTGCGGCGTGCAAGGGACATGCACCCTACCCATCCGTTGGTATGCCGGCTCTGATACCATGTTACACGGTCTTGGGTAGAACTCAACCCCAAAAGCTAACTTAAGAGGTGAGGGTGTCCTCACACTTATATACAGCACATTACTTTCATACTTAGGCGATGTGGGACTTCGCTTCACAAAAACAAGCCTAAGAATGAAGGAATCAAAACCAAAACAAAAAAGGAAAAAAAAAAGTGCAATAATTACCGCATATAATAATCTTATATTTGCAAGAGCCATGTGCCATCAGCCATTTTATAATCTATTAGTGTCAAATAATATCTGATTGTTTTGGAATGGGTATAACTTAAATATAAAAGTCAAAAGCATCAAGATACACTATAACTACATGGAGTTTGTAGCCACCTCAAAAGTCAAAAGCATCAAGATACACTATAACTAGGGGAGGGGCTACACCACAAATAGTTTTAAGGGATAGTTTTACTCCCCTTGATCTCACTATGATCTTCTTCCTTTTTTGTGCACTTTTGTTTTCTTTCTTTCTTTTTTTATTTAGCTTTATCTTTTCGCAAAGAAATACTTGTCCCCCCCCCCCTTGTATTCTTTTATTCTTTCTCTTTAATAATATTAATGATGATTAAAAAGAAAAACAGCCCCCCTCGCCGAAACAGAAATAACAGTCATTCCATGTAGTTACAATGTTTCTTTTTTTTTCTTTTTTTTGATAAGCAACAACTATTTTATTAATAAAATAGAACATGCCATCCTATTGTATGCTAATACTAGCATAATGAGCATATATATAATTTTTTTTTTCAAATTATTCTAAATGGTTTTTATTCCAAATTATATTTGACACAATATGTGGCAAAATTTCCATTTACCTAAGAACTCTTCTAGATGTCACATTGCAATTTTTTAAATAGGAATATGTCCAGAATATATTGGAACAAATCGGATATTTAAAACAAATCTTAAAAAGCAAAACTCATTTTAAAGTTAATGTAACAAAGATTTTAAGCCCAGAAACACTGCACAGGTACAAGGTTGGTAATGTAAAGCTGAACTTTGAGCAATTCAAAGGTGGAATTAACTTGTGGAGTCCCAAAAATTCGAATCCATGCTCACAAAATTAATGCAATGAGCATAAAGAGCAGCAGCAGCAGATGAAGCATTTAAACTCTTCATTGAGAAGAATGGAACCTCAACAAATCTTGGTAGTTGTTTCTTGCAACACAAAACCTTCTCAAACACTAATAGGATGCAAAATAAGCAGGATTATAACGCTTACTCATGACTCTAAGATTTAGAAATCGTTCTTTATGTTCCGCAACAGATTTTCAAGGCTCTGTCACGTGATACAGGGTGATGCAGTCAGATAACAGAAAATTCACACCATAACAGTCAATACGATTATAAAAAAGAAAAAAAAAAGTTGTGTAGCCCTTTTTTTCATGTTTCTTTATCTACCAGTGGAGTTGGTATTCAACTTCAACATAATTTGAGTTCTAAAATCAAATTCAACTGATTAACCAAACACAGCTTGGTGATTTCTGCCATTTCCAAACTGAAAATGCTACAATTCAAAGACAGAAACAAAAACAGACTAAAATAATCCCTAATACGCTGTTTAGTTCCTGAGAAAATGCTGGAAAAGAAACAGTCATTCAACTGTGAGTAGAACAACAACCTGGCTTAGTTGAGGTTAGTTTTAGTTGAATTGGACGCCAAAACAACCTAAATCATAAAACTTCCAAAATTCTATCTTCGTTCCTTTTACTCCATTTTCTCAGCGATGAAAAAAAGGGGCTAACGGCAAGCAATGTCGGGATATATACACCATATATATATAAAAAAATATAGAGAGAGAAACTAACTATGCGATCAGCAGTGCCGATGGGAGCGTCGAGTATGCGAATGCGAGCTCGAGTGTCTTCACAAATCTTCTTAATGAGCTCGCCCTTGCGTCCGATGATACTCCCCACTTTCAAAACAGGCACTATCAGACGGAACACGTTGTCTCCCGGCCACCCCGGCCATTTCGCCACCGCCGCCGGTGGTTGTGTGTCAGATCCCGACTCTGCTTCTGCTGCTGTTGTGGGCCCATCCTTGGAGGAGAGTTCAGAAGCCATTTACAGGAAGAGAGAGAGAGAGAGAGAGTGAAGGCTGCCACTGGTGTACACACGATGCATATGCATTACTCACTCGGTCCTCCAAAGACGAATCTTCTTTCCTTATAAACCTTGTTTCCTTTTTTTGGTTGTCCTAGAATAATAATCAAATCATATTTCTTTTAAATTTTTTCATATTGCTCTATTTTATTTCAAAAATGCCTTTGATATAATCCTAAATTCAATTATAGAAAAAAAATAATTTTAAAAAATAAAAAATAAAAAGAATTACAAATCAATGTAATAATAAATTTTCTTAATATAAATATTTCTTGGAAAAAGCTGCCTAGCTTTATGCGACGAAAGGAGTACTATGTTTTATAGATTATAATTTTTAATCGAGAATTTTTTTTTTTTCAGTTTTAAGGTGTGCTTGATATTATACATTATAAATATACATATTCAAAAAAGAATAAAAAAAAAAAAAAAAAGGGCAGAAGTAATTTATTGAATTGTGGTTATTAATAATTTCTTGAATGGTACTTATTTATAAATTCAGACTTTAAAATTTTAAAGTGGAGAAATAATTTTGAAATTTGCACATTTATTTTTTATTTTTTATTTTTTAAAATCAATTTGAAAGTTTTTACGCTATAGAAGTGACATTTTTTTAAGAGTGAAAATTATTTGTTCATATAATAATTTTTGAAACATGCCATCAACAAAATCATAGTATAGCAAATATACACATAGAGAGATGGAGTGAAAAAGAAAGAGTAGAGAAAGAGGAAGCTTCTTGAAAGATTTACCTTAATTAGAATGTTATTACTACTAAGAGTAAAAAAAAAAAAAAAAAAGACAGAGTTAAAGTTAATAAACGTTTGAATAATGGAGATAAATCCAAGCACTCATCATCCCCTCCAAGGTTCTCATAGAACTAGATGCTTTCAAACAAACAGTAAATATTGAGAGGGAGGTTACCACGACGCTTATACTTTGACGCATTGACTGATCCTTTACTCCATGTATCAAGAATATAGATATGTAGAGTTAGTTTGGAATAGGAAATATATGGAGAAATGTCATATGGCTTACCTGAAGATGGAGCAGAGTGAGAGCCTACAAAAGACTCATTGTCAAGATATATCTATATTCTTGATACCATGGACACGAAGCTTTCATTATGGAAGATATATAAAATTGTAAAAAAGTTGAATAACATGAAGCAGGGTATTTTTTTTTTTTTTTTGTTTTTTAGAAGTTGAAGAGATAAAGATAAATGTGAAGTTGAAGGGAGAGAGGTAACTATAACCACTAGAAAGAGAGTCAAATCATGTTAGTATGTGTTTGAAGTGTTTAAAATTAGGAATATGGATGGATTTTGAACTCCTTAAAAGTATGAGTGATGGGTGTATATGAAATCACCCTTTTTGACCTTCAATTAAATGCTTATCTTTCGTTACGTACAGGGCAAATACAGGAAAAATTCTTGATGACAGATTTCCCATCTTTGGGGTTTGGATTTACTGTTGATCTGACACCCGATCAACGGGTGTTGATCAGCCGCTGGATGGGCAGCACGTCAGCAGCAAAAGCGATCAAAGGGCTAAGGCTTAAAACATGCCTCATAGCAATCGTTTTGAGTCTAATGAGAGGTGTCTTCCATCTCGAGTCTTACGGTTTCATTACCATTTCAAATTCTTGGAAGTCTTTCCGGAAATCAAAATCATCCAAGTTTCCAATGGGCATACTGTTCATCACAAGTGTCGCTCTAGACCTCTGTAATAAGCACCTTATCTGAGTGCTCTCCTTATGATATTTTTACACTTTGACTGAATACATTAACTTGATTGCTTCTAAACTTTTATCAATCATATAAGCCCTGGCAGTCTATTCAAGATACATAGGCAACTTGAAAGCTAGGAAAATATAGATTGTAGCACTACTATTATCTCATCTACATAGGCTATATCAACGTTTTACATCAGAGAGTAGATCTCGCAAGTTAGTTCAATAGCAGAATTCCAACACTGTACTAATAAAATACTGTTTCTACATGAAAATCTACTAGATTTAAATTCATATGACAATATGCTATTATTCCAATTTATGAAAATATACTATATTCAAAATCAATAATTTTAAATTTTTAGTCGGTAAATGTGAATTTTGGACGCTCAATAAAGCTAGACAGTCCAAATTGTATGCCACCCAATATTTAGAGTTCAGAGAATGGTCTAGACATAAAAAGTTTGGCTTAATATCAATAATAGATAGCGTAGAGGCGTAAGACTCATGTTAACCTATACCTATTTGTGTTAGCTTTTCCTAAAATCACTTTTGGAGCTCAAATTCCACTTGATCTAAGAGATAGGGTGATAATAACAGCAAAATTTAAATACTACAATTGACTGTGACAAAAGCTAAGGGGCCTCAACTTTTACAATAGTTACTTCTAGCATCAAAATTTTAATATGTTAAGACATGGTTTAAATATAACTCTAAAGAAATATGTGAGGAGATAGTTTTCTAGAAGTGATTTTAGAAAAAGCTAATGCAAATAGGGCCTATAAATGGTGGCAAAAGGAAATACGAAGATGAGATTCCAAACCAATAATTCTACATTTGTTTGTAGCGAGTGTGTATTTGCTTTTCATACCCAAAGAGTGAAACATAACTACACCAAAAGAAGAGAAGAAAAATAAAATAAGTAGAAAAATACTTACCAAATTTTTTTTTTTTTTTTTTAAAAAGGTAAGTTGAGGAAAAGAGAATTTTTTTTTTAAGGAAAAAGAGATTTTTTTTTTTTTTTTGGTGTCGGGGGGGGGGGCCGGCCATGATGTGCCCCAACCTTGGGTTTTAAAAAATGTGCAACATGAGTACAACCTCAAACTTAATGCCCTTGGTCGTTCGTGGATAGCCTCACATTTGAGGCATCCTACACAAAGCCTTTTAAACTTTGATTCTATCATAAACTTAGCTACTGTTTTTTTTTCGTTAAGATAAAAATACACATCAAAAGATAGAATATATACCATCCTCATTACTTAAGAAGGTGCAATGCCTCTAATATCTCAAATTGTTCTTTTTCTTACACAAGGACGAAGACAGGAATTTGCTTTGGGGGGGCAATTTTTTTTTTATTATTATTAGCAATTAGTTTATTATTCATCTTGCAAAAAGCACTATAATTAGGGCCTATTTGCATTAGATTTTTCTAAGATCAATTTTGGAGCTCAAAATTTCATTTGATTTAAGAGATGTAATGATAATCACTTTTAGACAACTTGAGATGAGATAGGATGTAGGCAAAATTTTCATATAATAAGTGATTGTGTCAAAAGTTAGGAAGACCCAACTTTTGCCACAATTACTTTTAGTATATAAATTTTAATACATGAAAACATAATTTGAACATAATTTTAAATAATTGTGTGAAGAGATGCACTTATTGTCCAAAAAAGAGTCTTGTGCTTCTCATTTAGTAGCTTGCCAGCAGCCTCCGTGCAGTCTGATGTTGAATAAGTCATGATTTGAACCACATTCTCCACCCCAACTTTCTCAATAACTTCATCAATCAATGATTGCAATGCATTTAAATCCCCATCAAAAGAAGCTAAAATATCATATGAACCAATATATATAGGGCCTTTTGGACAATCAGCTAGAACATTAACTAGCTTTCGCCCCATTTCATCAGTCCATCCATCGAATAAAATGCTGCATCCTGTCAATGCCCATGAACTTCTAACACCATTCACATATTCTTCAACTTCTTTCGCTTCGTCTTGAAAAATTCGCCCACTTAAAAGCTCACTCATATGATTGATGCCATTTGTGAGCAGCTTCGCTGAACCCCTCTTCAACCCTTATCTCATACCACTGTCGCACATCTGGCTTAGAATTCTAATGGCCAGTCTTGACTCAAATAGTGTCCACCATATTGTGACCGCCATTGAGCTGCAGTCAAATTCAGAGCAAATAAAATACAAAATCTTGATTAAAGGCCGACTTTCATGACTATTGTTATCATCATCATCATCATTATTATTATTATTGACAGCATAGAGTATCTAGGCCTACTCCCACTGAAATTAACATGCAGTTTACCTCATATACATTAAAGGACAAATTTTATATTTCTAGGAATGGATAGTAAAATTGTAGCGATCTAGAAATGCTTCCAATTTGTCAATTCCCTAATTGAGTAGTATCAACTTTTGAATGATTTTGTAGTACATTGGGAACCGTTGGAGATTTTTTGTAATTTAGTAATCTTGTTTTATATGCTTTCAATTGCATTATATATTATTAATTAATACCTAAAATAGAAAACAGCATATTAATAAACATCCAAAAATGTATTTATTTTTATCTTTGTTATAGTTAAAGTTGATATATAGTTAAAACGGGTAATAACTATATTTAAAACTTCCCTCACAATTCGAATTGTCAGTGTTTCCTTATTTTTGCTTCATTAAATGACCGTATTGTTTTTTATGCCTTAACAGATTTGTTAGTTTCTGTTTTCAAAATTCCCATCAACTTAAAGAGTTAGAAACTCTAGTTCTAATAGATGTTAAAGGCCTCACAGATTTATTAACTTTTGTAGTTGAATTTCATGTAGCTTAAAAGAATGAAGAGTCAGACAGAGTTCTGATGCTACAAAAGAATGAATTGTAGCATTTTTAGTGTACATGAAGAGTCAGACTCTATTTAGTTGCAGTTCTTCAAAAACCTGCAACAAGAATATTAGCCTTCCATCTTGAATGTAAAATGAGTAAAAATTTCAGTATATTTGCAGTAAGAAGAGTCTCCTGCAACAACAAGGGTTAATTCTCGAAGATTCTCCAGTGCATTTACAGCAAGAAGAGTCAGAGACTCTTCTTTAACGGCTGTACTTTGAAACCTGCATCAAAAAGGGTTTAATTCTCTTTGTTTACATCTTAAAAGAATCTCCGACGGAGACTCTTTTGATGCTAGAGAATTTCCTGTATAATAAATTTTATGTGATATAAAACAATTTTAAAAACAAAGAAAACTTGGTTTAACAGGTTTAACAGGCCTATTTCAGGTGTGCCTTAAGTAGAAACATATTAATTTCCGACGGAGACTCTTTCACCGTATTGTCAATGTGTGTATGAAAATTTAGGTTTAACAGGCCTATTTAAGGTGTGCCTTAAGTTTTGCCTTAAGCTGAGGTATTTATAAATAAATAAGAAAACCTTGAAACTTTAATTGTTAAACTAGAATCTTGTTAGGTGACTGCTCACTTCAATGAATTGTATGTATCTTGTGACTGATAGGTTGATTCTGCCTTAATTAACTATTTGTAGTGATTAACAGTGTTTCTTTTGTTATTTGGTTGTTTTGAACAATTTCTAAAACATGTTTCATTTTTTTTTCTTGTTCTTTTTGTTAAATTAAACTATATTTTTAATCATGCTTTTAAAGAATGGTTATCCATACTAATGTCACATGATCAGATCTTTGTTATTCCCTATTTCTTGATCCCTTTCCTTGCTTTGTTTATCTAAACAACTATAAGGAATAAGGATTCACCTTTGGAAATTAATATGTTTCTATATGTTGTTGCTTCACTTCAGACAATGATAATGCCAGCTTTATGCTTCCTAAGAATTGCGAGGAATAAGGCAACAAAGATGCAGGTAAGCATAATTTAACTTGATGTCACTATATACTTAAGTCTTGCAAGATTTGTTTGCTTTACACACATGCACACAGAGATGGGGGGAGGGGGGAGAACATATTAGAATGAAGAAAAATATGACCTTGCTTTGTGTCACACATCTACCTTCTCATCACATTGGATGACCATTAACTTGATGTCACTATATTTCCCACTCAATCGATGCAAACATTCTCTCTAAATTCTCCTGTTCTAGCACAATATTTTCTAGTGTCAAAATGGGCATTGCTAGCTTAGAATATTTGCAGAGCTTAACAAGGTCTTGGCTATCTGTATAGTTTCTCATTAGCCTCAAAACATTTGGATGGCCATGAATGAATTTTGTCATTGTCTTCGCCTTTCTAGTGCCGATTTTTTGTGACCTATTTGCCCAATTTTCTCTAACATAAGCTCCAAGCAATGAGATGCACTTACTGTCCAAAAAATAGTCTTGTGCTTCTCATTTAGTAGCCTGCCAGAAGCCTCCATGCAGTCTGATGTTGAATAAGTCATATTTGAACCACATTCTCCACCCCAACTTTCTCAATAACTTCATCCTTCATCAATCACTGATTGCAATGCATTTAGATCCCCATCAAAAGAAGCTGAAATATCATATGAACCAATACATATAGGGCCTTTTGGACAATCAGCTAGAACATTAACTAGCTTTCGCTCCATTTCATCGGTCAATCCATTGAATAAAATGCTGCATCCTGTCAATGCCCATGAACTTCTAACACCATTCACATATTCTTCACCTTCTTTCGCTTCGTCTTGAAAAATTCGCCCACTTAACTCCTCACTGCTAGGAATCTTATTAACAATCTGAGGACAACTAACAACTGCATTTAGCATTGCTTGAAAAGCAGGGGATTTAGCATTCATTAATCATTAAAAGCTCACTCATATGATTGATGCCAATTGTGAGCAGCTTCGCTGAACCCCTCTTCAACCCTTATCTCATACCACTGTCGCACAACTGGCTTAGAATTCTAATGGCCAGTCTTGACTCAAATAGTGTCCACCATATTGTGACCGCCATTGAGCTGCAGTCAAATTCAGAGCAAATAAAATACAAAATCTCGATTAAAGGCCGACTTTCATGACTATTGTTATCATCATCATCATCATTATTATTATTGACAGCATAGAGTATCTAGGCCTACTCCCGCTGAGATTAACATGCAGTTTACCTCATATACATTAAAGGACAAATTTTCTATTTCTAGGAATGGATAGTAAAATTGTAGCGATCTAGAAATGATTCCAATTTGTCAATTCCCTAATTGAATAGTATATACTTTTGAATGATTTTGTAGTACATTGGGAACCGTTGGAGATTTTTTGTAATTTAGTAATCTTGTTTTATATGTTTTCAATTGAATTTTATATTATTAATACCTAAAATAGAAAACAGCATATTAATAAACATCCAAAAATGTATTTATTTTTATCTTTTTTATAGTTAAAGTTGATATAATTATATAGTTAAAACTGTTAATAACTATATTTAAATCTTCCATCACAATTCGAATTGTCAGTGTTTCCTTATTTTTGCTTCATTAGATGACTGTATTGTTTGATAATAGAAACCTAAAGTATTGTAAGTCATGAAGTAAAATAGGGAAATTATTATTTAGGGCTGATGAGGTCTCAAAATAATGTCTAGTGAAATAAACCTCTCATAAAGTATGCCAGCTCAACTAGGCGACTTCTCTACAACATAATTTACTTTACAATTTGTGAATGAGTTATACTCAAAGCCACATCTATACAATAAGTCAGTTCGCCTTCGTGGCATCACTCTACTCCATTACTTCACAATCATTACTACAAAGGATCTACCTCGTATGTGTCTTGTTCTTGTAGCCAAACAACGAAATGTTAAAAAAAAAAAAATTATTATTATTAACATAATTTGAAAGTATGTTGGAGTAAGTTGGTTATGATTTACTAATGAGATTAGTTTCAGGGCTAATTTTTCTAAAAGAGGCCCGCACTTCATGTTCCCATAAATATAAAGCTCGTAATTTTGTTTTCTCCTTGTTTATTCTATGTATGCAACAACCCGAATAAGGGTCATGTAAACTTTACCACAAAATACATGTATGTTTTTGTACACAGAAAAAATGGAAGACAACTCTTTGTAAATGAATAAAATGAGAGACAATAAAAGTTGGATTCAGCAGATAAATAGAATTATGGTAAATTAAACCACCCTCTTGACATTGATTTTTTTAGCATACATGATAATTACACACATGAGAGCATAAGACAACTATATATATATATATATATATATATATATATATATATATATAT
>JAESVK010000261.1:438901-449074 GCA_017140935.1 Hamamelis virginiana
AAATACATTTGAGAAAAAGCAAACATTGAAAAACAGATGGATATCCCACGTATCTGATTTGTTAACCTCAAAAAAAAAAAAAAAAAAAAAAAAATAAAAAAAAAAAAAAAAAAATAAAAAAAATTTAAAAAAAAAAAAAAAAAACAAAAAAATAAAAAAATTAAATTTTGGCCACAAAAAAAAAAAAAAAACACACACACACACTAACTGTAGCAATTAATTAAGAAGGGAATGTAATATATATACCTTGCTTGACTGGCTAGTGGCTACTTTAAATATTTTGATTAGTGCAAAACGGAGGAATAAAATGAGGCCCAGAAGATAGCGAACACCAGCAAAACCTCCTCTCTAGCTGACCCTTTGTGAGAATAGGAGTTAAATCTGAAGCAAAAGAATAATTGAAGTGAAAACTATCTAATTAAGGTCGACTTCCCAACAAAAAAAAAAAACTTAAAGAAAAAAAAAAAAAATACCAAAACACACACACATCACTGCGGTCAATAGGCACCTAGGTGAATTCCCTTCACATACCCTTACCCCGTCAACGAATAGATAGTAGGCATGATCGATCTAATTATTTTCAGAGTTTAACAGGGATTAAACTCTTATCCTTACCTCTACGAAAAGTAAAAAATAGAAATTACATAACAAATACAAATTAACCTAACAAAAAAAATATATATCTTGCCATTTTGGCTTACAATAGTGTTCACTACAAAAATAACCAACCAATGGTGAGGTGCCATGTGGCATAGAAGTTGATGTGCTAGTGGCTACTAACCATATTGTTAGTGGACCACTAATTTAATTAGTGGGGAGTTAATTAAGAAAGTGGCTATTTAATTAGTGGGTGGTTATGCCACATGTCAAGTAATGATAAAGTCTAGAAAAGTTAGTGGTACATGTGGCAATTATTTAGGCATGAAGTGAGAATTTTAAAAATAGTAGAGCACTACTTCAAGAGAGTACAAAGTGAGGAGTTATAAGGCTGGCCAGTCGTGACCTATATATATCCAATCAAAGAGACAAGCAAAGACACAACAACAACTCCAAAACAGCGCAATGCTTAAGACCTTCTAGTAGATTTTTAAGCCTATCTCTTAGCAAACAAGCTTCTCTTCATGTTTATTTCAAGTTTATTTAGTTTAGTTCAAGCATCTTCTCAATTTCTAGCCGTAGTAGTTCAAGTTTCAAGCATTTCTAATTCAAGCAAGTGTCACATTTCAATTTCCAATCATATTTTTCATTCCAAGTATGTCGATTTCTATTTCTATGGTTGTAATCTGAAGCATTGTAAGTATGTCTCTTGTTAATGCATTTCCAAATTCATTCCAAGCAAGTTGATTGTTTGATTTCAATGTAATTCGAATCGGATTTTAGTTTTTCTTAAACATTCCACACTAAAACCTAAGATGATAAACCTCTAATCCTCGCCAATCGCCTGATTTCCATTCAATTTTAAAGTGACCGACTAGGCATTAGGACCATGTCCTAATTTCACGGCCTAAAAGGTGCTAGAGGTCGTGTTCAAAACAGTCTCTTGGGCTTTAATTAGCCCTGGCACGCCCGCAGAGACCCTCGTGCGCAAGGTTTCTAGACCGAATTTTACACCGGGAACAAATAATTAAATAATATTTGGGCTATGTAACCATGCATAGGTCCTTTTTACACATTTTTTTTACCAAAAAGTTCATCCATCTTTTCTCCTTACCATGAAGTAATCTTGGCAATATGTTGACAAATATGTCCCTTTCAAATCCAAACCCGATTAAAAAAAAAAAAACAGAAACCGTACATGTGATGTTTGATGACTCCCAAGCAAGAAGAAGGGACTCAAAGTCATAATCCTTCCTGAAATTTTTGTTCTCCAAGAATTATGTTCGTCATCATTAGAGGAGAAGCGTGCTCTCCAATGGGTAATCATTATAGGCCTGGCCTTAACCGAAGTCATATTGTTTAAAGAATTCAAGCAAGACTTGAACTTTGGAAAATTTTGAAGCAAGCATTGGAATTGGAAGCACGGAAGGAAGAATTCTTAGTTGATATTTATGCTAAAAGTGTTGATTTAAGAGAATGACGTTTTCAAAATGAAGCTCATTCAGAGAGGAATTGGTGGTCAAGTTGGAAGAGGAGAGGAGATAGAGTGAGAGGAAGGTGACGGAAATGGATGAGGGGACTAATTTTGTTGGAAGAAACTGATTTCAGCAACTACTTCCCATCTTTTCTGGTTTTGTTGTTTCACCCTTTTTTTTTCTTTTTTTTTTCTTTTTTTGCAAGAAATCGATGCATTTGTAGGAAAATGAGAAATGCATCAGTTTTTTGTGGAATTAATCAGTTTTCAAAGGCATACATCAGTTTCATATATAAGACACATCAGTTCACTGAGAAATGCATTAATTTTTTATGGAATTAATAAGTTTTCAGAGGCATACATGCATCAGTTTTATAAGAAACACATCAGTTTAGACGGAAATGCATCATTTTTCATGTTTCATGTTGGGGTAGAAAAGAGGAGCTACACCTCTCTAAGGTTTTTATTACTTACTTTAGGAGCTAAAGCCGGGTTTGTCTGCTAGACATGCAAATGGAAGATAAGTTGCATCTTCTTCTTTCATTCTTTCTTCGTCAACCAAGGGTCAGAGGCTTTCTTGTGGGGCATTTTTACGGAGTGAAATTGTGAGGGCTTGTAGGGGAAAATCTGACTTCAAAAGAATTTCCTTAACAAATTTCAAAAAAAAAAAAAAAATTGGACTTCTTGGTTAAAAAAAAGACTTCCAGGTCTAAAAGATCTTTACTTAAACTTTTGGACAAAATAGAAATTAAATTGGGACTTTTGAATAATTTTCTTATAATACTTTCCATAAGATATTCAATCTCAATAAAACTCCCAAGTCCTAAAAATAGAAATTACAAGTGTAACAATAAAAATCGATTTAATAATTGTATTTAATGGTGATATTAGGGATAACTTGTCCTATATATATATATATATATATATATATATATATATATATATATATCAGTCCTCTCCACCTGAAGAAAACTTGTCATTGAGTTTGACATTTGTTCCTTCATTCAATTTTAATCTTATTTCAGTAAGCAAACTTACCTACTTCATGTAATGCTGTCTATTTTTTCACTTGATCGTTGTTTTATTCAGGATATCATCTATTGGAAGATGATTGGATCGAGTAGACAAATAAAGAGACTCTATATTCTGCAACAACCAACTACAAATGTGTCTTCAGTTTTTTTACGTTCTTCAAATGCGTCAATGTTGAATCTATGGCATTGTAGACTAGGCCATCCTTCTATTTCTAGAATGTCTTTTTTACATAATGTTGATTCCAACATCCTATATAATTTCTTACAATAAAGATCATAATTGCTCTGTTTGTTCTCTTGCAACACAAAAATGCTATCTTTTCCTTTCAATAATCATGTTTCTCAGACTTTTTTTGATTCGTTACATTGTGATTTTGTTCACCACCAAAAAATAGCAAGCCAATAGAAAAGTGGCATGTAGGCAATTAAATGATGAGTTTAAGTGACTAAAAGGATTACCAATCAACAAAAGACACATGTCCAAATTAGTTTCGAAGAAAGAAATATGGAAAAAACCAGAATTCCCTCACTTTTTCTCCAAATAACCACCAATAACAGATATGACGATTATTTTTTGAATATTTAAACATGTTTTGGTAGTTTTTTATAAGAGAATGCATAGATTTTCGTTCCCAGTCATTTAAAAATCAATCTGCAATAGTTCTTCAAGTCAGAAGACAGTTTTTTACAGCCAAGTGGAAGTTCCAGATTGGGTTGAAGACGGACAGTCAAAAGCTTCAAACCAATCATTATGTAGCAAAACTGCTTCACAGTCATGGACTCCAAACATGATGCAGAATCACTTGACACTTCTCAACATCTCATTTGACACGAGTTGAAGGTAGTTGCTTTTCAAGTCTATAAATAAAGAAGGAACTCTTTATGCAAAGGGTTCCACAACCACACAACTCAAGTCATTACACTCATCTCTTTTTCTCTCAATGTATCTCTTAACTTAGGACTTTTCTTCTCATCCCATATTCCGTAGGACTTTTCTCTCTCTCAATTCATCTATAACTCTTTCTCCCTCTTCTTTTATATCATTTTCTTCTAAGATCTTTCTCCCCCTTCTTTTTATCCTTTTCTTTCTGATTCTCTAGTATAGAATCCTTGATTCGAAGGACTTTAACCGAGTTGTTTGTTGTTGTACCAGTGATGGAGGTAATAATATAATTCTGTGGTATTTTCGAATCATTTTACTTTTCTTTTTTTACTTATTATATTTCAAGTTATTTTAGTTATTTTGCCTTGTATTTATTAATCAAAGTCCTCTTCATCGAGGCAAAGCCGAGTTAACACAATTGTCTGATTTAATTATTTGGTTCATTTATCTTCGAACCAATTACAAACCTTGATAAGGTGCAAGGTCAACCATACTGGCACGCCCTCTTTAAAACGATACGTGTAAGTCGCCATCTTGAAGATTTCATGAGTGAACGTCTTTTTTGGCACACCTGGTGGGACTTAAAAAAGCAATATCGTTGAAATTTTGTGAATTTGGTAAGGAAAACAACGCAAACAGAATCTTCAAGGCAAAATGCAGAAAGGCCATGAGATGGCCTTGAAGCAATTCTTGAGAGTTTTAACTTCGTTCAAAACAAATAAAATTTAGGGATGGAAGCCAAAAATGATGGCAACATTCAATTAAATAACAATGCAGTGAATGTTTCACAACTTGTAGCACAAGTATCTTAAATATTTAGGCCGTTGACTGCTAATATTAGCCAACAATTGCAACAAATCATTGTTAACACAATGAATTATCAAATTTCTCTTTGAAGTGAAGAGTTGGAGAATAGTATATAAAGAAGGACCAACCAAGTCACTACGAATGAAGATAATGGTCCTGGGCCACCTATAGGTGGATCAATATTAGGAAACCATTCTCAAGTTAAGTTTGAATTTGGGGGGTCTTCTTTACCAAGACCAATTGTTAACCAAAATGAGGTTAACAGGCCAATAGTTGGCCAAATAAATGTAACTAGGCCTTGTGTTTCTTTTATAATTCCTCAAAATGAACTTGGAGATTCTTCAATGCCAATGCAATTTTATGGTATATACGAGATGTAATCAGAATAGTTATTTCACCTTTCAATGCAAGTCGAATTGGTGTGACCAATATCATTCCTCAAATGGAATTTGGAAGTCAACCCATGTTAAGTCCAATTTATGGCTAATTTGAAGTCAATAGGCCAATAAGTATATCTTTTAATGCATATAGGATAAATGTTCCAAACATAAACCCTCAAGTGGATCTCGAGGGTTCAATAGGAATGATGATCGATCCAGTTAATAGGGTTGAAGAACATGGCCCTGGACCACCTTAATATGGACCTAGACCAAGAATCATCCCTCAAGTTTCAGTGGAACACGGGGGGTTGTCGATGTCAAGGCCAATTTATGGCCAATGTGATGTTTATAGGCCAATTATTGGCCATTTCAATGCAATTTGGACAGAAACTTTAAGTTTTGTTCTTTAAGTATAACTCGGGGGGTCAATACGAGTACGACCAACAATTGGTTTGGTCAAAGCAAATGGGCCTTTAAAAAGAGTTATTGAAAGTCCTAGAGTTGCAACTTCTTAAGGGAATAATGTAGTTCCTACCATTGTCAAACACACATTGGTAGTAAACAAAAATAAAATTTTAGAAATCATACAAGAAGCATATGGACCTTTGACTCGGGGGGTCCAAGTTTCAATGTATAGAAACCATACCCGAAATGGGTTTATAGAGTTAATGAGTTATATATATATATATATATATATTAAATTAAAATTTTCAGAAAAGATATGGATAAGAACTCATGTTCTTCAATCCAATATATTGAAATAGAATTACATGACACTAACATTCCAATAGTTGGATGACTAAAGGATATGTTTTCATGAAAGATCAACAACATTTATATAATTAACAAAAATATGTTTATGGTTTTAATACTTTTACTTTGCCTTGAAATTTTTTGCAGGAACAATGTCACAAGGGTGATATTAAGCCCGTAAACAATAATGAGTATAAGAACATGGTAGATATCCCAAACTTTGCCTTGAAGAAAATTAATTAATGTGGAAGTCCATGATTTGGAGTTTCCAACATGGAAAACCACAATGTCAGATTAGTTCGAAGGACTGTAAATTTGGCGAATAATTGCTAAACTGGGAAAGTCTTTTCCAAGTTCATAGTGTAACTAAAAGGTAATGCTTATCATTTAAGAAATGTAAATGGTTATGTCCATCCAAGAAAATTAATGGCATATTTTACTACAATGTGGGAAACCATATAACAAAAACCATAAGAAGCCATTAAAAAATAAAAATTGCCAGCAAAATGGTACTAGGAAATAAAAGAATAAATATATACCGAAGAAGTGGTGGTATTTACATGCAAAATGAGAAAATGACATATTATTTTAATTACATCAATTCAAAACTCCAAGGAATTTCTCTTGATGCGGGGGGGTATATTCACCACAAAAAATAGCAAGCCAATAGAAAAGATCGAGGCATGTAGGCAATTAAATGATGAGTTTTAGTGACTAAAAGGATTACCAATCAACAAAGGACACATGTCCAAATCAGTTTTGAAGAAAGAAATATGGAAAAAACCAGAATTCACTCACTTTTTTTTCCAAATAACCGCCAATAACTGCTATGGCGGTTATTTATTGAATATTTAAACATGTTTGAGTATTTTTTTTTTATAAGAGAATGCATAGATTTCCGTTCTCAGTCATTTAAAAATCAGCTTGTAATAGTTCTTCAAGTCAGAAAACTGTTTTTTACAGCCAAGTGGAAGTTTCAAATTGGATTGAAGACGGACAATCAAAAGCTTCAAACTAATCATTATGCGGCAAAATTGCTTCATAGTAGCACACATGGACTCTAAACATGATGCAGGAGCACTTGACACATGTCAACATCTCATTTGACACGGGTTAAAGGCAGTTGCTTTTCAAATCTATAAATAAAGAAAGAACTCTTCATGCAAAGGGTTCCGCAACCACACAACTCAAGTCTTTACACTTATCTGTTTTTCTCTCAATCTATATCTTAACTTAGGACTTCTTTTATCATCCCATATTCCATAGGACTTTTCTCTCTCTCAATTTGTCTATAACTCTTTCTCCCTCTTCTTTTATATCCTTTTCTTCTAAGATCTATCTCCTCCTTCTTTCTATCATTTTCTTTCTGATTCTTTAATATAGAATCCTTGATTTGAAGGACTTTAACAGAGTTGTTTGTTGTTGTACCAGTGATGGAGGTAATAATATAATTCTATGGTATTTTCGAATCGTTTTACTTTTCTGTTTTTACTTGTTATATTTCAAGTTATTTTAGTTATTTTTCCTTGTATTAATTAATTAAAGTCCTCTTCATTGAGGCAAAGCCGAATTAACACAATTGCCTAATTTAATTATTTGGTTCGTTTATCTTCGAACCAATTACAAATCTTGATAAGGTGCAAGGTCAACCTTACTGGCACACCCTTATTAAAACCACACGTGTAAGTTTCCATCTTGAAGATTTCTAGAGTGAACAGATTTATAGGGAAGTCCTTTCAACGAGTGTTATCCATTGATATTTCTAGACTATAGCGGATGATTGCACTCGTGCTACTTGAGCTTATTTAAGGAAACTTAAGCCAGAAGTTCATTCCCTCCTTCAATCAGTTTTTCTTTTTGTTGAAATCCAATTTCAAATCAAAATAAAATCCATTCGCACTGATAATGATCATAAATTTGACATGAAGGACTTCTATTCTTCTAAAGGAGTGATACATCAACTAAGTTATGTTGATACTCTAGAACAAAACTATCTTGTTGAATGAAAGCATTAGAAAATTCTAAATGTTGCTAGAGCTCTTATATTTCAATATAATATTCCTTTAAAATTTTGGAGTGATTTTGTCCTTACTATCGTATACTTGATTAATAAATCGTCTCCCTTCTCCTTTGCTTTCCAATAAAATCCTCATTTGAATTACTTTTGCAAGTACCTCTTACTTACTCTCATCTTAGAACTTTTGGCTTTCTTTGTTATGCATCCACGGTAGCCCAATATAGACATTGAATATTTCTTGGATACCCTTTTGGCATCAAAGGTTAAAAACTTTATGATCTTGATTCTGGCAATTTTTTTTTATATCTCATGATGTTATTTTTCATGAATTGGTATTTCCTTTTCATTCTTTTCCTTCTCTAATGCATCATTCTTCTTCAATATATAACACTACTGATTTCTCAAATGATGCTATTATCACTCCTAAACCCATTTCAAATATTACTCATTTTATTTCTCCTCGCAGGGATTCACTAAATTCCTCTTTCTTAATCATTTCACCTTCTCCTCCACTTCAACAACTTTGTCGTTCCTCTAGATCTCATAATGCACTTAGTTATTTGCATGATTATCATTGCCAATTGGCTACCCCTCCTAACACTCAATCCACATCTACTCCAATTCATGAAGGTCCAACTTTTGCTCCATTTTCAGGTTAATTAACCTTATGTTATTTCTTTCAATATTTCTTATTCTAAACTTTCCTCCAATCATCAAAATTTTGATTTGGTTATTTCTTCCTATTCTAATCCAACGGTCAATATATTGTTCAAAATAAGCATCCCACATATCTATGGACTTCATGCTTATTTAACTTATGTAAGCATATGCTGACTTGATTGCGTGGGACTGTATTATTATGTTTACATTGGATTACCATGATTTTTGGCATGCAAGACATCAATAAGAAGACTATCTAATCGAACTGTCAGTTTTTCAAAATATGTATCCCATAATTATCAATTAGCTTCATGCTCATAAACTGACTATGTTGGAACTGTAAAATTACTAAAAGCCCACTTGCCTAAAACCATTATATTTTTATATGATTTTTAATTAAGTTCAAAAACATATATATTTGACAAAAAAAAAAAAAAAAAACCTCTTTTGAGGGAGGAGAAAAAAAAATAGTGCATGTATAAAATATTACCTCGCGTGGCTGGCTACAACTTCTTCAAAGATTTGAGTGGATACAAAAGGAAACACAACAGCGCTTAAGGGCAAGAAGCTAGCAAACAATGGCAAAACTTCTCTGCAGGAGGAGAAATTAACAAAGATTGAAGATGCAAATCAAGGGAAAGAAGAAATAAACAGATAGCTAGACAGATGCCTTTTCTTATGGCGATGTCTTCAAGCTTATGTGAGGACTTGGCTTTTTAGTCAATGTAAGATGAGAATATTGGGTAACAAAAAAAAACAAATGAAAATTTTGGAAAATCGACCGTTTGATTAGATATTCTTCCAATGTACATGCATCCCAAAAATCACATTATATGACGGTCGGTTTCCAACTGTCATGGTTTTTCACAGTTTGTATTTTAAAAATCGACCATTAGATTATTGTGATTTTTGGGATGCATGACATACATTGGAAGAATATCTAATCCAACAGCCGATTTTTCAAAATTTTCATCTTACATTAACTAATCGGTCAAGTTCTCGCATTAGGAAGTCCTCGTAAGAAAATTAGTATAGCTAGACAACCCGAATTAAGGAGATCTTAGAACAAAAGTAATTAACAGCCAATCAGCCAAAGCTAAAATAATTGAGAAGGGAAAGTAGTGCATATACCTGGCGCAACTGGCTACTACGAACTACTTCAAAGATTCCAGTAGAAGATACAGAAGGAAACACTAGAGGAAGGCCAAGAAGACGATCTTCGCTGGAGGGGAAATGAACAATGTAGAGCAAAAGAAATTATTGAAGGAAAGGTATCCAATGTAGGATGGCTAACAGGCCGATCAAGGGAATTAAGAAAAGGAAGTCAATGACAACATCCTGCAGTTGGGTCCAGACTTAAATGGCTTTTTCTTAATTAGAAGGTGGTGGCATGGGAAAGGACTTGCATTTTTTTAAAGCACCTCGATCTCCAAAAAAGAGGAAAAAGACGGATATAAATAAAGACCGAGTAAATAAAAAGTTGTAGGGGTGCACTCAGGTGGCATTTTCTTAGAAGATGCAGGGAAAAAGCCATATACTAGTGGGATTTCAATGCTTTTGGAAAGCAT
>JAESVK010000261.1:478872-528351 GCA_017140935.1 Hamamelis virginiana
ATATATATATATATATATATATATATATATATATATATATATATATAAGCGCTAATATACGGTGCACCTGATGCTTCTTGCATCAGGTGCCCTCTTGTAGAGTTACTTGCGGTGCAAATTTTAGAAAACTAACCGTTGGATTAGATACTCGAATCATGTATGTCATTCATGCCAAAAATCACAGTGATCCAATGGTTGGTTTTTGAAATATGTAACTTTGAAAAACTGTGACTTTTTTGTTCTTTAAAATGTTATCATGTTTTCACAGTCAATTTCTCATAAACCAACCATTGGATCACTGTGATTTTTTGCAGGCATGACATACATGATTAGAGTATATAATCTAACGGTCAGTTTTCTAAAATCTACACCGCAAGTGGCTCTACAAGAGGGCACCTGATGCAAGAAGCATCAGGTGCACCTGATATTAGCACTTCTGTATATATATATATATATATAGTATAGGATGTCAAAGAATCGTCCTACTATGCCAAGAAATTCTTCTCAATTGCAATTCTTCAAGAAGCTCCTCACAACTACCGATTGTCCAGGTATTTTCATTAATTAATATGATTTTTATGTTTCTTACCCAATTATATGCGCCCGCGCCATATGCATTTTTGGATGAGATACAGTTATTCTAAGCATCTAATATTTACTACTTTTCTCTAATAAAAGTTCTTTTTTTAATCTCTTAACTTAGAACTCTTAAATTATAAATATGTTCTTTAATAACTCATATTAAATTTAAGAGTTTAATACAATGATGAGAAAATTGTTAATGAATAGTTCATAAAATTTTTTCACAAATTAAACCCTTTTATTTCTTGGTAGTTTGGGATTGCATTGCCATTACTGTAATTCTATGTATGTACCAAGCAGTAATGCAATAATGCTAATGGAGGCAAAATTACTGCTCTAAATTTAGCATGAGTAACCATCAAATTCAAGCCAGTTAAGTCTCACAATTACTCGATCAGAATTGATTTTCAACATATTCTATTTTTTGCTACTTTATGTTCATGGAAAATTTTACAGGGACAAAAAAATTCCACGTGTGAAGTAATTTTACCCAATAAATTATCCAAATGAATCTAAATTCTTCATTTATTACCAACTACAGATTTTGATTAAAAAAAAAAAAAAGGATTATTTTCCACATCTGAAATGATATAGTTTCGTATATTGTTTAAGACATTTAGCATATAATTCAAGATGTGTTTTGTTTAAGACATCCGAATGAAATTAGATTCTTAAATATTTAAGTTTAATGTGATTTATTTTTGTTATTTGTAAGAAGTGTTGTATTTTTTGCCCAAATGTTCACTCACAAACAGTCCCTACTATTTGATTCTTACCGGAAGTTTCAATATTTAAGTGTTCCTATCCTTTAAGTAAACCCATTTTTGTTCTAATGAACGACTACATTTTACAAGTTATTTTCAACTTTATGATTTATATATTCTTAATATATTTTTAAATTGAAATATGTGCTTTATTTTTGTAATTTGTTAGATGTGTTTTGTTTTTGTTATTCCTATTTGTTAGCTTTGTGGCTTCAATCCAAAAATTAGTAAATATTTTACCCACAATTGTTGAATGATTTTGATGATAACAAACATTGTACTATGAATATTTCATATAGTGCATATATTCTTGGTTGAACTTCTTGACATTATCAAATGAATATATATTGAATGTCATACCCTTGCTATGGATATTTGAACTCTATTCTATGAATATTTGATTGAATATCCTCTCATTATCAAATAGATATTCTTATTTGATTATTTGATAATGGTGAAATCAATCATGTGGCTTTCATATTTGTTATCTAGTATATATCATGTGAAAACAGGATATATGGAGTCAAATCATCAATGAAGATCAAAGCTCAAGCTCTTAGCAAATTGAATGTGAATATTGCATATTCACTAAAGTCGTTGAAGCGAGCTATATACTCCATTATTGAAGCTCAAGATAAAGCCAAGCACAAAAATGAAGTATCAAATCATGAAGCCTTTTTCTTGTTCTTGTGTGTAAGTGATTAGGTTTTTCTTGTAAATCTCACAAATAGGATTGAACTATATTGGATCAAAAGACTATGAACCCTATAGACCATGTTTTCAACTTGGAAAATTATAGTTTGGTCAAAACTAAGTAGAAATCATAGTGGGCTTTTATGAACTCAAAAGACTAGTTAGTTTTCATAAAAATTGGTTTTGTACATTGCTTGGTCGATTAAGTCACCTTGCCCAGTCCACTAAAGCAGTGGCAATAAGCAAGTTTTATGAAAATCTAAAAGTAGTCGACTAATATCATGTTCTAGTCGACTAAGTGTCTAGCTAGTCGACTAACACCTCTTGCCTAGTCGACTAACCGTGCCCAGATTTCAAATCAAATTAGTGTAAACTGTTCTAGTCGACTACCTTCTTTTGCCCAGTCAACTAAGAGTACCCTGAATCTTATAATGGCTAGTTTTGACAAACCCAAACGGCTCTATTTGTGTGCCTAACGGCCATATTCTTTTATGGGCTTATAAATACTCATTATATGAGTCTTGAATCAATAGATGAACATACACAAACATATATCAAACTAGTATTCATCATTTTGTGCGATTTTGGTCATTTGATTCATCACTCTCTTGAGCCAAAATTGTTTAATCTTTGAGAGATATTAGTGAGAGCTTTAAATTATATTTCATTTACTCTTGAGGAGTTAATCTTTGTACACAACTTCTGTATATCCTGTGAGAATTGAAGAAGTGCTCTTAGTGAGCATTGAAGAGTTGCTCTTTGTGAGCATTGGCTAAGCGCTCTTGGTGAGGCTTGAAGGAGTGTTCTTTGCGAGCACTTGTGGGAGTATTCTTTATGAGTACTATTGTGTGTTCTTTGTGAGCACGTGTGAATGTTCTTTGTGAGCATTGGTGAGAGTCTTCCACCCGTAAAAGAAGGTTGTATAAAGGTTTCTCCACCTTGAAGGAGTAATCCTTAGTGGATTGAGAAATCATTGGGCTGAGTGCTTAAGGCGTGGATGTAGGCGAAGTTCGAACCATGTTAAATAGCTGTGTTTGATTTTTTTTTCTCTCTCTCTCTTTCCAATTAATTGTTTATATATATTTGCTTCCGCTGAAATTAATTGAATCATAATTTTATTTGGTAATATTTTATTAAAGTTTTCCATAAATCCTATTCACCCCCCTCTAGGGTTATATATTTGGGACAACACTATTTTATAAAAAAATTTAAAAAAAAAAAAATAGAAGAAGAAGAAGAGAGAAGGATCCATAAAAGGATAACCCAACCTAGACAATAGTGCCACAACATGTAAACGTGGATAAGTGGGGTAACCCACTTCTATGGGGCCTATAAAACGGTCTAACTAACAAACAGTAAATTGTATATAAAAAATTAAAATAAAAAATTTATTGAAATATATTTTAGTTTCAAATTTTCAAATTACTACGAAATTAATTAAAATTATCTATACCAAAAAAGCTTCTTTTATAAAAAATGTAAAAACAAAAAATGATTGAAATATAGTTTAATTTCAAATTTCTAAATTAAATAATAATAAAAATAATAATAATAATAATAACAATTTTACGATAAATTCAAATATATATATATATATATATAGGGTCAAGTTCCTCTTACACCCTATTTGACACCTATGTTTACACCTCGTTTTCAAAACATTATATATGATAAGATTTTTTGACGAATCGACCGTTGGATTCAATACCTTTCTTATGCATATCATGTATACCAAAAATCATAGTGATCCAATAGTTAGATTTTACTAAAAAAAAATCTTTTGTTTTTAATTAATAAAACAAATAATAGTTCTTCAAAATGATATTTTTCAAAAACTAACGGTTGGATCACTCCAATTTTTTTCGTACATGACAAACATAAGATAAGTATCTAATCTAACAGTCGGTTTCTCAAAATATTCGATCTACAATGGCATTTGAAAACAAGGTGTAAACATAGATGTCAAAATAGGGTGTAAGGGGAACCTGTCCCATATATATATATATATATGCCCACTCCCACTCCCACTCCCACTCCCACTCCCACAATCCCAATTCGTGTCAAGCACTCTGTCATCCTTCTATTTCAAATTCTTTACAATCATATCCAAACCCATCCAATTCACTACACTTATCTCATCCAGTATCTTCCCCTACTAACATAACCATCCATTCACCATCTAATTCAATGTTTAAATTTTTTCCAACAACCATAACTACTAGTTATTCTGATCCTTTATCCAACAATCTCAATTTCACGCAATCTCCTCAAACCATTCCAAAGAAAGATATGTTTTTAAAGAATTCAAACTGATCCAATTAAATACTATCATTTGAATTTACATAGTCTATTCCATAATGCTAATAAATGCTTAATATCTTGAGAAATGGAATTAGTACTGCATTCTTACTTTTGCTAATTATTTTTCCATAAAACATTTATCCAAAATGAAAAATAAAATAAAATAAAACAACTCAAAGACCCGATACCTTAAAAAGATTTTCTAAAATTACACGGTGATGCTCTTCGATGTGCACCCTAATTAGTTAGTAGTCATTTCACTGCTTCGATGCTATCGCAGTTTTTGAATTTTGTGTTTTAGCCTTCCTAATTAGGCTCTCTTGAGTAAAGGATGCAATCAATTGATGCAAAAACAAAAGACACACATGGCAAATTACTCATTTTAAATTCCTAAACTAAAAAAGGAATTGACATAAATTTTTAAATTTTAAAAAACATCACGTTGCAAGCTAGTATTGTTTATGGTACAATAAACATATATGATATTATATGTTCTGAAGATATAATAGAAAAATATAAAAAATGCTACCACCAAATCTAAAAACCAAACTAAGAATTAATGCATTGGAAACAAAATACTGTACATGTTACCTATTAAAAAGCTTCAAAAACAAATAATGGAAGCAACAACATAAAACTCTAGTATTATTGCTTGTTTCCTTTCATTTAAGAGCAAGGGCTCTTCCAAAGTGAACACTGTAATCAAATCCTTGTCAAGTCCTTCTACCTAACCCAGAATCAAATAAAATGTCCTCTACTATGATGATGCGGATAGGAATGCTCTAGTGTGTGTTTAATATTTGGAATCGAATTTAAATTTCCTAGCCGGCTACTTTGCTTCTATGTCTTCAACATGCCTACTTTATAGTGTGTTAAATATGGTATGGGAGAAGATATTGCAACCCCAACCAACTCTAAGCCTACCCCTATTCTAAGTACACCCTAATAACCTATAAGTAAACCCCATTATTTCCTTAAATATCTCCAACCCCAAATAAGTTTTAATTCATTTGTTAAGCCCACCCTAGTAAAAAAAAAAATGTCCTAACCCCCTTCCCTCTCTCACCCATTCCTCTCTTATCTCCCTCTCTCTCGAATCGCCGACCCAGTCTCGTAGTCTCCCATTCTCTCTCTCACAGCCGGCCACCCTTTCTCTTCTCTTTATCTCTCACACCAGCCACCCTCTCTCCTCTCCCTTCCCTATCTCTCCATCAAATTTTCATTTTTTAGATTTAAGGATTTAAACATTTTTCCCTCTCTTAACAACCAAATGCATATAAAATGGAGCTTAATGAAGCCACTATTAATAGTGATGTGGTAAGTGTTTTGAAGCTTTAATCGTGTTGTTTTTTTTCTTTCAATGTGTTGTTAGGTTACGCGGAACTTAACAATCTGTAAATGTTGCGTAGAAGACGACATAACAATCTGGGAATGTTAGGTTGCGTCAAACGTAATAAAATCGATTTGTTAGGTTGGTTTTAACCTAATACATAATGAACGCTTTTTTTTTTTGGATTTGCGTTTGTTGTAACCTAATAGAATGTCTATGTTGGATTGTGGCCAACCTAACATTTACGAGAAGTTAGGTTGAGATCAATTTAACATTTCCTAAATATTAATTAGGTTGCTATAACCAACCAAACAAGTTAGGTTAGGTTGTAAGCAACGCAATAATATAGGAATGTTTGGTTGGAAGCAACGCAAAAAATTCAAGAAAACATCCATTATGTGTTGGGTTGCTTTCAACCAAACATTCATGAAATGTTAGGTTGGTTGCAACCTAACATTCCTAAATTGTTAGATCATCTTCTACGCAACAATTATATATTGTTAAGTTCGCGTAACCTAACAACACGAGATTTTCAAAAAAAACAAACAAACACCATTAAAGCTTCAAAACACTTACCTTATCACTATTGATGACTTCATTACGCTTCATTTTATATGCCTTTGGTTGTTAAAAGAGGGAAAAATGTTTAAATCCTTAAATCTAAAAAAAATGAAAATTTGATGGAGAATGTGGGTTTGTATGGGATGATGGATGAGTTCAAATCGGGGATTAGGGTTCAAATAGAAGGAAAAGGAGTAGAGTTCAAATGGAGGATTAGGGCTTGTAAGGAATGAGGAAATGGAGGATTAGGGTAATTTGAAAGGAGGAATGAGACAAATAAGAATAAGAGGTTGCCATAGTCGTTCGTTGGGGTGTGCTTAACAACTAAGTTAGGATATATTGGGCATTGTTTGATTTATATTTGTTCTAAAAGATAAAATTATTTAAGAGTATTTTTGGAAACATAAAAATTGGGGTGGGCATAGAGTTGGTTGGGGTTGCAATAAACGTTCCCATGTGGTATACTTTTTCCAATGAGTTAAAGTGACAATGTGAGGTAAAAAAAATCTTAACATATCTTAACATTTAATATGTCAATTAAATTTGGGAGATTAAAAAATTTCCTCTTGAAAGTCAATAGGGCAAATCTGTAATTGTAATAAAAAATAATTGACTTAAAATAGCATTAATTATCCACTTAGGAATCTAATGTAATAAAATCGGACTTTCGGGTATATAATTTTCTAGGCTGGATTTTTGGGTATAAAATCTTTTAATTAGGGGCTTATAGATCATTTCTAGCCTTTTTTTTTTTTTTTTTTAAGGAAAATGGTAATTTCCCCGTTTCTCATCCCATCTTACTTCCCGTCTGATGTGGTGTTTGCTATATCATAAAACTCTTTATTTTTATCTCATATTTATTACTGATAAAGATGGGATGAAGATGGCATACCAGATATGCATTTCTCTCTTTTATTTCTCTCTCTTCCCCTTTCTTTCTATTCACCATTAACGAATTGAATTCAAGAGTTGCTTCAGGCTTTCGTCAGAGGTGCTTTAGCTTTTGTCGGATGTGCTTTAGCTTCTTTTCTCTCTATCTTCTTCTTCTTCTTCTTTTGTGCTCATTAAAGAAAAATAATAAACTATTGTGCTAATAAAAACACAATAAAAAACTTTTTGATTGTGCTAATAAAAATACAGTAAAAATGTTTGGTTTTCTTTTTTACTGTGCTAATATGAAAAAAAACAATGGAAACTAAAAACAAAACAATAAAAACCCAAAAAACATAGGAAAAAACACAGTGAAAATGATAAAAACACAGTAAAAATGAAAAAAAAAGACTGATTTTTACTGTGTCCAATATTTTCACTGTTGATTTTTTTTTTCTTTTTTATTGTCAGCCAATGAAAAAAAAAAAAAAAAAAACAGACTGACAATAAAAACCAAAAAAAAGTTATAGTAAAATTCCAAAAAAGATAGTGAAAATAAAAAAAGACTGTAAAAACCCAAAAAACACAAGAAAAAAACACACAATGAAAATAATAAGAACACATTAAAAATGAAAAAAATAAAGATTTTTATACTATGTCCAACATTTTCAAAATTGGAATCACTGTAATTTTTGACATGTATGATATCCATAAGAAGAATATTTAATCCAACAGTCAATTTTTTAAAATATATATCACAATTATTTATTAATTTTTTACTTATATATAATTATGTAAACAATACTTACAAAATCGGGACTATATTATCCTTTATTTTGTTTTATTTTCACAAAGAGAAATTCTGCCCTTTTGTCTTTGGAGCCTAGTTGAAGCGCCCTGTGCCAATTTCAAATTTTCGCTGGGGCAATGATTTGGTACTCTTCAAGTGTCCGCGTTCCTTACACATGTACGCACACGAAATAAACATAAAAACCCCACAGGCGACACATTAAAAATCATGCTCCATAACAGCCATTGATTTTGACTGCTAGAAAAAGTCTACAAATCGGACGATTTAAGTCATCGCGTATATATGATCGCATAATATTCATGCGGATAAATATATTTATGTATATAAATTGATAGGCAGTTATAGGTAGAAGTTTAAAGTTTAAACTGTGTAATAGAGAGTAGTATCATTCATCATCAGAAAAGAAGCAGAAGAGAAAGGCTTCAGCCATATGTTCCCTTTTTGCACTTGTGATTTCTGGTATTTTCCAACTATCACTTGGCTGATTTATGATGTATTTCATGAATTTGATTTTGTTAAATTTGATTTCCTTATTTTCTGTTCAGTCTGTGATTTTAATTAATAATGAATTGTGTTTTGTTTGTATATTTTGATTCTCTCTCTCTCTCTCTCTCTCTCTCTCTCTTTCTCCTTTTCCTCTTCATGCTCCCTCGAGCAAAATAGTTGATTTATACAAGCATGAGCTGATTGTAAAGAGAGTTGGTGTGATGGATTCTCAGTCCTTAAGAAAAGTTATTTGTGATTTGATTATCGAATGAGATAAATTGTACATCAAGATCTTGGTGATTTTTGAAAGGATTAAAATGAAAATTGTTCATAATATGTTCAACTGTTCTATGAAAGAGGTGGTTCATAATAGTAACAGTTAAATTATTGATAGATTAATGAGTTTGTTCAGTTCAATTGTTGATGGGTTAATGTTTCATAAGTGTATTAACATTAGAGAGGGAGGAAATCTACAATATGATCTTTACCCGTCAATTTTCACTTTAATTGAATATATTGTCATCGACTTGATTTAGGAAGTTATTTGCTTATACATTTTCCTTAGTGAGTTTGATATTTTCAATTGTTATCTATATTTGGGCTGTTCTTTGTTTGAAATGATCAACTTGATTTGAGTAGTTGGTTGTCCAAACATAGATATACTATGTAAAAATGAACTGATATACTATGCAAAAGTTACAATACATGTACAATAATTCCGAAGCAGGTAGTAGGACTCGGGGGAGGTCTAGCTAGGGCTTAGTGTTGGTCAGGATGTTGAAATAAGTTACCTTAGGCCATTCATTGTGATAGTTTGAGGGTCTTGGATTGGTGGATGAAGCAAGGGCTGACCAAGTTAGTAGAGTGGCCTACCCTATAATCAAGGTAGCATGCCTTTTGCCTTGGTCACTATGGGAGGATTGAGGTCCCTAAGGTTTTTTGGACGCAGGCCATGCTTAGTGGGGGCTGATTGAATGGGCTCACCCATGGGCATTGTAGTTATAAATTCCTGCATGCTCTACGAGTGTAATGCCCCGCATTTTCATAGATTAGCTTAGTTAATTATAATTTTATGTTTTGGGTTACAATTATATAACTTCTCATAAGGCATATTTATTTATTTTAACGGAGTGGTTCTTTTTTAAGTAATAGATATTAGAGTTATACCCAATGAGGTATTAGAGTAATACTCCAATTAGATTACGTTAAAGTGAATACTATTTAAATATTATTGTTTCTTAACTTGGGAGACATAAGAGTGAAATAGAGAGAAAAGTTGAGAAAAAGAAGGTGCCAAACTCAAGGAGATTTGAGTTGCATCTAAAGTTCATCCAAGTTTTAAGCTTTTGTCAAGTTCAATTTGAGCGTTGGCGTTTTGGATTCAACAATTGGAGGTCAGGAGAGTATAATATGCTTTATTTTTATGAAATTGTTTTTATTTATCCAAAGCATTTTTATAACTGATTTTATGGACAAAATATGATTTTGAAATGATTTGTGTATCCGAATTCCGAAGTGAATATTATGTGATCAGAACATGAGCCAAGCAAAATTTGAATTTTTCTGTTTGATATAAATCAATTGCCAACCATAATTATGATACCTGAAAATTCCTTGAATCGGAAAATCTGAAATATTTTCATTTCTTGAAAATCTGAAATTTTTAAATCTCTTATTTGTCAATATGGAAACAGTTAGTAGGGGATAAATACTGGCCTTTGGTACCCATGCACTGTTTAAAGTCTCCTCTTGATAGGACTATAGGAGCACTGTTTGGACCTTTGGGTCAGTCTGGACCTTCGAGTCGATCTATTTGGACATTCGGATCGTCTGTTGGTACAGTTAGAGATTAAACTTAATTTGTTCTGTTATTTGCGAATATGATATTTATGAATTCTGGCATCCAAAATATGATTGAATACTTTTTGAATTCTGATTTCTAAACAACTGTTTTTATAAATTGAATTTCCGAAAATATTCGTGCCTTTAGATCGGCTTATTCCCATGTATGTTATACTAATTATTTCTATATCTTTTTCAGATGAATAGTTAATTAATAGTAGTTATTTTGAGGCGTTTGTAATTTCGTGAGGCACAGTCAAGTTAGGAACTCTTGGACAAATGTTTTTTTTTCTTTGGTAGTAGTAAAGGAGAATTATTTTTTGATGTTATTAGAAGTCTATGATTCTTGGATATTATTTATTGAATTTTGGAGAATATTAATGATCTGACTTAAGAATAATTCTAATGAATTATGATTGTGGATGGAATGATTTATTGAATATGTAAATTGTGGATATGATTTAGAGGCCATGCCTCTAGATTCAATCACTCGAGTTCGGGGCGTTACAAAATGATATCAGAGCTTAAGTTTATGATTCTATAAACTCTAGGATCACAACATTATGATAGATTGGGTGTAGGTGAATGAGATCATAATTCTAGCCAAACAATCTAGCTAATACTTTGAGCATATTTGCGATAAAGTTCCTAAGAATTAAGGGTACTGCTAATTAGGAATTTATTTGATATGTTCACTCATTGTTGAGTTATTGTTTTGAATCTATTATGAGGTATGGTAAAATGGTTAAGTCCGAGGTATGTCGGACCCTTTCAGTTATGGGAGGAAGTTGGTATTTTGGCCTATAGTGCATAATGTTTTCCATGTTTCAATTTTACGTAACCCGTCCCATATAGTAGAGTATGAGCCTATTTAGATTTGAAGCTACTTGGGAGAAAGGACAAAATGATTACGACATAGCCCATCTATTTGTACAGTAAGGTACGCCAAATTTAGAGGTCTAAACTTATTTTAAGGGGTGGAGAATTTGATGCTCCACATTTTCATAGATTAGCTTAATTAATTATAATTTTATGTTTTTGGGTTACAGTTATATAACTTTTCACAAGACATATTTATTCATTTTAACATTGTGATCTTTTGTATTTATAGGTATTAGAGTTATACCCTAATTAGGTATTAGAGTTTTACCTAAATGAGGTATTGTAGTTTTACCCTAATTAAGGTTAGGTTAAAATGAATACTATTTAAAAATTATTATTATTATTATTATTATTATTTTAAAATAAAATTGGGAAACGTAATTGAAATAGAGAGAGGCTAATAAAAAGGAGGTGCCAAACTTAAGGAGATTCAAGTTGGAGTTATGCCCTAATTAGGGTTAGGTTAGAGTGAATACTATTTAAATATTATTGTTTTTTTTTTTTTAATTTTATTATTATTATTTAAACTTGGGAAACATAAGTGAAATTGGGAGAGGCTAATAAAAGAAGGTGCCCAACTCAAAGAGATTTAAGTTGCGTATAAAGTTCGTCCAAGTTTTGTAACGCCCCAATCTGGCGTTTGTACCAACCGTCTCGGGTAGGTCGACACGTGTCAAAACGAGGTACAATCTGATATACTAATGAATATTTCCATACACGGGCATAAAAAAAAGATAGATATAACAAACATGATATGTAGTGGATAATCATACATATGTCCCTAATTCGCATTATGTAATAAGTAAAAATGTATCCAACGCATAGTAAAGTGCCAACATCCCTGGCACATAGGTTAAGCATAAATAAAGTACCATAAACTAATGTTCAGCTAACAAGCAGTAGCTAACTATTTTGCAAAAAGAATGCCCAAAAGACCACCCAACCTAGCACCGTAGGAAAAACATAGAGCTTTGTGAATCTGCTGTATGAAAGACAGCGGTGAGTTGAATGCTCAGTAGAAATATATTTCTCAACTAACAATGATAACAAGGATGCATATAATCATTCATAGAAAGTTTACAACCAATTATGTGGTTCTCTATATATACAAGTAATATGCCAGGCATTCACAACAATCAATATCATAAACCAACCGATACACTTTTCATTTCATTTGGTATGGGAGTAGTCTCAACCAGTACCTATAGAGGAGTAGTTTCAACTCTATTCCATTCGTCATATTGCAACATAAGCCATTCCATTCATATCATATCCATAATCATGCCAAGGCATAGTAAACGTCACAATACATAACGATGTAACATTCTTATCATTTTAACAAAAAGATTCCATCAAGGGTTTTGAAAACAACATGATAAGCATGCTAATAGTCTTGTATAATCAAACCACATATCAAATCAAGGAAATCATATGATTTATGAAGTGTTTATAAACAGTAAATTCCAAGGTTTACGACAAAGGCACCGACCCAAAATATTGTTATCAACATTAATAAGAATAGATATATTCCTACCTCAAGATTGAGTCTCCTCCCAGACCTAAAATGTACATATGCAGAGCTAAAAGGTGTAATAGTCCTCCCACGTACTCTCTTGATCTGTAAAAAAGGTTAAATAAAGTACATATTAACTTCAGTTTCCCATTTAAACTAAACAGGGCTTAATACCAAACCTTGGTTTCCTAAGACGTGAGCTTTAGTATTAAAGTTCCAAGAAAAGTCCCAAGGAAAAAGGGGCAAAAGAGATAACAAAGAAAAGAAAAGAAAAGAGGGTCTATTGACCATGGTTTGAAGTATCGGATGATTCTGGTACATATCGCCCGAGTTAACCAGATCTCGGTAGTGTCCTGGATGAGAAATCGTCCCGAGTCAGAGAACCAGGCGAATTTGCATAAACTCGTTCATCTCGGTCGAGACAAGACGAGATGCCTAGTTCTTAATGTATCGTCTCATCTCGGACAAGATCTCGGATGAGACGACCGAGATGATAACCAAGAAATCAAATAAAAGAAAGGGAGGAGAAGAAGAATTAGTAGCCACTGTCATTAGTAAGCTACAGTAAAAAATATAGGAGGAGAAGAAGAAGCAGCAGCAACAGCAACAATAGCAGGAACCTTGCAGCAAAAGAAAAAAATGAAGAAGAAGAAGAAGAAGAAGCTGCAGTAGTACCCTTCGCTGTAAGCTAGAGGAACCCAGAAAAAAAGAAAAAAAGAGGAAGAAGTAGCAGTCGTTGCGAGAGCAGAGTGCGTACACGGGTTCTTTCCTTTCTTGTTTTTCTTCTACCATTTTTCTTTTTGCGTGGAGAGGATTTCTTCTTCTTCTTCTTCTTACTTCTTCTCTCTTTCTATCTCTATCTCACTCTCTGTACCTGTAAAGAGAAGGCACTAGATGGGTTTTAAAATTACAATTAAAAGCATATTAATCTACAAATATAACCCCATTTTTTTATCATTATAATTAAAAAAACCAGAATTATAGTTAAAAAAGCATATTAATTTTCAAATATACCCCTGCTTTTATCAATATTATTAAAAAAACCAAACCACTTATTTTATTTAAATATTTTACGTATAAAAACTGCTAGTAATATTACATTTTTCTATAAATTTTATTAAATAATTATACCCCTAATGTTAGGGACCCTAACATAAGCATTTTGTATCACTAGATTCAAAGGTTTTTTTAACATAACAAATGGGCAAAAAAATTTAAAAATCTTAGGGAACTTAATATCTAAAATTAAATACTCCTAGATCCCTAAGTTCCTAACATAAGCATTTTACACCACTAAATCTAAAGGTTTTTCTAACATAACAAAAAGACAAAAATTTAGATATCTTAGGGACCTTATGATATAAAATTGGACCTCGTGGTAGTGCGCTAGCGCCTTTTTTATGTTTTTTGTTGTATCATGCACTCTAATGCATTTATTTTACCTGTTTGATGGTTCTAATGTGATTGCCTAATTTTTTTTGGTTTTTCTATGATTTTTTTTAAAATTTTTTTGAATATTGTTTCATGCCTAAGTTGCGTCTCACCCGATACGCGATGAGATGTCCACGACCGCGACGTCCACGACCGAGACACGATGACGTCCGCGACTATGATTTTGAACCATGCTATTAACAGAATTTCTGTTGAAAATGTCCCATTACCGATAATGCACATGCGCATTATCTGTAATGACACCTTGTTGTCTAATTCTGAGGAAGTGCATTTCCTATAATGCACTCCAGCATTATTGGTAATGGTTGCCCAGAAAGCCTAAAAAGGGGCAACAATGGTGTCCAAGCCACCCCAAAACTCACAAACACTCATAAATTCTCAAAATCTCAACTCAAAATCTTAGATCCATCATATAACAATCCCTAGAACATCAAATCTATCAAGTTTACAAAGATCAAAGGATCCGATCATAACATCACCCAAGATTTGCATTTCCAAAACCCATAACAACTAACATTATAAATCCGAACTCCAAATCCTTCAACAAATACTTTAGAAAGGTTCCACATTACCCAAAACCAAACTCCAAACCAAACCCAAGCACTATTCTCCCAAAATCTAACTATTTCTACCCAAATACCCACAAAATGGGTTTGTACCCAAAAAGGAAAAAGAAAGAGAAAGATGAAGGGGAACGTGAGAAGCATGGGAAGAAGCCTACCTCCACCGGTGATACCCTTCTCTCCCTTTCCTGCAACCCTCTCTCTCTCCCTTGCTTGCTTGCCCGAAAATGAAAAGAAAAAGGGGGTTTGGTGGTTTTATATACTAGGGACATGGGTGGCATTTCTAAATTGTTTTATGATTTTTTTTTTTTCAAATACAATTAAAATGCCCAAAATAAATGGAAATAAAGACTTGGGTTTTCACAAGTTTTAAGCCTTTGTCAGGTTTAATTTGAGGGTTGGAGTTTTGGATTCATCAATTTGAGGTGAGGACTGTATAATATGCCTTGTTTTTTTAAAATGTTTTTTATTTATTCAAAGAAATTTTGTAACTGGTTTTATGAAAAGAATATGATTTTAAACTGATTAGTGTATCCAAATTGAATGTTATGTGATCAGAATATGAGCCAAGCAAAATTTGATTTTTTGTGTTAATGTAAATTAGTTGCCAACATGATTATGATATCTGAAAATTCCATTTTCATAAAAATCTGAAACATTTTCATTCCTTGAAAATTTGAATTTTTTTTCCTTTGATTCATCTATATATTTGGCCTTTGTCAGTAGGGGATAAGTTACTAGCCTTTGGTACCAATGCACTCACTTGATAGGAGCACCTTTGGACCTTCGAGTCAATTTATTTGAACCTTCGAGTTACAGTGGATCAGAGATTAAATTTAATTTGTTTTGTCATTCGCAAATATGATATTTATGAATTCTGACATCTGAAGTATGATTGAATACTTTTTGAACTTTGATTTATAAACAAATGTTTTTATCAATTGAATTTTTGAAATTATTCGTGCCTTTAGTCTGGCTTTTTCCTGTTTATGTTATACACACCCTTTCTATACCTTTTTCAAATGAATAGTTAGTTAGAAGTAGTTATTTTGAGGCGTTTGTAATTTCGTGAGGCGCAATCAAGCTAGGAGCTCTTGGACAATTATTAATACATATATATTTTTTTGGTAGTAGTAGATGAGACAATTATTCTTGTGATGATATTAGAAATCTATGATCCTTTAGTTATTATTTATTGAATTTTGGAGAATAGTAGTTATAGAGGAAATAAATCAAGATATGGTAATCAATGCAGGGATCAAGAGGATATGGAAATGAATCAAAGGAAATCAATGATGAGAGCACATCAAGGAAGGATATTGAAAGAATATCATGGATGGAGAAATATCAAAGAATTTGATTTATATTTATTTCCTTTCTTATATGTTTCCATTTTTATGTATTTCCATATTGTTTATTCATTTTCTCTATATAAACCCTATAATGGGTTGATTGTAATCAAGTTAATAATTAATGGGATTCAGTTTCTACAATAGTGCTCTGACTTAAGAATAATTCCAATGTATTATGATGATGGATGGAATGATTTATCAAATATGTATATTGTAGATCCGATTTTGAGGTCACGCCTCCAGATTCAGTTACCTGGATTTGGGGCATTATAGTGGGAAGGGCTTCCATTGGCTCAATGATTCAACCAATCCAATATAATTATGCCACACCTGGCCCTAAACCTAATATATAGGCCATCTGTGACTCATTTTAAAGGGGGTGGAGGCCAGAGGGAGGTTTCCAAAAATTTGAATTGAATCTTTGTGATTTACAAGGACTGAGAGCATTCGGACTCTCTCGATCATCTCTTCCTGCCACACATCAGGGTTCTTCCTTGGTTGCCTTGCTCTACCCTTAGCAGCACTCTTACTATCTCATCAACTTGAATGTTACTATCTTGAAAAGGTCACCTAGCTTTCTCTTAAGAACCTACATATCAACAAATATTATATACTCCTGATGATGCATTGACTTTGGGAACAGTTAGTGCTTTCTGGTGTTGTTTGTTTATGGGTTTCTATGAATTAAGGTTTATTATAAATTTTCTTTTGCTCGTTTAACTTCTACCACCATCAGTGTGTTTTATTTTATTTTTACAACAGGCTACGGTCTTCCTAAGAGTGGTCTGTTCTGAAGATGTTTTGTCTTTCATGTTCCTTTAATTTGTTCTGTAACTAGGATGAATGACTTTGTGAAATAAGGTTTCATCTGCTGATACAGAAAACACTATACTGTATACACTTGTGCAGGTGAAAATGTTGTTACAGAGCTCTGCCCCTAGTTCGATTGAAGCGGATCTATCTTTTCCTTCTAAGCATGGGAAACAAGACTCGTATGAGTGGATGCCTGCTGCTGAAACTTGGCAGAATTATTCAAAATGTGATGAAAACCCCCAGGATAGTTCAGAACTATTGGCTGCCAGCAATATATATGCAATTTCTGGGCCAAATCTCATGAGCAAGCGAAGGAAGCTCCACAGAAATTCAGTTGTTATTGTTTCAGCTGAGGCAGAAGCTAATGAACTGCCTATATTTACAGCTCCAGCTCCTCAAATAATTGTTAGAGCTCCTTTTATATCTGCAGAGAAATGCAACAGAGATCTTAGTGGTGTAAATGTTCCTATCCTTAATTTAACAAAGCCGGATCATGACATTCCTGGTTCAAAAGGTCAATGCACCAGGAGTTTTGAGGTCATTTCAAACTTGCATCCTGCAAGTGTTAAAAAAGAGCATAGATGCGATAGCCTTTCATCACTGGAAGCAGAAATAGGAGTTGGTTCTTTTATCACGAAAACCGAAGCAGATGACATTATGCAGTTCCCTAGTTCTGATAATTTTGAATTGGATATGTTAGGTGAAGATCTCTTGGTAAGAGACGAATGCATATCTGTACTCAGAAGCCATGGACTGCTTGAAGGAGTTCGGCCAATGAATAGTGCTTCCACCGAAGTTCTAAGACTATGTTATGATAGCAGTTGTGCCCAGTCTTGTAAGCAGTGTGGTCATTCCGGAAATACACTTACTATGTTAATATGTGATCACTGTGAAGAGGCATTTCATGTATCTTGCTGCGCACCGAGAATAAACATTATGCCACTCGATGAGTGGTTTTGCCATTGTTGTTCCAAAATGAATTGCAAAGCATCACTGGAGAGTACTTTTCTTAAATCACTCTGTGTCAGTAGGGGACGTGGATTATCCAAATCTGAATTGGGTCCCATAGCATTCATGTTGAAATATCCTGAGCTGTATACATCACGTGTTCGAATTGGTAAAGCTTTTCAAGCTGAAGTTCCAGAATGGTCTGGTCCAATTTGCTAGTAAGTTTTTCCATCTGGGATCTTGCGTATTCTCTTGGTTACTGAACATTAGTTTTTAGTTTTACCTATACAAGTATACATACAACTGGATTACTTGTTTTTGGTAAAATATCAAGATTTTCTTCTGGATTTTTTCCAAAACTAAAAACAGGAATAAATAATAATAGACATATACAGTTAAATCTATGTTTTATGTTTTTCTTTTGCTCTTTCTGTGTTATCTTGTTTCACAAACGATGCTGTTATCATTCCACTGAATGCTTTTACATGATCTAGCTCAGTTACTTTTTCTTTGTTCCATGCTATTTTACGTCAGGTTAACTGGAATTGATTATACCTTATACATTTTAGCAGTAGGAATTAAATTTTATTTGATGATATTGCCATTGTCATGTTCTTTCAAGTGGTAGAAATCTAGTGTTCTCGCAGGGTGATCCAAATGCTGTCAATATACTAGTGAAAGCACAGTGAATGGATTCCATGAAAAGAGGTCCAACATCTTCAAATTTTGTTGGATGATTGACACAATCAACCATAGTAACTCATAAACTAAGAATCATGGGCACATACATGCGACAAAGTAATGACACGACATGGACATGTTGACAGAGCAAATCCTAAAAAAATTATGATACGACAAGGCAGGGACACGACATCAATATATATATATATATATATAGTCGTGATCTAGTCAGCATATGCTTACATAAGTTATGAAAGCATGAAGCCTGTAGATAATTGTGTGATGCATATTTTGAAAAACTGACCGCTAGATTAGATACTGTACTTATGGATGTCATGCATGCCAAAAATCACGGTGATCCAATTTCAGAATTTCAAAATATAGCTATGAGTAATTGTGATTGCTGAGAACTGTCACAGTTTTTCTTAGTGACATTTTTGAGAAATTGACCTTTGGATCACTGTGATTTTTGGCATACATGACATCATAAGTATATCATCTAATCCAACGGTCAGTTTTTCAAAATATGCATCGCACAAGTATCTATGGCCTTCATGCTGACATAAGCTTATATAAGCAAATGCTGACTTGATCATTCCTATATATATAGTTATATTATACCATGTAGCATCACATACATCACTCAAAATGAATCTCTTTATATCATTTTTAAAAATCCTTGGTTGAATTGTTCACAAAGAAAATAGGACAAAAAAGAAAAGAAAGAAGAAAAAGAGAGAGAAGGAAGCAAAGGTAGGTACATTGTGTTAAGAGGCATGTAGGTGTGTCATGTCCAACATTGCCACGGCACCTTCAAAGAAGTGTCCATGCTTCTTAGCTCATAAGTTCGTACCTTATCTGAATAAGAGCCATTGGGTGCGTTCACCTCATGATGTTTGACAAGATTCACACACTAAAACATTAAATAGGGTTGGAAGACTGGGCACATGTATAGCACGGTTTTAGGTTGTTGGGTTTAGGAGCCTGACCTGAGCCCAACCTTTCTATAATTAGGTTATTTACCTGAAAGGTTGAAATAGACATGTTTAGTAAACCAATCAACTTGAAACCTTTTTATGTTCAGTGGACTTGCGCGTGTTTGGCATTCCTCTTGTAGGTTTGTTTTTAGGAATACCATTTTGGTCTTTAGTTATTTCAATGGTCATCATGTCTTTCCTCACAACTTCAACCTATGTTCTTTTTGGCCTTCCTCTTGTCCTTGTAATTTATTCAAATTGGGCCAAATCACTCCTTAACATAGTTACAGGTCCTCATTGCACGCGACCGAAGCATCTTAGCTAACTTTCTTACAATTTTTCCTCTCGCTTGGTACATTCATTTCTAATGCTTTTTATTTAATGATTTTAGTAGTGGACAGCTTTGATCAATTAGCATGCAAGCATGGACGAAGCCATGTATAGTTGAGGGGTGGCAATTAATTTTTTTAAAATCAATTTTATACCCTATAAATTATAAAAATCTTGAATCCGCCCCTCAATTACTTTTGACCCCCGCCATTTTACTTTCCTTATCTTTTTTTTTTTTTTTTTTTTAATTTGATGTTATGTATTTGGTAAATAGAGTTAGGATTTGATTTGCCATTACAAGAATTAGGCAAATCCTTAATAGCTTCATTGATGATAGCTTGGTTGTATTTATTGAGAGAAGTGCATTTAATAGTATTGATAAGAGAATCTCCAAATGTATGCCATTTGAGCTGTCATTGCCAAAATTTGGTATTGGCACCCAAATAAGTTGCTCCAATGATGTGCCACTTGAGATGCCAACTTTTGACAATGCATGGCACGTAGGGCTACCAAATTTGGCACTTGTGCCAAGTCATTTTTTTTCTTCAAAAATGAGAAATGCCAAAATACAACATTAATGTATTAAAACACATATGCGCTAAAATTTGATATTGACGCCATTTGAGGCGCCAAATTTTGGCATTAGCACACCAAATGTCGTGAATGCATTGGAGATGCTCTAATGATGTCATCATATAGCGCTTTCAAAATATAGGACCCCATTGAGAACAACTTTAAATGTATTTAATATTGTTTATCAAATATCAATGGACTATAATTTTTTGCAATTTTTTTTCTACCTCATACTAATAGGATAAAAAAAATGAACAAATTAACATTCTCGATTTTTTAAATTGGGATAAACTATTAACAATTAATTAAAATTTGCCCCTCACCCGAATTCTTGGCTTCGTCCCTGCATGCAAGGTAGAGTTGTTTGAAAGTCAGGTGTTTTACTTTTAATGTATCTAAGTTGGACTCTAGTGCAAGAGTTTACTCTTTATTGTTTTAACTTGTTTTAGTTCCTAGTTTTATTCAATGTTTTAGACTTCTTATGTGGGATGGTTCTCTTGCTCCAGGCCTTTAGTTTTCTGGTTATTTTCTTAGTTCCTAATTATCTTGTGCTTTAATTAGTTTTGTTGTGAACTTGGGAGTTGCTTGGATTAGGACCATACTTCAGGTCATAAGTTTATTGCAGAAGTTCAAAAGACTTTGCAAATCTCAGTTAAATTTCTGAGCAATTAATCCAACTTTAATTTGGTTTTCCTTACATTGGCCAATCAGACTTTCATACAGGTCTGGCTTGCTGACTTCCAGGATCTTCAAAACCGGAACCCCTTAACACCATCCCCCTTTGCATTTTCATGATATCCATATTTACCTGTTTGTAGTCATATTATTTACCCATATATAGTCATGGAGAGAAGGGAAATCTTACTAAAAACATTAAGTCTCTTGATCTTACTTTAAATTGAAATGTGCTTCGGCTCTAGTGGCATATATGTAATGAAGGATTTCTAAAAATTGGCGTAAGATATTTTGTGTACGTAAATAACAGAAAAACCATTACAAGTCTCACTTACTAATGATTAGATTGTTACTCAAGAACTCAAAGCATGATTCTATGCCGTTGAATAAACCTTTGTATAAAATGTGGAGTCTCGATCTAAGAAGATTGTATTATCTAATGGATGGAACACAATTCTGCATTCTACCATGCCCTATTCTTATGTTCAATATATATCGTTGCATGGCCTAGTTATTCATTGACATTTTCTAAACATCTGATATGTTAATGCTCATTTTCCCCCTCCCTTTGTCTATATTTGGCTAATATTTGTAATAACTTTTCTTATTGAAGGTTTGTTTCTTTTGGTGCAGCAATGGTGATTGCATGAGTGAACCATTAAAAATTGATGATACTGCAGAGATTGTTAGTTACATGTAAGGAAATCTCTTTTCGCATGCTATTAAGGGGCTGGTTGTGTCTCAAGAATGGGCATCCCAAGTTTGAACCCTTGCCATTTTTTTATTTTATTTTATTTTTTTTGGGGTTCAAAAGCAAACTAAATATGCATGATTTTAGGACACTTGAACCAGTCGTCCATTCTATTTGAGAGGAAGAACCAAACTCTGGACCTCTGTTTTGTAAAGCGGCTACACAATGCACAATGCACAACAGGCCTTTTTTCATTTTCTTTCGTTTTTTTTTTTTTGGGTGGGGGTATTTCTGCACAGTCCCATAGTTTCTTGTTTCATTTTAGAAATAGAGCCATACTGGTATTGCAGTGTAATAATATTAGAATTATGTTTTCTCAGGTGTGTAATAATGACAAATTCCAAAGACCAGCCCTATATAAGTTATATAACATTGTTATTGTTACAGTTTACTTTTTAAACCCTTGTCAATATAGCAACAACTTCAGTGATGATGAAGAGATGACAAGGTATAGATTCCTTTTAAAAAACACTTGCCATATGTGCTTGAAATTGTGTTTAAAGCTCCTCTTCATAAGTGGTTTAGATTGAATGGAAAGTTCCCATTTAAAGGTGGTTATAATGGCCAAATTTTGATTCATGGAAGTTCAGCCCTCATGCTATCAACTTCAATTTGATGATTTAAAAAATGTAATTTGGAAGGCATTATGGATTCAAGTGCCATTAAATTACTTTAACTGTGTAGCTACTCTTTTTTCTCGGTTTTTTTTTTTTTTTTTTTTCTTGCCAAATGATAGAAGTTATCTATGTCTCCAAATTCTCAATATTAACAAATGAGTATCGGTTCACTTTCATGTGTTTGAACTCGAGATCTCTTCCCTAAATTCTCAATATTAACAAATGGGTATCGGTTCACTTTCATGTGTTTGAACTCGAGATCTCTTCCCTAAAGGTGAGAATACATGTCATTAAGCTACAAGCCTACAATTAATTGATTATGTTGATAATGGATGAATTGAAAATGGTACATTATGTTGATAATGGATGAATTGAAAATGGTACATGTAGAGGCCTCTTCCAAAAGTGATATGAACCCTAAATTGCTGTAATAGAAGTAAAAGGAAGATCTAAAACTTCTAAAACAAGGACATACTTTATCCCATATGCACTAACCATTGTCATGTACACAAATTTGCTTTAAAGTCCATTTTAGGAGTGGTTGTGTCCTCAATCAAAGGAGAACCAAAGTTTTAATAAGACCTTAACTTACTTGTACCAAAAAATTTAAATAAAATGCCCAAAGTTTTACTGGGAGCCACGAGCAAAATTTGGGGTCAATTGGTCAAGCTGATAGCTCGCATTTGTTGCTTACTGTGTCACGCTTTGTAATACCCTAACATTGTGGGCTATGGTGCTTCTCCATGAAAGCTAGAGTTTTTGAAACCCTAGTTCTTATATACATATCAAAATAAGGAGTATACATCTTCTGTTCCCATTTTTTATTTCCTCTCGCAAAATTGATCCTTGAAAAACTACCCTTTTAAAAAATATCCATTCCACCTTTTTCAGGGATTGATTTTACGAGAGGGATAGAGAATGATGATTGGAAATGGGGACATGAAATCTGTACTCTAATATAGGGGCTTTATGGCCTTTACATTGTCTAAGTGGACCAAGTTCTATAAAAGACTAACCAAGATGAGAATTCTACACAATCATAGGCCGATTTACGTGACGTTTGGCATAGTTTTTTGGAATAGAAAGTCATGTGGGAAAAAGTGATTCTTAGGATAGATTTTTTAAGAAGTCATTTTGACAAAAAAAAAAATAGTCTTTTGCATGATTATATTTTAGAAGTTCTTTTGAATCAAAAAAATATGAAAGTTCTTTTGAATCAAAAAAAATATGAAAGTTAAGCTTCCTACAAATGTGGGTTTTCAAAAGCAAACATTTTCAATTTTTCTCAAATGGACTTCCAACTAACTCACTTTTCACTATTTTGAAGAATTCATCAAATACAATTTTTTTTTTTTTTTTTTTTTTTTCAAGTGACTTTTGAGGCTAGGAAGCCTCCCAAAAGCTATGCCAAACACCACCTTAGTATTAGCATTGGCATGGAATAATTTCTGAAATTTTTGTACACTTTGATTTTATATTCTACAAATTTCACAAAAAATTATTCATATTTTCTATGTTGAATGCGGCACCATTGTGATTTCTACAACACCGTAGTGAGATTTGAAATTAACACCTCCTATTTATAAACTCCATTATGCAACAAAAATTAAATCCAAGGATTTGGCCTGCTGCCATTACATCACCATATTAAAAGAAAAATAAAAATAAGCAATACTTATCATCTTTCGTTACATATTCAAAAAGATAAAAATAAACAATATCAATAATATTTTGTTACCACACGAACAGAATCCGAAGACCTAGCTCTGATACCGTGTTAGAAACATAAATTCAACTTAATAACTTAAGTTATCAAGTGGAGGGTGTCTAGAACTTATTAATCAAGCTTAGGTGGTGTGAGAAACCGATGTGAGACAAATCTTCAACAAGATAAACGACCACTATGAGTCAGACTCAAAATTTGATCCTTCCTTTTTCTGTAATTTTGTACAACACCAATCGCATGTAAAACAAAACCATTAGTTGCCCATCCAAGTGCATGTACTTGTGTGCATATCAAATGAAATTTCAAATTTTATATTCCTAAAATCTCTAATAAACATTATCCTAATTAAAAAGATCAACTTTTTTTTTTTTTAAACCATACCTCATGAAGATTGATTTTGTACTTTGGAAATGGGATGTTGTGATCTTTTTATTTTCATCTCATCTACCCTTTTGTCTGTCTTCCTCTAAAGTTGGATCGTCTTGCTGCGGAGGCCAAGTCCTTACTACCGTGCCTATTAATGCTTCCAAACTTGAGAGGAACAATTTGGTTGATGTATGAGTTTCCAGGAAAGTTTCTTTTATCTTTTGGAAGCCCTTGTAGCTCCGGCAACCAGTACGCTACATAGTCCCCTTCAGGATCATATGTTTGTGCCTGAAAAGCATTAAAATGTATTGGGATTAGATAAAATTGTGTAAGGAACTCCTCCATCCATTCAAACTTCAACACTTCTCTATTATTAGATCAGAGTTTGCTAAATTTGTCTGGATAATAAGAAAATTTAATAGGATTCACAGAAACTCCATTATCAAAATCAAACTTTCAAAATTTTATTTCCTAATTGATTAGATAATTTATCGATTTATTTTATGATATGGCTCAGACTCTTCCAGTTTTAGAGGGTAGAGCAGCAGAACGTACTCTTTTGAGATATCGTTTAATTCTTAGGATTGGTACTGATCAAGAGATTAGAGGGCTCTATGGTGCAATGTGATAGACCTAAGACTTCAAATGGAGTGATTTAGTATCCTAATTTTCTAGGAATTGAGTTTTTTATGTTCAAACAGTTGTGGCTGAGGTTTCACGCCATGCCACTTTTTACATGATTTAATAAAAAAAAAATGATCACATTTCTTATTTAAAAAGAACAAGTAGGGAAGTAGAATCCTTCAAGAAACTAATGTTCCAGTGGATTGACATGAAGACTGGAGAAAATTAAATTCATAGTTTCCACCAACTATTCCAAACCCAAATAGTACAATTCAAAATATTGTTCTTTTGCCCTTTGTCTACTCAGCAAAAGGTGCAAAAAGAAATTTTCATACTTGTTACTAATGACAGGCCTTGTTTCATTCATGCTGGTTCAAGGGAAAACTGATTTTCAATTCTTTCTAACCTGACCATTATTTTGACTTCAGAATTGTAAAACCAAAATGTATCAAAATAAGCTTTTTATTTTTTATTTTTTATTGAGCATTCATAAACAAACATCTGACTTTTGTGGTTGTCTCTCCTATTTTCAACAACCTCAATGTGGCACTAAAATAAAAAATAATTAGATATTTATGTTCACTTACTTGCTTGGGTATGCTGAAGTAACGGTCCTCTCTTGGGTCATTTCCAACACCTGATAAGAAAGAACCGAGGATGAATTAATTCTATGACTCATAAATGGCATCATCACAATATAAAAAAATGGGGAAAATGTTTAACTCATATATCTTAAAATTGCAATAAGAAAAAAAAATTTACATTTAATGGTTGTTCACTCATAGCTGCAAGTCATTTGTGTGTGTTAGTGTGTGTGTGTGTACAAAATTCAAGTACTCAAAATAATTTCATTAATGAAGTTACATGGATAGTAATGAAGGGTAGTGTCCTCATCTATATTCTCATCAGTTGGATTTTTCTTCACTTAAACAAGAAAAGGAAAGAATCCTTTCAAGGAAGGATATTTAAATGCACCTCAACAGTGTGAAGGATAACCTGATACCAGTTTGCCAGATGGTGCTGAGACTGTCTTTGACAACAAATACTGCTTCGTAAAGTCTCAGTTTTCTATACTGTTTTTGTGAATATATTAGATCGGTTCTATAAGGGAAGCTTATCACCTGTTTCTTGAGTTGTTGCTACTGAGAGTGGCACTGAGTACCATTATGAAAAAAAAATCCAAAATAAAGGAAAAAATGAAAAGAAAAGAAAAGAAAGAAGGTATCAGGATTTGAATCACCTGCTCCATAGGTCCAATTTCCATAATTGGAACACGGGTCATAATCCAGGAGGCATGTCTCAAACCATTCAGCTCCCATACGCCAGTCAATGCCCATATCTCGAACTAGAAACGAACATACAATCTGTAAAAATATAGACCAATTATTTGTCCTGTTGAAGAGTTCTTTAACTATTTGTTGGTTTCCCAGAAAATTAACATCAATATTTCGATCAGATTGATCAATTAAATTTTAACCCAAACAAGTAATTTTGTGGTTGCAAAGCTTTCAATTGACAATTATAACCAACATTCTCAAGGACAATGTATAGTTGATATCTAAATTATACTCGGGGTTTACCTGCCGTCCTCGATTTGACATGAACCCGGTGTTCAATAGTTCTCTCATATTGGCATCTATGAGAGGGTACCTAAAAGTTTACCAAGGTTCATTAAATCAATGGAAGAGCCATTTAGTTTTAATTGGCATTTGGAAACCACATGTTTTTTTTTTTTTCCTTATAACAACCAATTGTTCAATTTCATATGGATCAAAGGAAATGGTATAAGAAAATGAAAAACAGAATGATCATATCAGGAATGATGATGACATAAATAGAAGTTATACCCATCTCCTGAAATCTTGACAGCACCCTCAATTAATTAGGAGTGTGATCATGTTCAATTGGTGTCAAATAAACGATTCATTTCCATGTGGTTACTAAGTGACTCTCAAATTATACAATTGGAGAGAGAAAAAGAAAAAGAAAAACACACTTCAACAAAAATATTTCGTTTGATTAATCAATATACCCTGTATGACCATCTCTCCAAGATTCAAACAAAATCCAATCTTGGCTCCATCCATGCTCCAGTTTTCTTGGGCCACCTGAAAATTGATAGACAGAAATATATAAAGATCATGTAATTTGAAATAGGTTTGAACATAATTTTAAGTTGAATATTTTAAATCACTCGTTAACATGTACTGCTATGTGACTTCCATATATTATCCAAGAACACAGGTGCCAGTTGGAGAGTGTTTAAAAATTACCTTATCTACTAGAACACTAAATATAGTAGGTAAACAAATCTCTCTCTCTTACCTAATTGGAAAATGGAATTTCCATATTTGACCGATAGAAACCTGAAGAAATCCCTCCAAATCAATTCGAACAAAACCCTGAAACCGCAATCAATGACTCAGAAAAAAAAAAAGAAAAAAAAGAAAGAAACCTAAACTGTGATAAGTTCAACCCAACTGCCAGGATAAATAAGATAATAGCCATGATTTCTATGTCTTAATCTCTAGACATATTTTTGGCCCAAACATGAAATCATCCAAACTGCCAAACTTTTGGCTTACGTATTAACTTTCTTTGGTCAAGCTTTTCAAAATATAACATTTTTCAAAATTCCCAGATGATTTAATAAAAATATCGAATGGGAACTGAATTACCGAAAAGAAGAATACTGAATTTTCTTCTTTCAAATTCATCCTCAATTCAACTCAGGTAACTTGAAAGAATAGAATCCAGCAGACAAATTATCACATAATGGTGAATTTAAAATTTTAACATAAACCAAAGACAAATTTTGTGCACTGTGTGTGTGTGTGTGTGTGAGAGAGAGAGAGAGAGAGAGAGTATACCAGTATGTGGAATCATTTGCTTGCCTCTCTACTTCATATCTCTTTACCTAAGGTAGTCAATTGGAAACCATGCCAAAGAATTGTCTCATCTTTAGTCAGTGATATAATAATGCAAAATGAAAATAGTGAAAATGAAGATAATCCAACCTCTTCATATATGAAGCGGGGAGATAGGCTTCCTGAAGCTAGCCATGGAGAGAATTTCGTTGAGTAATCAGCTCCTAACATCCCATTCCTGGTCAGTTTATATATTTTAAGCAAATCCTGCAAGCAATGAAATAAAATTTAGATAAACAGGCTTTTTTTGCCCGTCAGTTTAGTCCAAGTTCTAAAGATTATATCAAGAATATAAATTATTCCACTATATGGTGGTTTTATCTATAAAATTGACCATTAACTGTTGGATACAAGCTAATTACCGAGTATGTAAAAAAGGGGAGTGGTAAGAGGAGCAAGTGTATGATGGACAATCATAAGGACGGTGGTTTTGTAGGACTAATTAATTAACCAATTAACATTGAATTTACCTAATTTTTGCTTTTCTGTTCTTCTTTTTTGTTTGTATAGCCATGAAGGTCTGCCATGGCCATCAAACAGGGCTGCCATTGTTTCACCCAGTCCCATCGCTTGGTCTCACACCCTCACCATACACCACATGCACCGATCCATTTTCCCATCAAAACCACTTCTTTAAGCTCACACGAGTTTATAAAAAAACTAACAAAGGACACATTCAAATTGGAAAATTTGAATCTCTTTATACAGGTTGCCGTAGCATAATCTAGCAGACACTGAAATCTGAGATATCCACCATGCTAGGTGTTTTTTTTTTTTTTTTAAGCAACAATTTTATTAAAAAGCCGAAGAGGACAAGGAGTCCTACTTACAAGAAGATCAAGAACAAGAAACAAAGAAAATAACAAACTCAAGGATCGAAAATAGCCACCCAATTTTCTCCAAGGACAAACAAAGCAACACTCTTAAATTCCCTTGTAACCGACACCTATAAAGAGGTCAAAAAATAGATTTTATCCCATAAACTTTGAATAGACTGACATTTATCTTCAAAGATCCTTGCATTTCTCTCAAGCCAAATTACCCAGAAAATTGCCCAGACAAAGCATTTCCCTACCATGGAAGCTCTCAACGAAGACCCAAAAACCTTAAAATCAATCTCCATCAACTGAGTAGCATGTTGAGGCGCAACCCACCATGCTGTTACCAGCCTCTTTTCTAAGCTCTACACCAAAGACAGCCATTTTCTCATGCAACTCATTTAAATCTCTCTCTCTCTCTCTCTCTCTCACACACACACACACACAAAGGTGATTGATATTGGAAAATTGTTGTTGGTTTCTTCTTCTTTTTTTTTTTTTTTCTGTTGAATGTGAAGGAGAATGAATACAAAGATGGTGTAGAGCCAATGCTAGAATTTGTACTATAAGAGGTGGCATAACAGGTCCTGTAATGTTGCTAGTATTCAATAATGAAGGAGGGTTTTCAACGAGGAACATGAACTCCATTCGCAGTGTTGGGAAATCCACCAAGAAGGTGAAGAGACCAGTTGGGTCACAAAAAATACAAGACCTTACCAAATTTCTAGAAATCTAACAAACCTCATAGGGGCGTTCAAAAACCCGCCCTACCCGACCACACCAGTGCCGCAACCCGCAGTAATAGTTGTTGGGTAGGTTGGGTTGGGTAGATTTGATGAATTTTTTGCAGTTTAGTTTGGTTGGCGAGTGTAGAGGCGATTACCCGTCCTAGACCCAACTCGACCTGCCAACTAATTATATATAAATAAATAATATATTTATATGAATAAATTTCATTACTACCCTATCTTTTTCCTTAATTGGATATGTTTGCAAGTTGAATATTTTTTATTTCTTTAGAGATTTTTATTATGATAATTTGAAGATGCACTTATTTTGTTGGATATGCTTGCAATTTTGAATGTGAGATCATATGCTAGTTTGTAAGATTTTTGAATAACAAAGAACATTTCTTATTATATATCTAGTTAGTAGCTTCTTTGTTGTAGGGTAAGTTGTTTTGGCACTTTAGTTTATTAGTGTTGAAAGAATTGTTTGGATTATAGTTTAATCATTAAAGAACACAATGTTGAATTGTTAGATAAAAATTTGAGGTGTCTTTACTGAAAACTATCTTTAAGAGAAGAACAGTGAAAAATATCTTTAAGAGAAAAGAACAATCTCTTATTCAAAAGTATATTCAATATGATTACAACCTAGAATTTATAGAGAAGCATTACAAAATTATGGTAAGTCAACTCTACAAAATATAGAAACCTAGAAAACATAGAAACTCTTAATAAATGGAAACTAATAAATTATGGTAAGTCAACTCTACAAAATAATACTAAATATTATGTACAGCTCACACCCCCCCCCCCCTCAAACTCATGATGCAAGCGCAGAGAGTATCGAGAGTTTGTCAAGCAAGAAACGAAACCGAGCAGATGTGTGAGTCTTAGTAAAGAAATCGGCCAGCTGGAGAGCGGATGAAACATGGAAAAGCTTAATAGTCACAGCTTGAACATGCTGACGGATAAAATGACAGTCGATCTCAATATGTTTGGTACGCTCATGAAAGACAGTGTTGTGGGCAATCTGAATGGCACTCTGGCTATCACAATAAAGAGGAGTAGAAGGAGAGACAGAGACACCCAAGTCAGAAAGCAACCATCGAAGCCATATCACCTCAACGGTGACCTGAGCCATAGCACGATATTCAGCCTCAGCAGTAGAACGAGCAACCACAGTCTGCTTCTTGCTCTTCCAGGAGATAAGAGAATCACCGAGAAAGACACAGAAACCAGAAGTGGATTTGCAATCATTAATATCACCAGCCCAATCAGAATCAGCATAAGCCCTTAACTCAAGTGTATAAGAAGACGATAAGTGCAAACTCTGAAAGATAGTGCCACGGATATAGCGAAGAATGCGCATGAGAGCACCCCAATGAGTAGAGCGAGGAGTAGAAACAAACTGACTCAGAATATGAACTGCGTAAGCAATGTCAGATCGAGTCACAGTGAGGTAGACTAAACTACCAACAAGCTCTCTATAAGGGGTAGGATCATCCAAAAGCACACCATCAGAAGTAGAGAATTTGGCATTCAACTCCATAGGAGTATCCACAAACTTAGAATCAATCAATTGAGCCCGATGAATCAACTCATTAGCATACTTAGCCTGAGAAAGCAAATAACCAGAAGGAGAGGATGCAACTTCAATGCCCAAAAAATAACGAAAGGGTCCTAAGTCTTTCATCTCAAATTCAGCAAAAAGATGACGTTTAACCTCATCGATAGCAGAAATATCAGAACCAATAATGATCATATCATCCACATACAGAAGAATAACAACCATCCTAATTTTTGGCCTAATTCTTCTTCTGATGATCGATTCAACCTCTGATCAAAAAGATATACCTTGGTTCTATTTCATCTCTTCAACAAGTTTAGTAATGAGCATAACGGCCCTATTGTTCCGATGGAAGCTTCATAGGGTCTTTCTGTCCAGGTGCAGGTAGTCCGCATCTTCACAGACAAGTCTATTTCACCGAGCCTCTCTCCGAGACAGTGCCCAGATCGTTACGCCTTTCGTGCAGGTCGGAACTTACCCGACAAGGAATTTCGCTACCTTTACAAGAAATGCTTACTTATAAATCTGATCATATTAGAGCTCGCCAGGAAGTACTTGGTACTACGATCATTGGAGGAACAATACCTAACCCTGAGGATGCTCCAGAATCTTTTCGATTGCTCGTTCGAGAACTACGATCTTTGGCTTTGGAACTGAATTATTTCCTGAGAAAAACTTCCAGATTAATAGGAAGGAAGCTTAATCGGAATGAATTAGAAGGTCCAATGGAATTCATAGGTATAGGAAGAAGCCCTGTCAAATAGAGATTTTTTCTTTCGACCATATTTCGATTGTTAATACGATATATAAGGACCGCTACTACAAATAGTACTACACCCTTAGATCGTGAAATATCGATTGCTTGTTGATATGAAACCAAAGATACTGATATCTTGGCAGCATTCCGAGTAACTCCTCAACCTGGAGTTCCACCTGAAGAAGCAGGGGCCGCGGTAGCTGCTGAATCTTCTATATACATATGAAATCCATCGTAAAAAAAAATGAATAGTTTTCGGGAATGCTCAGGAAGAAAGGGACGTATTTTTCTCTTTTAAGAAATGAAACAAAATCTAAATGGACTTATTCATTTCATTTTTCTACATGAAATATATGTATGATAATCCATTTATTATTCTTCTTCTTGTCTTATAATTTAAAAGAAAGATCTTTTTCAAACTCTGGCTTGTCCACAAATACAGTAGGTCGGCCCTAGATCCATGTGACTTACTTGACTATTAGATTCGATTTGGGCCAGTAGAAGTATGGCGAATAAACAAGGCAGAATCATAAGTACTCGGAGTGAAGCCGATTTGAGAGATAATGGTCTGAAAACGATCATACCAAGCACGCGGAGACTGCTTAAGACCATATAGAGCTCGACGAAGACGACACACCAGTCCTGATGTATGAGGAAGACCAGGGGGAGGACGCATATACACTTCCTCATATAAGAACCCATTAAGAAAAGCATTTTTCACATCAAGCTGAAAAAGAGGCCAATGACGAACAGCAGCCACAGAAATCAGAGTACGAACAGTAGTCATCTTGGCAACAGGGGCAAAGGTTTCCTCATAGTCAACACCATACTCTTGAGAAAAATTTTTGGCAACTAACCGAGCGTTATATCTCTCTAAAGAGCCATCAGAATTTGTCTTGACCTTATACACCCATTTACATCCAACAAGATTCTTATCTGCAGGTAACGAAACCAAATCCCAAGTACCAGTCTTATGTAGAGCATCCAATTCAGTTTGCATAGCATCAATCCAATTAGGATTAGAACAGGCTTCCTTATAGGATCGAGGCTCAAAATAAGAATGTACAGAAGTGAGAAAACTCCGAAAAGAGAGAGAATAACAAGTATTATAAAAACCAAGTCTTACCGGAGGGCGACGAAGGAGGGAGGACCGGCGTGTTGGCGGATCATCAGTATCCAAGTCAGCAGTTGGTAGAACATCAGAAGGGGCGTCGAACGAAAAAGGAGGAGAAGAAGTCCGGCGAGAATAAACTAATGGAAAAGAAGAAAAGTCAGAATGGGAAATATTAGACGAAACAGGAGGGACAGTAGAAGAATCCAAATCAGAAATATACTCATCTAGAGGGACAGGGGAAGGAAAAGGATCAATAGAGACAAGATCTTCTTTATTAATAGGAACTATGCGAGGAGAAATAGAAAAGAAAGGAACACGTTCAAAAAAGGCAACATGACGAGAGACATACAATTTTTTAGAAACGGGATCATAGCAACGGAAACCTTTCTGAAAGGAACTATAGCCTAAGAAGACACATATGACAGAACGAGCACTAAGTTTAGTACGAGCTCGTTTAGGAAGAAGAACAAAGCAAGTACATCCAAACACCCTAAGAAAAGAATAATTTGGAGGTTGACAAAAGAGTTTTTCATAGGGACACAAACCAGAAAGAAGAGGAGTAGGTATACGATTAATGAGATAGACAGCAGTGAGAACAGCTTCACCCCAGAAGACAGAGGGAACAGAAGAAGAAATAAGAAGAGAACGAGCGGTGTCAAGAATGTGGTAATGTTTCGGCTCAGCAACACCATTTTGTGCAGGAGTATCAGCACAAGCACAAGCACAAGAAGACTGATGAGAAATACCCATGTTAAGAAAAAAATCAGTAAACTCTGTTAAAAAATATTCACCCCCAAGTCGGAACGAAGAACTTTAATAGTTGTGGAAAATTGGTTTTGAATCATTGAGTGAAATTCTTTAAAAATGCGAAAGAAATCAGATTTATGAGACATGAAATAAACCCAACAGAACTTACTATAATCATCAATAAAGGAAACATAATAAGAAGAACCACCCTTAGTAGTTACCGGGGAAGGACCTCACACATCAGTATGAACAATTGCAAATGGTGAATCAAAAATAGACAGACTTTTAGGAAATGGCAAAGCCTTCATTTTTGCAAGTTTACACTCACTGCATTCTCGAATATCATCAATAGGGACTTTACCTAAATGGCCAGACTTAACAAGACTTTCTAAGCGAGCACTAGACACATGGCCTAACCTAGTATGCTATAGATAAAAAGGAAAGGACTTATTTGTAAGAGAAAATGAAGATAAGGTAGAAGAAAAATTGGACTCGAGAATCTGAAGAGTATCCAATACATATAAGTCACCATTTCTATGCCCTGTCCCAATCTGCTTCTTGGATACCCGATCCTGCACAACACAAGTCAAAGAAGAAAAGATAACATCAAAACCAGAATCAGATAACTGACTTATAGAAAGCAAACTGACTGACAATTGAGGAACAAAAAACACATTAGGAATAGAGAGAGATGAGCTAGAGGAAGGAAGGACAGAGCCTATATATTTAACATTCATGTGAGATCCATTTGCAGTAGCTATAGTAATAGAAGAAGATGGAGAGACACAATTTTTAAGAAGAGACAAGTTTGGAGTCATATGATGAGAGGCACCAGAATCAAAAATCCAAGTGGTAGAAGAAATACCTGAAAAATCAAAATTACTCAAACCTGAGTGCAGAGTGGACATAGCAGAAGCCTGAGACTGGGATTGGAATGCTAGCCAAGTTTGAAATTGCTCAAACATAGATGTCATAGGGAAATGTCACGGATCAAAGAGAAGGCCTGATATTTGCTGTGAGATAAGTTGAAATCCTAACAGAAAATCAATTACAGAAACCGGCAGAGAACAAGAGAGAGAAAACCACCAGCAAATAAACAAAAAATAACCCAGAAATAACCCAATAAGAGTGCCAAAATGGGAGAAATAACCCAGAAAACAGAGGCCAATAGAGGGAGAAATTCAAAAAATAATGCAAATCAAGCTTAACCAAAAGACGGAAGAGAGATAAAAAAAATATATATATATATAAATCAAGGGTACTGTAGCGAGGGTACTATAGCGGGGGTACTGTAGAGAGGGTACTGTAGCAGCGAGGGTACTGTAGCGGGGTACTGTAGCAGCGAGGGTACTGTAGCGGAACTGTAGCGGGGTACTGTAGCGGTACTGTAGCGAAGAGAGAAAGAAGAAGGCAGCAAAGAGAGAAAGAAGAAGTAATAGCCCTAGGGCTCTGATACCATGAAAACTATCTTTAAGAGAAGAACAGTGAAAACTATCTTTAAGAGAAAAGAAAAATCTCTTATTCAAAAGTATATTCAATATGATTACAAACCTAGAATTTATAGAGAAGCTATAACAAAATTATGGCAAGTCAGCTCTACAAAATATAGAAACCTAGAAAACATAGAAACTCTTAATAAATGGAAACTAATAAATTATGGTAAGTCAACTCTACAAAATAATACTAAATATTATGTACAGCTCACATTTACTTGTTAAAATAGTTTTAGGGACTTTAGGTGTATATAAAAAAACATAGTATGGCTTGACTCGTCCAACCCGCAGTTGAAACCTGCCCATATATTCAACTAACTCACCGGTTATTAAGATGTGCGGGTTGGTTGGCGGTTGGGAGGATTAGCCACCCGCCCTTGGCCGGTTGGTTGGTGGTTTTACCCTCTCCACCCGCCCCCAACCGACCCGCGGACTCCCCTAATTAACCCCAACAAATAAAAGAAGAAACTGTCAAATAAAGAAAAGGGTAGAAAGGCTCCAAGGAGATGATAATATATATATATATATATATATATTGATTCAAAACAGCAAACAAGTACATATGGCTTCAAGAATAGTTTCCAAAGTTGGTTGCTTGGCAATCATCATCATGTTCTTTGGTATATTATATATATATATATATATATATATATAATATTATATTTTCAAAAAAATAATGGGATTAGAAGAAATTGGGGTAATTTTTATGATAGTGACAGCAGTGAGTATTGCTGGAAATTGCAGGATTGCCCCTTATGGCAAACAAGAGACCAGGACAACGGATAAAAGAGGAAGAGGAAGAGCAAGAAAAAGGGCAAAATAGTCATTGGAACGTTGTATGAATTGGTTCAAGGGTAAAGATCACCTTAAAAGACTGAAATCTTCATGTGCATGTCATCCACAATTTTCGTTATTTTCCCTAATGGCATGCTGACAGAAAGGGTACTAATACCACCACTAGAAACTCGAGGTAACTTTGACAGAAAAACATTTCTGGGGTACAGAGACAAATCGGGCCAAGCAATAGTGGTGGAAGTGAAATTTACATTATTACCATTATTTGGAGACACTGTTGAGGCAGTGATGTGATTCAGCTTGAATGGGCAAGATAGATAAGAGGGAGGCTATAAAACAACGTAGGTAGAGATTGTGAGAAAAGACATTATGGCACATGAATTAACAAATGATATGGCCCTATATAAAGCTGAATGGCAGAAAAGAATTTGTGTAGCTGACCCCAAATATTTGGAGATCAAGGCTTTGTTAATTTGAGAATGAGGACAAGTCACATTGTTTGCTAAAGTGTAATTCGAAGGTCAGGCATACAGTTGATTCAAATCAACCCTTCTTTACGAGGTGGCATTTGCTTGTATGATTATCAGTCGTCTTTGTTATTTTTCTTTTCACTTTTAAGCATCTGGAATTATTTAGAAAACTTTAGTTCAGCCAAGTTTTTCATTTCCTAATGTTTACCATCAATTGAAGTTGTAACAATTCTTTATGCTTCATTGTTTGCCAGAAGTCATAGGAAAGGAAATAGAAGCTGCAATCCAATGGATTATAATGTTCCAAGTTTTCATTGCATTTGTGATCTCTTCTTGGAAACCAAACAGAGAATTAATAGAAACATGATTCGAGTAAAGTTCTCTTGCCTTCTTCCAGAAATATTCATTCACTCTGCTCAGTGCTGCACTTTCGCCCCCCACTAACTTCATTCCTTTGCTAACCTGAATCAACAGGGGTAAATGGTCATCAAAACATTTTCTTTTCTTAATACTGAGTTCAAGAACTCACATTTCTTAAAAGACAATTTCATGCATGATTCTTGATTTATGTCCATATAAACATGCCTTTTCCTGGTTGAGTCCAAGCTGATCAGTTGAAGGAATGCATCCCCAATCCTCGATATTGGGCAGTGGCCCAAGTGATGATGGAAGTTTAATACATCCTCGGATGGTGCACTTAGATTCAACAGACTGCAAGTTTTGGTATCATCACAAACACTTCTATCATGCAAGAAAGTCTCTTCTAATGAGCCAAAGATACCATCATGAACTCAAAACACAAGGACCATACCTTACGAAAATGGGTGAACACATCCGGTAAATTGCCAGTATTGAATGGGAGGTCATCTATGTGGTACATGGTACTACCCCAGATAAGTTGTAGTTTTGGTTTGACAGTAGAACTCAGGCTAGTGGATTGCCCTGGAGATGGTGGTAGAATTACCTGTTGCAAACCTTTGCTAACCAATCGTTCAACATTCAGCTCCTCACTGCAAGTTTCTTTATGGGCATATACCTGATTAGATTAGATGAGATGCCCACATTGTTTATTTGCTAGGTAAATATTGCTTTTAATCACTCAAAGTATTGTAAGTTGTAACAAAATCAATTCTACCAGAGAAATAACTGCAGAAATTCCTTAACTGTATGGGCTCCAAAAGCTTTTGTAAGGGAAGGTAGAATTTCTTCAGGTTTTCCATGCTGAATGAACAAGTTCAGGCCCCGCTTCATCAGATTTCTTTTCAAGTCAGCCAAGCATTCAATGAGAAATTGAGCTCTCAAGGCTGCCAAAGAACAAAACATACATAGAATTTTTAATATATATATATATCCAAGTTGTAAATTGAATTTAAATCAAAGTATATTTCAAAGAAGTTGACAAGAATGGGCATAATCCTATTGTTAAAATTTTCAACAAAAAAATTACAGTTATGCTCCATGTGGTTGTTGAGGAAGTGGAGCAAACTAAAAACAAAAACGACTCTGGAATCTTAAAAGGGTAAATCACACTCCCCTCCCCTAAGGTTTGTCGTAAATTGAATATTTAATAATTATTACTAGATTCTCTTGCATGATCCAACTAAACAATCCAAAATGTGGCCCATTTGTTGAGTTTCCTTACACAGTACATACGTAATGCCAATGCAGCATAAACCCAATAGTCGAATACAAAATTTAATAAAAGTGTTGTGTTTTGATTCAAAAATAAGAATATTATACTAGTGATTAAAAAGGTAAATCAACAACACTTGTTAATGGTGTTAAGCCAATGTTAGTGACTTGAGGAGGGAGTGTTTCTAAAAAATAGAGGGGAGGTCCTGCATTTTCAACAATCCACAGGGGAGTTCTGTCTGTCTGTGTAAGTTGCCCATCTTAAAATTATTTGGGAATGGAATGGTAAGTGAAGAATTTCAATTTTTTTATGTCTGACTACTGACCTAAAGAATTGGCTGCTGAACTCAGCTTGGCAGTAGATCCAGAACTGATTTCCAAAAGTGAAAATCATATAGATTTCCTACACATTTCTTACATTAATCTATGATACTTACCTAGAGGTGCAAAGGCGTGAAGCTGACGTGTTGGGATAACAAGCTTGGCTTGGTTGAACTTGGATCAAGCTCTACCGAAGATTGAGCTTAATTGGAGCTTAACTAGCCTTATTCAAGCTTTTGTACCATAGGTCTAGCTGGATGGCTCAGCTACATTCAGTTGAATGAATCATAGTTAATGTCCTTACATAAAACACTTTTATGGCCATGAAAACAAGATTTTTTAAAGTTAATTTAGCAGACCAACAGAACCCTATTTATTATTGTTGGATATTTTAATAAAAAAATATTTGATTTATTGTGATGATCATATTTATATCATGAGTTATAATTTGATGGTCAAATATTTGTTTTCTCCATTTAATTTTGAGTAACCTACATAACATCTTTTTACCATTATGATAGAATTTTAATTCTATCTTCATAAGTTACAAATTTCTACTCCTATAAATAGATGATCATTCTAAAACATCTACACACTCACACTCATCCATCCTCTCTTCTTATTTAGTTTAAGCTAGTCTTTGTTATTTCTTGAGTTTTTTATGAGTTCTTTGGGCAAAGTAAGGTGTTGTGTGGAGCTTCTATCTTCCCATAATTGTGCAGACTTTGAGAAGATAACAGTGAGTGGCTGGACTGTTGTATATTGGAGGCGGCATGCTTGTGGACTGCTGCATCGAATATAATCCATGGTGGCGCGAACCGTCTTAAAGAGAGCGACCTAGTACGCGCCTCAACCCTGCCAATCTTCACTTTTTACAACAGTTCATAATGTTATGTGAGGTAATACGTATCTATTATATTTTATTGAGGTAAGATTTATGTATGAGTTCCAATAATTTTTTACTGATTTATCACCCTTTTTTTTTTTAAATAGATCTATAACCTTCACATATTCACATTTTGATTGATGAGTAGAATGAGCTCCTTTCCCAATTTAAACACTGGGAATTGACAACCAGTGAGACATTCTTGTATTCAACCTCCTAATACTCGACCAAGCAACACTCAGAACAAAACACATAGATATTTTAAAAATTGGGTAAGCCTATTGAGTTCTACATAGCTTTTTAATACACAAGTTCATAAAATCATAACAAGCTATCAACATAATAAGCAAATTAAAACAGAAACATAATTATTCATCAAACAAATGATCTCATTTCAATGCTACAACAATATGGCCGATGACTTCTTGATCTAGTGGCACGTATCTCCACTTTCAGGAGAGAGGTTTCTACTTTCTAGTTCAAGCACATGGAAATACATCAATAATCATTGGTTACCATTTGGGGTAGGGCTAGGTTTCAATCATTTGGTGGCAAAATTAAAATAAAATGCTACAAAATGAGAAGCAAATTCATTTCAAATCCCAACGTAAAACAAAATGGAATCATTCAACATTCAAACACCCACATTATAAATTCATAAAAATTCAACATTGAAATAAAAAAATTTGACAAAAGTAGAAGTGTTACCTCCAGTTTTAGGGAACCCAAAGTAATGGGTAGTGCCAAAAAGTCGAGGATCAACACAATAAACCGGCAATACAGCCTCAGATGATATCCAAGCCCGATACAGAGCCTCATTATCCAACACCCTCAAATCATTCCTGAACCAAACAATGGCAATCCCATTACCGTTTCTCCTCGTATTAGAAGATGTGTATCGTTGAAATGTCTGTTCCGCAATCTGGTCCATTTCATGGGAATCTAGCCCAGGAACGTCATAGATTGTTGCAGAATCTGATGTGGGTTCGGATTTTGAAGTAGAACTCATGATTTGGAAGCTACTAGAAAGATGGATTTGAGTTGAACGGAAGAAGATTGGAGTGGGTTTTAATGAGTTTATGAGTTGGTTTAGTGAGGGAGATGACAGAGTGGCAGAGAGTAAGGTCATGTTGTGTGGATTTGTACACGCATACGCGGGAAGAGAAAGATAGTTAAAGCGTTGGGATTTTAACACGTGGGGTAGGTAGTTTGAGTATGACGTGGCGTTTTCCTAGGCCATGGACGAGGAATCCTTGTAATAATTGTGAAGGGATGGTGAGCGCATGATTTGGCCATGGTTTTCCCTTGCCACGTCAACCGGCTGAAATATCCTTACACATGGAGGAAGTCAGGATTTTAGTTGAGGGCCAAACTTTAATTGATTTTAGTTATTTGTTCCGATTCAAAATTTTGAGAACTTTTTGGAGGTAGAAAAAATTGTAAAAAAATTATAATTCATTGGATTCGGTTTTAAATATATAGTTTCACATAAATACAGTCCATTCAAACAAAAAAAAAAAAAAAGTGACATTTTTCTTTGTTTCTTGAGAAAATAGGTAAGTATATGTTAATTTCACCTGTTACAAGATACAAATAACAATTAACGAGCAATGAAGTACTGAGGATGAAGCTAGGAACCCTAACGGTGTAGCGCTCATCAAGCCATCAAGATACCCACATGTCCACTGTCCACATGGACCACAAACATGTATACATACATACTTACATAACGTCATCCACATATATGTATTAATGTATATTAATAATTTAATATTATATATATACACACACCGAATGTACCCAAACAAACATAGAAAAGATTTGTTAAAAGGGTATTTGGGGTTTGATATATAAAATTATCAAGAAGAAGGTTCTGGCCGTAAAAGAGAGAGAGAGAGAGAGAGAGATGAGTGGGTTTGGTTTTTACTTTTTCAACTTTTCTTGGTTTTGGAAATTGGGAGGGTTAAATTATTGAGTGGGTTAGGGCCTAAAATAGGGGCATGTGAGCAAAAAATAAAAATTGAGGGGGTCAGTAAATGAATTTTTTAAAATCTACTATATATATATATATATATCCACAAATCTCAGGGGGTCAAAACTAAAACATCCAAAGATCTAGGAGGGGCAAAATTTTAATTTCTTAAAATTTGTAATTTAAAAAAATAAAAAATAAAATCTCACGGGGGCATGAGCCACCCCTCATCACTATATGGCTTCATCCCTATCCTTACACTATATTTGGATAGAGAGAATTGGAGAGAGGAGAAGAGAAGCTCATTAGATCAATGTGATTTTTGGCAAAAGTAATGTATATAAGCACGATGATTACATCATATATTGGCATATTTATATTGCAATTATCCTACCATTTTATGTATACTTGAGCCATTTTTATAAGTGAATAGATGTTTTTTATGTTTTATTGTTTTTCCTTGCTTTGTAGGTAAAATGCAATAAAATGGATGCTTTTGCATGCAATATTGGAGCTTGAAGTCAAGCCTTAAAAGTTTTCAAAGGTTATGGAACTTATGTGACATACTTCTAAGTATGTCTAGAGGCCACATATCAAATTTCAAAACTAAATTAAGTGATATGGACAAATGAAGTTAAGAAGTGCAAAATAGACCAATTTGGATATTTTTTAAAACTAATTCTCTCTAGATGGAATCAGACTATTAAGACTACCATTGTTGGAAAGTAGACTTCTCAAGTTTCGCAAGCATATAAGAATTATCTAAATCATATTTTCATGAGAAAGATACAAGCATTTGAAGTCGAAACTTTTTTGAACCTGTAGATGGAGTACCGATACTGAAAATTTGAGTACCGGTACTCGAATTAATTCTTTCAAAGATTTTGCTACAAAAGGTTTTTGTACTGGTACTAAAATTGAGTACCGGTACTCAACCCTGAAAATCCACAATTTCAGCTACATTTTGTTATTTTAATGAGGGACAATGTGGTCCTTTCACTCCCATTCATGAAACCCTATGAGAGGGCTATAAAAGCTTACCTTTCAACTGAGATAGGGGGCTCTCTTAGTTTTAGGTTAGGGTTTCCTTTGTTCTTCGTTTTTTAGTTAGGATTAGTTTAGTTTAGATTTTTTTTTTCATTCTTATTTTCATTTATGTTATGTAATCTTAGTTATTCTTCAATTGTATGGTATTGAACTTTGTATTCACATCTTCAATTAATATTAGTAGCATTTATTTCAAGTTTCTTGCATTTACTTTGATTGCCTTTGCTTTTATGGAGTTCTAAGCCTCCAAAGTAGGATTCAAATGGTGGGAATTCTACAACCAAGGTAACAAGTTTCTTTCACTCATTTGAGGTTTAATGAAAGTTGTATGATAGCAAATACTCTCTATCTCTTCTATACACTTGGTTTGGCATCTTCTTGACATTGTGTCAACAAGTTAAGCTCGGTACACATTGTGCTTGATCTTTTATGCACTCTATGTGTTTGACAAAATGTTCAAGAGGACATTTTCTATCATTCTTCTATCCTTTTATGTTTTAAGAACTTTTAAAGTTAAATACTCCATCAAAGACTATTCTTCAATGGATCCTAAATGAGAAACCATAATGAGAGAGCCATGTTCCTTTGTTGTGGGTGAGTGGAAACCCTAGAATCCAACCATTTAAATTTCATTGCCTTTAGTATTATTTTAGTTAAAGAGAATTTACACTTTATTAGGCATTATTAGTCAAAGACTATTATTTTAGTAAAGAGAATTCTTAGGTGTTAATCCATTTTCTTTCACTCATTACTCTTTACTCTCACACATAACCTCCAATGATTTTACACTTCATTTACATTCTTTGGGCATCAACACCTAAGAATTCAACCTATAACCTCTCATCCAATCCCTATGGAGATGACCATGGGTACTCCCATATATTATACTTTGACGACAATTGATCATACGCTTGGGATTATTGAACACAACTACAAAGTTCAAGCACATGATATTCAACCCAACAGTCAATTTTTTAAATTACATGTCCCATACATGATTTTACAAACCACGGGTTAAAACCATATGCATGTTGCTGGAACTTGATCCTTGGAGAATTGATTTTTTTCTTTCTAATCATTTTCAGCAAGAGAGAAACAATATCTTTAGATCATTATTCTTGAGATTCTATCGGTTAAGGTTAAATAATGATCTCACTAACCTTTAAGTTCTCTTATAAACCTTGCTACTAAAGTTTGGGTTACAGCATGGTCAGATGTTCTAGTATATAACTCTAGTTTTATATACTGTGCTAACCATGGTCATTTCTTATAAGGTATTGAAATAGTAAGAGAAATTATTACTTTTAAAAGTTGAAATAGTAACTCAATTTTCAAATCTCATTAATAATAAAAATATTATGAACGGGTTTAATGAATTTAAACTTGGAATTAATTTTTATATAGATTTTAATGACTTTTTGTGAGAGTTATATTTTATAAAACCTACTGTTTATATGTTCCTTGTATATATTATTATTCAATTATCAAGCAAATTTGAGATTAAGAGGTATTTCATCTAGTAATGTGATATTTAGCATGCATGTTATGTATGATAATGGTATGTAATTGAACAGTAAATTTTGTACTATAACTTTGACTAAAAATTATTAAATTTTTAATAAAATTTATATGAAAACTTTTATTTGAACCTAATATTAGTAATTTAGTATCACTTCACTCTCTTTATCATACAAAGACATGTTATTTTTCACTTTTTGAACATGCAAGTTTATTATAAAAACATGGAACCAAAAACAAAACTAACTGGGTCAATAATTTTTGGTATCGTGGCATGTGCTTTTACTTTTAGTAAAAAGATTTCGAATTTGAGTATATAAAAATTTATCATTACTCATTTATTAATATTAAAGGGATAATTCGAGGAAAGGGTAAAATTATATCAATTAAAAAAAAATTGCTTCTTTTAAATATCCTTCGATTATCTCATTTTTCTTTTCTGGCAAGCTAAAGAAACACATAAGGAATAAAATGATTTTTTTTTAGTGTTTTTCCTTCTATTATGCTATGTTTGCATGTTTGGTAAACAGGAGAAGTTGAGGGAGCAAGAGGGGGAGGAAGAAGTGGAGGGAAAGAGGGAGGGGGTGTTTGGTACGGAGAGAGGGGAGGAGAAGGGGCAAGGATCCTCTCCTTTCCTGCTCTCTCCTTGGCCAACCTTGGCTCTGAAAGAGGAGTTGCCACATCAGCCCATCTATCATCCAACAATTAGAAAAAAAGTGATGAATAAAGCTTAAATAGAGAAAAAAATCAAAATAACATGGTTTTGCCCAAAACCCTTTTAATTGTGTTTGATTTTTCATTTAACCTTAGATGCCCCTCATTTTCTAAAAAAAATCTACCTTCTTTCTGTGATAGAATAGACTTAACTTATTAGGGGGAAAAAAAAGCAAAAAAAAAAAAAAGGCAATAGCAACAAATCAATATCAATTATAGAAGTTTTATTAAGCTCTAGATTATATTCTGTTTTGAGGAGCAAAATTTTCACTAATTTTCAAAGCACTCCACTACTAATATTTAATGTTCATTTGGTCTGTGTGTGTTGTGTCATCATAGATTTCCATTATTCCATTTAAACTTTAATTTTCATTTTTTCTAACCATTGGATGATTGATGTGGCAACTCTTCCTTCAAAGCCAAGGTTGGCCAAGGAGCTAGAGAGCAGGCAAGGAGAGGATCATTTCCCAAGGAGAAGGGAGGGAAGTGGGAATGGAAAGAAAAGTCAAAATTTCATCATTTTTCCATCCGCCAATTTTTAGGTGGATAAGGGGAGGGAAATGGGGGTGTGCGATCCTCTGCTTGGGATACCTAAGATCATGACACACCATTTAGATAAAAAATATAATTTTTCAAACAATTAATTGCTATGAAATACCATATAAATTACTTTCTATTTCTTATTTTCATTCAAAAAAACAAATGTATTTTTGCTAATATTTTTAGTATATTTTTAAAAAATTTAAAATATGAATTTTTTTTTTAGTTTATTAAGTTGATACTTATTTTTTTTATATGATATAGATTTTTCAAACTTTTTTAATAATAAATTTTTAATAACCTTAAATTAACATCTGATTCTTTAAAAATATCTTCTTCTTTTTTTCTTGCAAAAATTTACACGTGTAACGCATGTGGTGCGTTTCTAGTATTAACAGAAGTAACATCTTTTCTAGAGTGATTCTACTTACAGCACACAAATTGCTAGCTACACCCACTTGCTAGCTACAGCAACCAATAAATTTTAAAATTTAAATTTTGCTACTTGCACCCTTTATAATACCAAAAATAACCTAATTCAACTAACTTTGAATTATTACACCCTACTTCTGTTATGCCATTTACATATTGCAATATTTAACAAATTCGATCTTTTTTTATATTCTCACTTCGTTTACACCTCATAAATTGTGCTATTATGGGATGTATAAACCACTATGATAAACCAAACATAGCACCACCATGGATTTCGAGTTGCAAGGAGATTCGATTATTTTTTTCAAGAGCTTTAATTGAATGATCAATCTCTAATTTCTCAAATTTGTGATTTGTTGCAAATTAAAGATTAGCAAAAATACATACAGAGTATATTTTTTTCTTAGTATCATGACTGTTTGATTTCACAAAACCAGACTAAAGGTAGCATCCTTTACTATTACAAGTGAAGGCAGTGCTGAACTTATTTGGATTTCAATACTGAGGTGATTGGGCCATTCTATCGAGCGCAACTTATACTGATTACACTACTTTGATCGGAAGCATTTTTCTACCAACAACTACTTGACATGTAATTTCTTGAATTGATGCAGTTAGAGTTCTTGATGTGAGGTTAACTTAGTATTCTGACATTGTCTGCTTTCTCTTGGCAGGAAAATCTCGGAAAGGGCACTAGTTTATGTCACTAGAGTGCAGTACCTCAAGATCTCTTGGGGATATTACTTGAGGCTTCAGACTTTCTATCTCAGAGGTGAGGGAACTGCTAAGTTTATATCTTCATGCTCCAAACTTTCTTATTGTTATGTATCTCTCTAAAGAAACTCTGCTCGATTATTTTGTAAAATCTGCGAGGGTAAATACTATATACCTAGATTGCATATTTGAAATATCGACATACAGATTTGCATATAAAATAAATCTAACAAGGACTTTGAGCAACACCTAATTAAAGTTTTATATTGACAGGCCTAGGGGATTTCTCCTACCACTCATTGGAAGTCCTATCATAGTCGATATTTTACATTATCAACACAGGTGCAATATAAAGTTATAATTACTAAAATTTGCATATGCATATTTTTCTCACAGGTCATAGAGCATACGAAGCCAATCAAAGACAACATGAAGTTACATTTTGCGTGTCGAAGACTTGCAAACAAGTTTTGGAAGCTATACTTTTATTGCCATTTTCTCATGACAATGTTTTGGATGTAATAGGACCATCTATTTTTTCATTTTTGAACAAATATTTTGTTCTCGGTAAACATGCACTTTGGATATGTTAGTTTGAGATAAACATGCACTTTGGATATTTGTTGATAATTAAGTACACCATATTTTGCAATTCTCTTTTGTGCACGTGTATTGGTGGAATGGGATGTTAGGAAATATAATTTTATATGTGAAAACAGGTTACTGCAAGAGGAGAAAAAATAACAGGTGTAAAAAAAAAAAAAAAAATCGAGGCTAATTTAACGACGGTTATAAACTGTCATTGCAGGTCTAAAGTTTTATGACACTTATAAAAGTGTCGTTCTAAGACACTTTATAACGACATTTCTTAAAGTGTCGTTCTAAGACATCTTTTTTTATGACACTTTATAAATGTCGTGCAAGTATGATCTGTTACGACACTTCATAAAGTGTCGTGCCAATAAATATTTCTAACGACACTTTTTAAGTGTCGTGCAAGATTGATCTATTATGACACTTGAAAAAGTGTTGTAAAAGTTTTCACGACAGTGTAATGGACGACACTTCCCAAAGTGTCGTGAACATGATATAACGATACTTTTTAAGTGTCGTGAATGAGCATTTTTGTAGTAGTGAAAGATTTTCCATTGAGACTAGGATTTGTTGAATATTCAAGGATGTTTGGGCTAGGTTTACTAAACATTAGGATACATTCGACTAGGGATTGCTAAACATTAAAAGTATGTTCAATCCAGGTTTGAACAAAACTTAAACAAAATATGAAGAACTTAATAAATGTACATTTTTAAAAGAAAATGTATATTTTCGTAATGTTATCAAACCCGAATCGGCTCGGCTGGTTCAATCGGTGGAACCGGGAACTGGTCCCTTCTCCAGTTGGTTAACCCACAAAAATTCATTTAATTCAAAAACCGATCACTTTTGCAAAACTCGGTCAACCCGGCAGTTGAACCGGTCAACCCGTTTTTTTTTTTTTTAAGGTGCTAAAATGACTAAAATAGCCCCAATTTTTTTAAAATCTCTTAAAACCAAGAAGGCTAAAAAGGCAAATTAGTCTAAAAAAATCCCAAATAGCAAAAAGAAACCCAAGCACCTAATTTAATAATATAATATTCTTATCTTGCATTTTAAAATATATATATAATAAAGATTGACCAATAGTAATTTTCAATTTTCAATTTTGATGACTGCACATAAATTCAAATATATGAATTGATTGTACAAACATTTTTAAAAAATTATATTTTGAATCATTTACAGCTTTTGTCCTAATAAATAAATAAATAATATATTTATGACGTCACGGTTCAACCCGGCTGACCTGACGGTTGAACCGGTTGACCCTTAACTCGGTAACTTTTCCGGTTCGATGAACGGTCCGGATTTAAAAGCAATGTATTTTCGATGTTGGAATCCTCCCACACCACTTGGCTAAAGGTTTTTAAAAGGTAATAATGAAAATACGGTTCATGTAAGGGTTATAAAGGTAAGAATAAATTCGGTTTATTTATTTAAGTAAAATATATTGTCTTGAATAATAACTTTGGTTAAAATAGAAATAATAAATTTTATTAAGAGTGATTTAGTCATTACTCCTTTAGAATAGAGTTTTAACATACTAAATCCAAGCTAAAACTCTTTAACCTATAAAGTCCTTCATATATTTTTTGGAGAAAATACCCTCCATAAATACATTTTTCTTTTTTCTTTTTCTTTTTGGTAAGTTTCCATAAATACATTTTTAGCCAGCTTTTTTGACAACCTCCAAACTCTGATAATTTTTTTGACAACTTTTTCAAGCGTGACTTTTTCCAGAAATTTTCTCCAATGCTTCTCGACTTTTTCAAGTGACTTTCTCCAACAATTTATATGTCCACCTTCAAAATAATAAGAAAATAAAATTGAATCAACATTTAAATTATTATTAGTACAGATAAACTTACTCATGCTCAAACCGATTTACTGTCTGGGGTTTCACATCGAAACTCTCGCTGGATTATTTCTTCTTCATTGACTTATCATGGATTTATAAAATCCTGCACATAACATATATATTTCGCAAAAAATGGACCTATAAAATTCAGAACAGATAACTTAGACGGAAGGACCTATAAAATCACGCATAGAACATATATATTTCGCTCCGAGATTGGTATTTATCGTTCCATTCAAATTTTGAATAAATAAACATAAAAAATAAAACAAACCAACAAAATCTTTCCTTTATAATCTCTCTCAAATTTGAAATTATGATAAAATAGATTTGGATGAAAAAAGAAATAAATGTATATGTACAGATTTTTTCACTCTAAAAGGATGAAGCTTCATCCATTATTAACCTCAAGTCAAATCAAGGCCATTGAGCATCAACTATGACGGATCTAGGCCATCAAGATTCAGCCATGGAGGATTAAGACCTTCAAACTTTAGCCATGACAGATCAAGGCCACCAAGCTTCAACCATAGCCATCAAGTCTGAATATGGAAGTGCATCAATCTGATAGAGAGAGTTAGGGAGAGAGGAAGTGCATCAATCTAAATTTCAGCTTTCATTTTCCATTTTTCCTCCAATTTCTCAGCAACCAAACAGGGGGAAATGAAATAAAGCAAATACACCAAAACCCTAGATTCAAAAATGCCTAAATATCAGTCAAATTTCACTAACCATTAATTCCCTAC
>JAESVK010000261.1:533351-555372 GCA_017140935.1 Hamamelis virginiana
AGAGATGCTCGTCGTCGCTGGCAAGACAGAGAAAGGGGATGAGTCACCGACAATGGTCATGTGAGGGAGGGAGAGGATTGTGAGAAAAAGAAAGGGAAATATGGGTTTTTTTCATCCCCGAGGATTCGATGGGTGTTTTTGTCTACCCTCAAACTACTTTCTAATTTAAAAAGTTGAGGAAGCAAGTTTTTCTTGCTTCCTCAAATTCAGGAATCACAAGAAGTTGCTTCCATGTAGTGGGAAGTTGAAGTCGCTTGCCAAATGGAATTTACTACCAAAACTTCAATTTTTCTACTTTTTTAAGCAAAAAACTGGAAGTGGAAGCTTATCTAAACGCAGCCAAACTTTTCAAAAATCCCATAGCAAAAACTTTTCAAAACCTAAAAAAATAAAATAGAAAAAGATAGATTTTCCGAAACGCACAAAAATACCAATCATCGGAACCTTAGTTCCACGATAATTAGAATCGAAAGACAAACAAAGACCCACAAATTGGTACGTATACATGTCTCAAACCAAAATCTCACAAACTTACTAGTTTTCACTATTTTTTCCAGTGTCAGAATTTGAAATGCTGGCAAAGGTCGGATAAAGTAGACAAATTTTTTCCAATCAGTTTCTCTAAAAGTTGTAAAATGGATTGAGGTTTGAAAGTTGACCAATGATATGCCAAACCCCTACATATATGCCAAGAAATATGGCTGAAATCGAGGTATAGGTAATTTTGGATTATTTATAAGCCATTTTTAGAAACTGCTTTTGTGTGTTAATGATGGGTATTTATGTCTTTTATATATTAAATTTGCACAGTTATGAATCACTAAAAAAGATAGGAGCCTTATGGTATAGGCATGTTATACCGGTTCCTATCGGTATAAAACCCTAGATTTTAACCAATAAAATTTTAAAAATCAAGGATTTCATGGGTTATGGAAACTCTTTTTGGACCCAATGGAATAGGGACCTTATATGAAGAATTTAGGGCTAAAAAAGCCTTTTATTAATCGGTGTGTTACATGACTTTCTTGATAACCAACGGTAGTCTTAGGATGGAAAATTTATTTCTTATTTTTCTTCCTTCCGCTTTTGCTCGTAAATTCTTACCGAACAGACTTCTCTCTCTTCTCTCTCCTCTGGCCAAAGGTAGGGTGCAGGGCCGGCCCTTGGCTTTTGCCTACTAAAACATTTGCTTGATGCCCCCAATTTTAAGGGGCCCCCAATTTGGTATATGTTTAGAATATTTTTAGAAATTAAAATATAAATATAAAATAAAATAATAAATATACATATACACTATAGATTATCCTAAAGTTTTGTTTAGATTAGCTTTGTCTAAAATCACTTTTGGAATTTGAAATTCCACTTGATCTTATGAATGGAGTGATAATCAATCACTTCTAGACAACTTGAAGGGTGGTAGGATGGTTGGCCAAAGTTAGGCTCCTAATTTTTGAAACAATAATTTCTGAATTATCTATTGTATGTACTTGCTTTAATCATTGAGATTTCAGTTTATTATTATTATTTTTTGCCAAAGAAATAATTTCTCTCTCACTCACCCCAAGCAAGTAAGCAACCATTCTTTTTTTCTTTTTCTCTCTATTTTTTTCAATTTATTATTTTTATTTATTTATTATGAGATTGAAATTTTGTATTTAAGATTTTGATTTACAACTTTAGACTTACTTTGTATTGTAGTATAAATTTATTATTGTTCTTTGTTGTAAGATTGAGAATAAGATTTTGATTTAGGGTTTCGATTTTTTTTTTTTTTGGATAATTAATTTAGGGTTTCGATTTTAGGACTATATGCTTACTAATTATTATATATGGTGGTAGTATGAATTTATTTTGGAGAAGTTAATTGATTTAATTTCTTTCTTATTTTAGGTTTGATTATAGTAATGATATGTGCCATCAAACTTTGTGTATACTAGCAAATACAAGAATAACAATTGGTAGTTAAAAATTTTATACAAATTTTTTTGTATCATTACATAATAGGGCCCTACTTTAGAAATTTGCTTTGGCCCCAAATCACAGGACCGGCCTTGGTAGGGTGATTTAAATACCGGAAAAAGAAAGATTTTTCGTGAAAGTTGTCCAGTTGAAATGGGCAGAGCTTGAGGAGCCTCTCTCTCTCTCTCTCTCTCTCTCTCACATATCCCTATGGCACTCTCAGTCTGTGCGAGTCTTCATACTAAGAACTCAACTCCTTCTCCTCCAGGTTTCTATTTTTCTTTTCAATTGATTTTCATTTTCTTAATCTTTTCAACTATTACACTGTTGACAGAATAATATGCACTGTCAATCATAATCTGCATTGCTTAATCTCTATGCTATAATCTTTTTAAATGAATTTCTCAGGCAGACGAAGCAAATACGCGGGTCAATCAGTGGTAAAGTATCTGAACCTCGCTTTTCATTTTATGTAATTTCATCTCAACAAATAGATAGAAATCAGTTTATTTAATTGACATACCAATTTTAATCAAATTCCGAGTCCAACCCGGTTAGGCCCGAGTCAGTTGAAACTCGCCCATGGTCGGGTTTCTTACTCGGTGCGGTGTAACGGGATGTTTGGAGGATGGAGTATGAATATTTAAGGTTTTGAATAAATGTAGTTCATAATTTTCCAAAATTATAAACTACATTTATGAATATTAAGTATAATGACATTTTTTTAATATAAATATTCAAAATTAAAGGTTATCGACAATGTCTAGCATTTATAATGTGGTATTTGATTTAAGGTTATGTTGGGCAGAGATCGATTCCCATACGCATATTAAGTATAGGGAAACAGAGGTCCCGGGGTGTACAACTCTTAGTTGATGAGTACATTGAGAAGCTCAAATACTATTGTGGTATTGATGATATCCAAATCCGGTCCAATCCTAAAAATGCCCGGTATGTGTGCATGATTCAATTTTCAAGGCTTTATTATTATTATATATGCCAACATGCCTATATTCTAGTGGCACTTCCCACCACTCTTGTGTGGGGAGGTCTTGGGTTCAATCTCATTTCTTGTAGTTTGAGTTGTTTAATGATAACCGGTGTTCTTCCTTGTCCCAAAAATAACTATTATTGTATATAATTTATCTTTCTTTATGCACTAGACTTCATATTAGTCTAACTGAATAAGTTGGCTTGAATTATGGTTTCGAGTGCATGTCTTTATGTTAATAGTTTTGGAGGTATTGTTTACACCAATCATCTTTTATTGGAGGTTTCCATATGAACTCATTTGTTTTTATAGAATAAATTTAATTTTCTTTTCTTACAAATCAGTGATGTGAGGGCTCAGGTTGAAGATGAAGACATGGCTGTCATGTGCCTTATCAAGTCTGATGACTGGGTATAATCTCAAACATCAATTTTCCATAGTAATTTTTTTATTCTTGTTTAATAGGATCCAACATGGTCTCACTTGTCGTCTTTCGTTGACTTGACGCCAATGAGTAATTTTTCTTTTTCGAACAATATTTGGATGCCATCTATTCCTTCAAAGGTGGCATTTTTCAATTGGATGGCTATGTGGGACAATTGTTCGACTCTTCATCTCATCAGGAGGAATTTTGAGATGTCGAATCGGCGCATTATGTGTAAAGAAGTAGCTGAGTCAGTGGACCATCTTCTCCTCCTAGTGCGGGAGTCAGGACTTATGAGTTTATTATTTTGACATTTTTGGTTTGTTTTGGGTCCTGCATAACTCAATTTCCCAAATGATGGAAGGGTGATGGTGTAGGAGTGATAATAGAGGCTCTTTGTTGGTGTGGAAAAAGGTACTTCATGCTATATTATGGACCATTTGGAAGAAAAGAAATCAAAGGTTTTTTTATTTTTTTTAATTTTTTTTTTATGGGATTGAGCTTTCTTTGGACATTTTGAAGAGGAATTTGGTTAACAAACTTTTTGCATGAGAAGGTGTGGACCTTTTTGGTGACCGGGTGTCATTCCACCTTTTTGTCAATTCTCTAAAATTGTAACCTGTGTTTTTCCCCCACAGGTTGCAATGATTTTTGGACTCTTTTACAGTATATGATTTCCTAGAAGAAGGTTCAGTTTAGAGATCCATGAGATTCCATGAATTTCCAAGGTTTTGAATTCTTTTCATGCCAAGTGATAGTAATTTTGATTGACTTATACATGCACTGATTGTTACTTTTTACCAATGTTTTAAAAGGCATGCCCGAGGTGAGCTAAAACGCCTAAAGGCGATAATTTTGGGGCTGAACTTCTAGTGGGCATATGCCCCAAGGGTTGGCGCAAAAAAAGTGAGGTGGACCCAAGGACAGGGGTGTACACCTAGCAGGATCATACATTTTTTTTATAAATCCATTAAGCACTTTTCTCTTAACTTCTATCTTTTCTTCTCCTCGGTTTAACTTTCTCTTCGGTGAGCGAAACCTTACCTATTCTTAAATACATTGAATGAAGATGACGATGACATTGATGAGGTTGACTTTGTTTAAATTATTTGACTCTGGGTTGTGTGAATATTTTATATTTTGGTAATCATGAATGACAATTGCAAGTTTGTATTGTTACAAACCTTTTTAAATGCTTTTTAATTAATTAATTACATTTTTGGCCTAGATTGCTTTTAAAATAGTTTATATTTTTACATTTAGGTATTTTTTTTTTAAGTTTTACTTTCTTTTTCTTTTTTTCTTTTTAAAAAAAAAAAAAAAATCTTTTTATAATATTTTTAAATTCAAAAGGTTTATGTCCCATGCCTTGGGGCTTATGCCTCATCCCACGGAGTGAAAGTGCCCCACCTAATGCCTTTGCCTTTGAAAACATTGATTTCACAACAAATTTCTTTTATTATGTAAAACCTGGAGCTTATTCTGTCTGTTCACTTTTCTATTAGTGAGATGCTTTCTCCTAAATAATTTGCTCCCTCCATTTTCTTGGAATTCACTTGATACGTTTTGCATATTATGTTATTCAAGGGGTCAAGTAGCCAACTATACTGTGTATTTTGTTTTTGTGGCTGTTTGGATATCCTGTGAATGAAATATTCCAGTAGGTGGAGTGGCAAAATCTAACCTGTGATTTGAGTGGTGCTCCTGGACCCAGTTGACCTGATTCTATTTAATTATGCTTAAGTATTTTGTCGCTTTTTAATGCTTTAATAGTCAACATGCATTTCCTGTTTGCAGTATAAATGCTTTGGTGAGTTGATACATGGGAAATTATGGACCTGCTTGAATTCAGCCTGACCATCTGTCCTACTTCTTGCTCTCCCATTTTTTCAGCCTAGTATTTAAAATGAACCTTTTTTCCCATGTATTTGAAATGTCCACGCATTTGAAATGGGTATATATTTCAAGAAATGAAAAATGTCCCAATTTTTTTTACCATTATTATCATGTTGGTGGCTTTATCTTTTGCAATAACATCATTCTGGGGTACAGATTTGTACCTCAAATGCTATGGAAAATAAAGTGGAGTGATTTAATTTATCATGACTTAAAAGACACCTTTAAACTATTTTAGAAGTGGTCACTTGTTGTAGTTTGCTCAAAGCTTGATGGTTTGTGCTTGTAATTCTGTTCTGTAATACAATACTTGTAGGTTGTGATGCTGGATGAGCATGGGCAAGACATTAGGTCCGAGCAGATGGCTGACTTGGTTGCGGATGCAGGGAATACAGTACGAACTGCTTTTTGATTTAAATGTCTTTCAGAAATGATGCTATGTATGCTTGGAAATAAATATTTTACTTATATTAACTTCCCCTTGGTGGGAAGATCGGGTAAAAGCAGAAAATAATGTCCATCATTCTATAAACCTTGGTACTTTCATAGTCTAATCTTTGGACGAGCTATTGCAAATCCTTATGATGCATCTCATTTTGATATGAGATGTCTTGACATTTGATTTGAAGGTACTTATAGTACTGCAGCCATGAATACTGTATCTTAGGTTGCACTTGGAACCAACTTCACTCTTAGTGGAATTAGAATGACTTCTAATGGCCACTCAAATGAATTTTTATGACCTATTTAGGGCACACATCGTCTGGAATTACCTTTTCTTTTGGGCAGTCCCTGCAAATCCCTGATTTGCAATTGCAATACCATCGACTGTTTCTCATTTAATGAAACTATTTTCTTTCATTGGTTAGCCTTTGGAAGTTAAATGAGGTGTAAATACTAGTGGCCATATGTAGAATTTATTTATTGATGTAAAATAATTTCCAAGGATTTCTGTTCTGCTCAATAATGTTTTAATAGTAAATAAGCGTATTGTGGCGCTCCCCGAAATGCATTGGATTTTATTTTTATTTATTTTTATTTATTTTTTCTCATTTTTACTGTCTGGATTGTTTTCCTATCCATCTTAAGGGTGCCCACTATGCAGATCTTTTTCTTTTCCTTTTGTAAATTCCTGTCTTGTGGCTCACAAGTGACTTCCCAAATGGTGGTCATCAAATGAGTAAATTTTTTTTTTTTTTTTGGCATTAACATTTTTCATTTTATTGAATTTAAGTCTTATAATTATGGGGGACCCCCTTTATTTTGTCCACTCTACAGCTGTTTTGGTTCACTATGATAGTATGATTGTAAAATTGTTATTCTTCTGTTGTAGATATACGGGTGCATGGTGTATCTGATTAAGTATGACCTTCATCGTGGTGTTTCATTTCTTCCTTCTGCTATTTCACCCCCCACCTTTTTTTTTTTTTTGGTCTGATGATAAAGGGTATTCACTTCAGTTACTGCTTTGGGGGCACCACTATACTGGTTCGATTCAAGAGCATAAAAAGTTTTGCTTTACTTCTCTGCTTGTCCAATTCATTGCTTTCATGCCTTGCAGTTCTTATTCGAGCAGAAGTTTTTGCATGCCTTGCAGAAAAAGAGTTGTAAATGTAACTGATGTTAATGTAACGCCTATTAACCCAGGATATCAGACATCAAACTCGTGGGTATTTTCCATCATCCAATTCTTTGTGCACTTGCCAATCCTATGACTGCCAAAATAATAATACAATAATGATCAAACCTAAGTTGAACTAAAATCATAGGCAGGTCCCTACTAATGATTTCCACCTCCATCCACCAAAAACACGTCCTTCTTTCCAAAATTTTAATTTGTATGATTTGAGCATGACATTTAGACTGTCGTGTGGATGATGTTTTGTTGATTCTATCTTTTAGGTGGGTCCCTACTAATGATGCATTCCACCCCCATCCACCAAAAACACGTCTTGATTTCCAACTTTTTAATTTGTATGATTTGAGCATGACATTTAGAGACTGTCATGTGGATGATGTTTTATTATTCTATCTTTTATAGGGAGCTTCAAGGTTATCATTTTGTGTTGGTGGACCTTATGGTCATGGACAACAGTTGCGAGAACGTGCTAACGTATCAATCAAGTTGTCTTCCATGGTCTTAAATCATCAAATAGCATTACTTGTTCTCATGGAACAACTTTATAGGTAAGTCTATTTTGATCCGCTATCTTAGATTCTCTTACATCATATGGTTTCTGACCACTTATATTTAAGCTTTTGAATCATGTTAGGCATTTTAGCTTAAAAGATATCTCTACATGGTTCTAAAAGATGAATAGTTATTGTACAAAGTATCTAATTCACTAGCTAAAGCATCAAGATCACATAAATGAGAGAGAAAGCTCACTTTAAAGATTTTCAAAAAAATGTGATGTTGTAAGTGGTTGGAAGATAAATAAGTATAACATGTGACTAGTTAATTACAAAGGATTGTGATGTACTGCGTTGCCCATGTAAGTGCCATATCATTTGACAAGTACTACAAACAATGGGAGGCTACTTGAACTATGATTACTACAATGTCTCTCAGGATGGTGCGCTTGGGAAGCGAGGTAGACGATCATAGGATGTAAATGTCACAATCTTTTATGACAACTGCTTAAGTTGGTACTCTTCATGCTCTCCATGATACTGCTAACATGAATTAGCTTGGTTGCAGATTTATACATGACGTAAAAATGTTGACAGCATGAAAGGAGGCACTCAAATAGTCCCATTTTTTAGTGATGTATGAGAGGGAATAATCTAGTATCACTTTTTAGAAGGTTTGATATGAGGAAACAATAATGACATACGTCTCATACCTTGACCCTTTCATCCTTCTCCATACCTCTCTCTCCTTTCGAATTTTATTATATTCCAATGCAATGTTTTCCATTGATTTTCTGGATTAAAATTTAAAGCTAATTATTAGTATGTGTGTGTGTGTATATATATGTATGTATGTATGTATTTCAGCAAGTTCTAAAAAAGATGGAAATCTCTTAACATTTTAAAACTACAATGAAACCTTTATATTGACCAGGGTTTACCATAGGTAGATCTGTTACTCAAGATGCCTCAAATTGACTCTCTTCTCTAGATGTTACCTCAAGTTTCTTATATGTTAAGATGCGAAGTTCTTCTCTTATTATTATGTTCATATATAGTTAAAAAAGACGACTACTAAGTGCTTTATGGTTTGTTTATAGGGCATGGACTATTCTCAAGGGGCAAAAGTACCATCATTGATTCTGATCACAGGATCTGAATCATGCCATACGGGTATTACTGAAATTAATGTGTGTGGGGTTTTTTGTCCTCTTTTATTTTTATTTATTTATTTTTTTTCCCGGTTTATGCTGTTTGCTACTGCTACAGAGATTCTTTGTCCTCTTTCATTTCATTATCATTGTCATCTATAAATTGACTTTGGAGTAGTAATACATTTGATCAGATTTATGGATTGCTATAGTTGCTTTATGTACACTACTTGCTAGGGCAGTAATATAAAAGGATTGTCCTTTTCTGTAGTTGGGTCAAAATAGAATAGACCTAGGTAAGGTTTCAAAGGTTTGGATTTTCCATTTAAAAGGAATTTATTTTTGTCTTTTGATTAGAAGGCGTGTTTGAGGTTTGAGACCTTGTCAATAATTGGGTGACATTAGATCTACACATGGTATAGGGTCTACTGTTTTGTATTTGTAGACTTTCATATGTTCTAAGACTGAATATGCTATTTCTCGTTACCTTTTTTTTTTTTTTGAAAGATCCTTTCTGACCTTTTCTTTCTTTTGTTTTTCTTTTTAGTTGTTTGATTTGATGTCAAGTTTCAGGGATTTCTAGTAATATTTTGTCCAAAAACCATTTAATACCTGATCTATGGTGCAAGGAAAGGAATGGATTGTGAGACAGCCTGTGAGAAACTTTAATCATACCCATAGATTTAAATATCACCCGATAGATATCATATCGGTTGATTTTATTTTATTTTATTTTTTTTCCATTTTTTCTTTCATTTCCTCTCATTCTCTCCTTCATCCACTTACAACTACAAGATTTATGAGTAGATTTATTAAATTTGTAACCAATATTGGATCCAAGTCTCAATACTAAATCTCCAAAGATAATTTTCAAAATTTTGTTGAATGTCAATTATTTTTTCATTTGGCTTTACAAATGTTATGTTAGAAACTTAGATCTATGATGTCTAACGATATATTTATAACTTTAGACTATGTTTGGTATGTGGGATGTATGATCTAGGTAGGACAACTCTATCCCTATCTCATGTTTACCAGCATTATATAAGGACAGAAATAGTTCTATATCTTGTTATTATATCCTCTATATGTAGTATTATTTTATCTCGGGATATGATGATCCAACTTAAAAAACACAATATGAAAACAAATTTTCTCTACCTAAGAACCCTATGCATTTTGCACAAAAGAATGGTTGAGAATTCAAAAAGGCAATTTACCGACCACCTATCATCACCACCCCCACCCCCTGCACCACCCACTCATTACCACCACCCCCACTAACCACCACTACCATTGTGATCACCAACACCCACTCAACATATCATCCCTACGACCATGGATTATAATGCTGGTGAAACAATCGATTTACCAACTGAGATATCAGATATTGATTCCTGCCAAGATACAAAATTACAACAATATTGTTTTTGACATGTATCGAGAGAAATAATTTATATTTTTAGTTAAATTTCAAACAAAATATCGGCAATATCATTTTTTTTTTAAATAAAAACAAAAAATCTATTAGGCACAAAGAGGAGGAGAAGAAGACAATGATGGCGCCGCAGCAGCAAGGCAGCGGATGTGGCCGCAGCAGATGTAGGTAAATCTCATTGGCAGAATGCTGCAATTTGATGGTGGAAGGAGATGCTCAAGTCATTGTTGAGACTATTACATGTTCAAGTAATTATTCCTGAAAATCACAAATCTTGAAAAGGATATTTGTCTTTTGGCTTCTAGTTTTGACCATATAAGCTTTAGATTTAGACATGTTTATAGTTGTAGGGGTAGTAAGTTTGGGGGGTTTTGCTTGAATTTTTTTATAGGGGGTCTGTTTTTAGTAATTTATTTCCATCTTGAATAGAATTTATACTTTTGCCAGTAAAATCACAAGGGCACCCATAACCCATATCCTTCTGGTGTAGGCATGCCATACCAAAAGCCCCTATTTAAAAATCAGTTTCTGATAAATACAAAATTTTAGGATATGACCGAATTGCCATCTTTTATTATAGGTAGATTTTAAAATCTACCAAAATTGGTTTTCGGCTAAAATGGTAGTGTTACAAGATGCTCGTGTGATCCTGAACAGGTGATTCTTAACTTAAAATTCCGATTTTGACGATTTTGATTTCAAAATGTATCAAAATCCATTCATTTTTTATGTTTACGATGTTTCTACATTAATGGAAAAAAATAGGTAAATTTATATGTGGGTTTATAACTCATTTTAATATGAAAAAAAAAAAAAAAAAAAAAAGTACCACTCTTTTTGGGATTTTCCAAACAAGTAAACATACCAAACATGTAAATTTATATATACTAAACAGGTAAATTTATATACCAAACAGATAAATTTACATTTAACTATAAGGTATGCATCAGATTTGATCTAAAAAAAAACTAAGACTGATTTTCAATTAAAATCAATCGTTATTTTCATTTAACGTGAACTTTGAAAATAAATGCAAATAAGGACACTAATAATTCAAAATTTGAATTGAATCTAATTTAAAATTTTTCCATAAAGAGTTCAATATGGTTACAAACTTTAAATGGAAATAAGAATAAACTTAATTTTATCAAATAAGGGTAAGTCTGTCAATATTAAAATAAAAATAAAAATAAAGTCAACTTTAAAATATCCTGAAAGAATTTTTGGATAAATTTTAAAGGATTTTTGACCTGTTTATACGAAATCTGAAATATAGGAGGATTTGAATAATTTTCCCTAAAGAAGAACAAGGGGCTGACTAGTTAGCTAATATGGGGCACGATATTAATTGTAGAAGAGTTATGGTCGAGTCCAGAAGATTGTATTGGAGGATGTTAGACGTGTGATTGATCCCAGATGTATTCATCTTTTATTTGGACAGGTTCATTTATATATATTTTGTCATATGGTTGAGTAATATTTTAAGAAATTCACTGTTAGATTAAGTACTCTTATTATATATATCATGCATGTCAAAAATTACATTACTCGGATAATAGTAGCCATTTGATCCATAAAATCGCATTTCTAATCAATAGAAACATCAAAATTTTTCACAGTATTGGATGAAGTAACTCTTAATCTTCGATCGACTTGATATTTCATAAACATGAAGAAGAGGAACATTTAATTCAACAGAAATTTTTCAAAATACAACTTCCATATTAAATTTTGTGAAACAAGTGTAAAAATGTGTAAACGGAACCGTGACATATATACACACACGTATGTAACTTTGTTCATGTGAGGTGCCCTGTGCCTAAATCGGCCTATATATACATTGTCCGTGGATATTGTTATAAATTCATTTGATAGATTTATTTGTTGTTTTAAATACTTATTTTTTGATTAACAATTTTTTTCTTTTCTTTTTTGAAAATATTCTTTCCCGGAATTTTGCGAATTTGGATTTGCTGTTGAGTAAGGTTAGATCAACACTAATATTGATCCATCTAGTGTGATAAGGCCTACACTGAGAAATAACAATGAATAGAAAAACATTAAATCTAAGCTGATTTTAGAAATAACAAAAATACAAAAATGCTAATAGACCTCCATATGGCCAATTGCAAAACAAAATTTGAATATTTGACCACTGGATTAGAGACCCCTCTTATGTTGTCATGCCTGTCCAAAAATCACAATAATCCAACAGTCAGTTTTTGAAAAAACTGTCCATAAAAAAATGATGATAGTTTGAAGAACAAAATAGTCATAGTTTTTCACAGTAATTCAACCTAAATTAAAGCTTTTAATTTATACAATGATTTCGTTAATGATGTCTATACTAATAGAAATGTATTTATAAATGAACTTATAAGCAGGAATAATTCAAATCAATAGCTTCTTGAAATACAATATTTTGGTTGGTTTCTACTTTTATGACACTTGGCTAAAAAGTGCCTGGTGCTATATTATTTTTCTTTAAAGAATTATATTTAGTTTGATTCCCATTTTTGCACCAAATTGGATCAAACATTGGAATGCAAATCAATATTGATTCTATTTATGGCACAATATTCGTCAAACTTTGATAGAGAAATGGCATTTGACATCTCATTGTTGGAAATCTAATTTCCAACCAAGAAATTAAAACCAATTCCTATCTCTCCATTCTTTCAATCATTGGAATATTTTCACAGTGACTATTCTTTTAATTATTGGAAAAAACAAGGACAGTGCTACAAGCCTACAACTACCCATAATAGAATTTCTGTAATTATATATTATTATTATTATATTTTTCTATAACTGTCCCCTAATTTCATAAGTCTGCCCTTGCGGTCCTGCCCCTTTATCTTACCGTTCACACCAAAAATTGCCATTTTTTAAAAACTCTTCATGTTATTATTTTAGGAGAAAAATATGTGGGTAGTTGGTGATTAATTGGGAGCTAATAGGTGAAAGCTACTTAATTTCTAATAAAAATACTATGGCTAATTAATTACCTATGTTAAATTGATGATGTGGCCCATTAATTGATAAGAGTGGGACATGTATCAAAAGTAGTTGTGAAGAAGCTACTAGTGGACCTTAATTTTAGTAAGGAGTTAGGTCACTAAATATCAATTTAAGCACATGCGTTTGTAGCAAAATTACAGGTGGCAGCTTGCATAGTTGGGTCCAGAAGGTAAGAAAGTCTTACTGAGGACAGAAAGGTCTTAGGGCACGAAGGTTTGAATTCTAATAGGATATGTGATAGTGCAGTGAGTGATGTATGAGCAAAATTCGAGGAAATGTTCTAGTACACGTTACTAAGAAGAAGGGACATGCAGTGGCCATGATCAATGATAAGGACATGGAGAAAGTGGTGGTAGTATGATCAATGATATGGGATACATGGCTAAATCATGGAGAAAGTTGTCGTAGTATGGGGATGTACTTGGATGGAGTTCTCTTGTAACTAATTGGACATGTATCAGTGCGGTAAATGATGTAATAGTTACCAGCTAAATTCAAGGAAAGAAGTAGGGACATGCAGTGGCCATGATCAATGATATGAGACACCTGGCTAAATCATGGAGAAAGTTGTGGTAGTATGATCAATGATATGAGACACATGGCTAAATCATGGAGAAAGTTGTTGTATGGGGATGTACTTGGATAGAGTTCTCTTGTAACTAATAGGAGTAATAGGACATGTATCAATGCAGTCAGTGATGTAATAGTTGCAAGCTAATTAAATTCAAGGAAATGTTCTAGTACACGTTACTAAGAAGAAGGGATATGCAATAGCCATTATCAATGATATGGGACACATGGCTAAATCATGGAGGAAGTTGTGGTTGTATGTGGATGTACCTGGATAGCGTTCTCTTGTAACTAGAAGTTTTACACGTGATGAAAGAAGTGATTAGCATGTAATTAAAGGATAAAGTTACATGTGGCAGCATTCAAGTAGAGATTGGTTAAGATTAAATCACATGGCATTAATTATTATTTTCCATAAGTTGAGTTAATGGAGAAGTGGTAAACACGTTTTGAGGAAGAAGCAGCCAATATCAGCATCATGGCCATGACTAGCAGAAAATCAAGGAACATGAAGGTAGCCACCAAGCCATGACCGTGAAGTGGAGGACGTGGGCAGGCCGGCCCTGAGATTTGGGAGGCTCTAAGCGAACTTCTAAAATGGGGCCCTACGTAGTACATAATGACACAATTTTTTTTTATAATGTTTATATATCAAAAGTTATTTCTTATATGATAATGTTTCGATTAAAAAAAAAGCAATAAGAAGTTAATACAAAAACACGTCTAAAGTCCTAAATCAAAATCTAAAAATCTCAATCTCATAACAAAGGCCAATAATATACTATAATACCAAGCAAATATGAAGTCCTAATTCTTAAATTAAAATCCTAAATAAAAAATTTAAACCCCATATCAAATAAATAATAATAATACTAAATTGAAAACAAAAGGATAACAATAAAGGGAAAAATATGGTTGTTTACTTGCTTTCTTTGAGTTCTTCAAATTAGGGTCCTTGGAGAGTGGAGACTTTAGGGAGGAACCAGAGGGTAAGAGATGGAGAAATAATATATATTTTTTTTCCCACAAGAGACAAGTAATTAGCCAATCTAAAGGAGGGGAAAAGGATAGAGAGAGAAGAGGGAAAAAGAAAGGGAGACAAAAAGTCTCTTTCATATGCCAAAAGGTCAAAAAGATAAGGCAATCTTCAAACTTTCTTTTGAAAGTTTCGGCACAGGGGAAACTACAAGTAATTAGAATTCAGAATTCTGATTTGGCGGAAGGCGGGCTTGTTTCAAACTTTCGACACAGGCTTTAGAAATCAAAATTTGGGCCAATCTTCAAACTACAAGTCCAAGCCCAATCCTAAATATGGACTATGGAGAGGGGCCCGGGTGGGGGTTTTTTTTTTTTTTTTTTTGCTAGAAAGTGGCATACATGGACTATGGAGATTGGAGAGGGGCCTTTTTTTTTCCTATAGCTAATGGGGGCCTAAAGCAGCCGCTTGGGCTGCTTTAGCTCAGGGCTGGCCCTGGACGTGGGGGGGCATGGCAGTTCAAAGTAGTTATCATGGCAAGGTCTATAAATAGAGAAGAAAACAACAAAAACAAAGCACGCAAAAAAATCCCAAGTTGATGCAATGTCAAAAATCCAACCAGACGCAATGTCAATTTAAATCTACAGACGCGTTAACTTCTCAAATCATCTTGTTAGTTTCAAGTCTTTCATTGTCAATCCAACTCTCAATTTCCAGTTTATTTCAATTTTCAAGCATCCAGTTTATTTCAATTCAAGCATTCAAGTTCAATTCCAGTTGTAACCAATTTACATTCAGGCAATTTCAATTCCATTCAAGCAATTTCATTTCCAAGCAATGTCTACTTTCAATTCGATTACTGTGAGTTTTATTTTCAATGCAATTTCTATTTACTTTCAAGCATGTTATTAATTTCAATTCTAATGTGCAATTTTCATTACTGTTACTTTTGATTTTATTTAATTTAATTGGTTTAAGACATTCTAGCAAGAGCCCAAGAGAGACAAACGCTCATCTCTCGTTAACGCCTAATTTATAATTTTTATAGTGACCGACTTGGCACTAAGGTCTTCCAACTTAGTTTCGGCTAAGAGGTGCTGAGAGTCATGTTTTAAACGATCTTCTTGGACTTTCATTGAGTCTTGGCACGCCTGCACATTACAAAATTTGTGTAAAGATTTTTAAAGTGAACTCTTACAAATCACAATATTATGACACTCTCGATATATCTTTTTTGTAGAAATTATCAAGTCAGCATATGCTGATATAAAGTTATGTTAGTATGAAGTTCATAGATAATTAAGTGGTGCATATTTTGAAAAACTGATCATTGGATTAGATACTGTACTTTTACATGTCATGTATGCCAAAAATCACAGTGATCCAACGGTCGAAATCTATAAAAAAAATCACTAAGAAAAACTGTGACAGTTTTCAGCGGTCATAGTTTTGATAGCTATATTTTGAAATCCTGACGTTGGATCACCGTGATTTTTCGCGTGCATGATATCCGTAAGTATATTATCTAATCTAATGGTCAGTTTTTCAAAATATGCATCCTACAATTATCTATTGGCTTCATGCGTATATAACTTATGTAAGCATTTGCTGGCTAGATTGGGATTGATTTTTTATTATTATCTAAAGTTGGTTTTTAATCTAGTTATTCTTAATTAAAAAATTATTATTATGTATTTATATAATTATGATAAATCAATAATAACCAAGCGACCAACAAAAAAGCCTTACCCCTAAATTAAATTATTGACTCTGCCACCGATGAAAAATATTTTTCATCTCTTTTGCATTAATTCACACTAGTCACCGCGCACACGCGATGCGTGTGCAACTCGATCGCGTGTGCAACGCGATGCATTATATCAGAAGGTTATTATTTTTTTTAATAGGTTTGTATTTGATCACACAAACATAAATTGTGGAATTTATACAAATATATGAAATAATGTATTAAAGTACAACTAAAAATTTGTATCGTAATTAAATAGAAAATGAAATAGAATTAAAAGAGGGAATCATATCCTTATAATTGTTATACACATTGACTTGTACTTTTTATCATTCTGTAACTCACGATGCCTATAAAAATGAAAATTTTAGTGTTAATATTTTGATATGTAAGATCGATATATCTATATAATGGATGAAATTTAATTAAAATGTTACCTCATCGATGTAAGATCAGACAAAAGTTTATGTTCCTCAAATATATACCAAAGTTCTTGGTGCTTTAAATCTGTATATGTTCCTGTAAGAATTATATGATTCATTGGTTAAAATAAAAAAAAACATATTGATATCATCAATGATAACAATTATACAATCATTAATAGTGGTCTTACCTTATTTACTGTTGTATAATTAATCAGATGACAGTAAAATATCCTTGTAAACTACATTTCTGGTGACCACTCCATCCTCATTTTGTAATGCCCCCTTTTTAATCAGAATTTTTGTATTCATGAATGAAACTCCTCTTGATAATGCCACATACAGTTGCCCATGACTGAAAACGTGATCTGGTAAGTAGATACCAACATGTGGTATTGTTTGGCCCTGTGATTTATTTATTGTGAGTGCGAAACTCAATTTTATGGGAAATTGCTTTCTTGTCATTTCAAAAGGGAGTCATATGTTCTCTGCTGTTTTTAGTGGGATCCTGGGAAGGAAAACTCTGTTCCAGCAAATTGTCCAGATAAGAATTCAGCTTCGATAAGGTTATTGTAAGATCCACGACATACTAATCTTGTTCCATTACACAGTCCAATTTTAGGGTCAATATTTCTAAGTAGCGTGATGGGAGCACCCTTTTTCAAAATCAATTTATGCGGTGGCAGACCTCCTGGTGAGATTGAGTTTAAGAACTCCTGCTGATACAAATTTGTTGGGTCATCATCCACTGAGTCAAATGAGTATAATATATATTCTTCACCGTGGAACAAATGATTATATGTTCATTGAGCTTATCAACATCTTCATTACGCGGAGTTAGCAGTGCCCTCTCGACCATATATGTAGCATCATTCAAACGATTACATAAATCTGGAAAAATTAATTCTATTAACTGATTAATCGAATTCTCACCATCCCATGGAATTACCATAGATGATGGCAACTTTATCATATCTTCTTCAATAGTAGGTTCGTCCCCATCACCAACACGAAGTAAGAATTCTGAGAAATGTCGATCACTAACGGTCCTCATATTCTGTTTAAGATGCAACACCTTTACTTGATCCCAAAAAGATTATTTGACTACACAGGCCTCCACCATTTCAGATCTCGTTCCATTTGGCACAACTGGAAGTACTTGTCGAAAATCACCTCCGAATATCATGATCTTTCCTCCAAAAGGTAAATCATTAGTCATTATATCTTTAAAAGTTCGATCCACCGCTTCGAATGCATTTCGATTTGTCATTGGTGCTTCATCCCAGATAATAGTCGTGGCACGTCTTATCAGTTTTGCTAAATCAGATTGTACACTAATCGAACATGTAGAAGATGAATCTGCATTTATAGGAATCTTGAATCTGGAATGAGCTGTTCTTCCACCGGGCATTAATGTTGCTGCTATTCCGGATGTTGTTGTTGATATTACAATGTGACATTCTCTTCTTAAGCTTGCCATCAATGTACGATACAAATATGTTTTTCCAGTACCTCCCGGACCATCTACAAAGAAAAGTGCATTATCACGATGTTCGATGGCTGTTATGATTGAGGTGAATGCAAAATTTTGATCTTCATTTAAATTATTTATCGCATCGATATCTTCATGAGGAATGATGATCGAGAGCTCATCTTGTATGATCTTTGGCAATTCGGAATTATTTTCAAAATCATCTGTCATTGGAGGAAGATCATAGTCTGAAATGTTTTTATGATGATGGTGTAATAGATCATTCAAGTCTCGCAAAAGTATATTTATTACAGAAAATCTTACATTACTTGTAGATGGGTAATCTTTAATCATGAATTGCCAAAATTCTTCCCACAAACTCCGTAGACCGCTTGGTTCACAGTAAACCAAAATGGTAACAAATAATCTTCTCAAAGTAGATGGCATTCTAATAGTAGATGCTTCTTGTAAACATTGTCTAGCACTCTCATCTTCTTCTAAGAAACCCCGCTTTTCTGCAGATATTTTAAATGTTGGATACGAAATGCCATTTATAGTCAACAAATCTTCAAAGGATTTTGGACCCCTGATGTGATTTAGCAGGATACGCAAAAAAAACCTATCTCCCTCTGTGGGAGATGCGGTATATATCCTACCAATAACCTTAATGTTATTTCTCTTTCAACTCCAACTCTTTTGCGTTGCAATCCATCTGTAATGTTCTAGAAATTCCCGGTATAAATATTGATTAGCTTCTGGATCACGGCAATTCATATCAAAAAATTCGGTGAGCATCGTCTTACTGTGTCTTTCATCTTGCAAAACATCATTGATTGTTTGGTGACTGTAAAATCGCACTTGCTGTTGATTAGGAAGATGAATTTGTAATCGTTCCACTGATGGGTATATACGATACATTGGAAACTTATATATTTTCCAAAGTGCCTCCGGTGCACAAACCCATCTTGCATCAACAAATTTTTGTATTTCATCATTAATCGTACATGGACGTACTTCAAGCGTTACTCGATCTGGACCTTTGTAAACATACTTATATAAGTATTTCACACTCTGGATGCTTGAACAAATCTCAACATTTATATGGCAATCATATTTCAATAGTAGCCATGGGTTGTATGGGATAACCCATCTATTATCCACCATAACATTGTTACGATTGTTCAATGGCACAGGGCTGCTATCTCGTCTTCGATAAATTGGATATGAATCGTTACCCTGCATGGTGACGGCTGAAAATGGCTTAGGGTACTGCCTCTTACACGTTTCATTTATCATACATGGTGACTGTTGGTTATACATTCCACACGGACCATGTATCATGTGCTTTAATACCGCTTCATATAACTGTGGATCTTCATCTATATTCGGGATCTCAGCTCTAACAATGCGGTCGTAGTCGTCTAGGCTATGTAGCTTATCATCTTCATGTAATATAATAAGCATGTGCACATGTGGAAGACCACGTTTTTGGTACTCAACGACGTGGACATGGGCAACAACTTTACCCAAGACTCCTCTATTAAGTACGTCTGCCTTTAATTCTTCATATTTGGCACGAAAAATCCTCGTTAGTAAATCAGGTCGATCTTGTGGTGATTGCCCATCGAGTAGCTCATTTTGTATTTCTTCCCAATTTGGATTGCAGGTCATGGTTAGAAAAAGGTCGGGCTTTCCGTATTTCTGAACCACCGCCATTGCATCTTGATACCTTTGGTACATGTCTCGCGGGCTTCCAACGAAAGATGAAGGCAAAATTGTTCTACGACCAATATTCCCTATTTTAAGATAAATTGAATTGATAATGATGTTTAGTATTTTAGAAGAAGACAATAAGAATTTATTTAATTGTTGCAGATGCAGCGCTCGAACCTGCATAGTTTTCACCGACATTGAATGAATCTTGAAGTCCTTGATATAGTTCTGCTCGAATAACATTTTGATTATTACGAATCCATCGGAGCTTATGCGCTTCAATCTTGACATAGTTATCAACTACATATCGTTGGAATAGGCGTCCAGCACGGAGAAGTATTGATCGATCATTTTCGCGAATCTGTGAATTTAAAGATTTAGTATGGTTTTTAAATTTTTGTATATTGAAGACATATTTTTAAAATTGTAATTCGAAAGTATAGAATAATAACCTGAAACATATATGCATAGTAGTCACGACATGTAACTCTCCTTCCATTGTCATTGTGAGTATTTGCATCCCATCCATATGTCCCATACGGTAATAGCAAGGGATATTGTAAAGGATCGTAATATCCAACAACGTCTTTTACGTTTAATAGTCCCCCACCAACTGATTGAACGATGATATCTCTTCCATTGATATTTGCAACTTCATCCCCACCAACTATTACTGCAGCAACTTGAGATGCTGATGGTAAACTGTACTGACGTCGAGTAGATGGTTGCTCTTTGAGAATAAGCCTACAGTTTTGAATGTCTTGGCGCTGTGCTAGTTTACGAAAGTTGTGCACAAACGGATTATGCTCATGCAAGATTCGTTGTAACTTCTCTATAATGTCTCTATCTAGAACCTCATTTTCTAGAATTCGATTTTCTAATTCATGTTCGGTGTCATATATATACATTTGTAGAAATCGTGGTTTGCTATTTTCAACCGGTAAAAGACTACCAATCTTATGATAAATAGCACCTCGAGCTCGAAATGTATATACGCCACGTCCACCAATTGATAAACTATCATCAACATGTACACCCATTGACGTAAAAGAGAAGACATGGTTATAAGATCGAATGTTTTTTCTAAAGTTGTTTCCCTCTACAGTTTGTGAACAGAATAGTTCAAACATATCAGGTGGCGATGGAATTAGAGGCAAGACGATTTTTCCTTTCAAGCAACACATATCGTTGGATTCATGATGGAACAGGCGTGCATTGCAATGTGGACACATAGATAGTGTAGGCAAACAATGTCTTGTTATTCTAGAATTGACATGGTAATCTCTAGCACAGTTATGATTCCCTATCGTACGTCTCGTTTGATTAACTGAATTATATATGAGTAATAGTGAGTATATTTCTAATAAAATATATAATTATATTTTATGATAATAAACTAATTTTATTGGAGATCACAATATTGGATAAATAAAATTTTACCTTCTAAAGTAGGTGGGCATATACGTTGTTCTCCACATGTGTTTCCAGCTTCATTAACGATTTGATTTGGGGTTGAAGGGGGTGGACATTCTTGCATTATAGGTGGCTGTGTATGTTGCACTCCACTGCTGGTACCAAATTCAGTTACTGATGGAACTGGTGTTGAACAGGCTAGACGCCTTACATCGGTCAGACGCACTCTTCTTCTAATTATTGTTGAATCTATGTTTTGATCTTCATTTTGTATATTATTTTGAACTGGAACCTCATGTCTTGTGACTTCATTGTGAGAATCCATGTCCATATTTATTATTCTTCTTCTTCTCAATTGATAATTGGTACAACGCCTTGCAAGATGTGCTTCCCTATCTTGCTCACTCATTCTCTGCATTCTTTCTCGTTCTCGAACACGATTTGTCTCCCTTCTACGATCAATATATGAATCGGAAATGATTGAACGCCGATTCGAGTTTGGATTACTCATTTTACAATTTGTATGTAGCCTGTAAATTTTTGTAAAATTATTTCATTACATGATATGAATAAGAAAATTATATCTGAGTTTTGGAATTTGTAGTTTATTTTTCTAAATAATTAAATTTAATTTTAAATAATGAAATGATTTTTCCATCAATATGGGAAATGCTAACTAAATTTATAATTCCCATA
>JAESVK010000261.1:555382-567167 GCA_017140935.1 Hamamelis virginiana
AAACTTTAAATTATCAACATTAAAATTAAGTCGATTTATTTAAGGCACCGTTTTGTTGAACTTTTTAAAGCTATTTTACTGTTTTTTTGTTTTTCTAAAATTAGCAATATTAGATTTTTTATAATGAAATGTTTTTTCCATCAATATGGGAAATGCTAACAAAATTTATAATTCCCATAGATTTTTAGTTTGATATATATGCTATCTAAATTTATCATTTCCATAGATTTAAATAATGAAGTCATGTTCAATAGTGAGTCATTATATAGAGAACTATAATTATCACTAATCATTTTTTTTTTTTATGATTTACCTTAAATTATCTCTAATTATATAATTGCAACTACATATTAATTATTTTTAATTTTGATGTTTGTATATTATTTTTAATTTTAATTTTTGTAATTTTCTCATCTCTCTCGCAACTTCAACTTCCTCACTTTATAATTTAGCATTTAATTTGTGAAGCTTTAAGTGAAACTTCAAATTATCAATATTAAAGAAACTAATATTAGCTTTAAGTGAAACTTTAAATTATCAACATTAAAATTAAGTCGATTTATTTAAGGCACCGTTTTGTTGAACTTTTTAAAGCTATTTTACTGTTTTTTTGTTTTTCTAAAATTAGCAATATTAGATTTTTTGTTAAAAAATCAAACATTACATTTTAAATTTATACTTTTTTGATAAGAAATCATACAATGCTAATTTGAAAAAAGAAAAAATTAAAAAGTAATTCTAATTTTTTTTATTTATAAGAAATTAAATATTGTAAATTTTTTAAAAAGCAAAAAAGAAAATAAGTACATATAAAAAGCAAATCCTAATATATTTTCCCAAATATATTTTTTCCTAAAGCTAACCCACACAAATATGATATATTTTCGTAAAACTTAGAGGTAGAGCATTAAAATTAATTTATTTTGGGAAATTTTTTGTTGAAACTTTGTTCCATCGAAACATATGTTTTTCATTGACATATCATAAAAAATTTAAATCATTTAGATTTTTCCTTTATCACAATAGTGTATTTGATTTGGAAGAGATGAAGATGGAAGTTAGGATAAAGAATAACTGTTACACGTTTAAATTTTAAATTCCTTAGATAGTGGGATGTGGGCATTTGTTTTAATTGACCAAAATAACCTCAATTTTATGTTTTAATTAGGGGCATTTATTGGAAAAAAAAGTGACCATGCCAAGGCCTCCTTCTGGCTTTATAAATAGTATAGATGACAGATCACATTAATTAAGAAATTAAATAAATTTTGAGAAAAAAAAAATCTGATCAAGTAAGTAGATATATCACTTCATAGGACGGTGGTCTCGTGAGGAAAATGAGAATTAGTTGGATTCACTTCTTGAACACCTCATTGTTTTAATATATATATATATATATATATATATATATAGACACACACACACACACACACAGAGTAAGTTTCTTAAACGAACGTCCATTTAAATAGCTATGTGCGGATGTGATGCAAATGCCGTTGGATTGTTTTAATTGTAATCAGATGGCTGGGCTTCAATATGTGTTAAACCCGGTTCGTGGAGTGATTTTCAAAGGAGATGGCTGGTATGAAAGTCGAACCAAATGGAGAGAGCAGCATTCGACGCCTTCAGGAGCGCACTCAACCATTCTCACCTCACGAACAAGTGCAACCATCCATTGAAGCTTCATTGAAGCTTTTCACGAGAATGTGAACAAGTGGAGCCATTCGACCCATAAAAGTTAGGGCTTTTTTGAATTTTCACCTCACGAAGCCACATCACGAAGCTTAGCCACGATTTCGTGCAACCATCCATTGATGCTCACAAGAATGTGAACTGTTAGCCATATGGCTTCCACCCTTGTTGGTTGATTTTGATGATAACAATCATTGTCTTATAATTATATTGATTTGTATCTTATGTATATTTGCAAGCATGAATTGTGGTAAAATTCATGATGATCTTTGTATCTTTGTATCATGAACTTATTCTTGCATCATGAATTTGTTTTACCTAAAATATGCATATGATTTAAATGATAATCTTTAGTATCTTTATATGCATATTGTTAAGGGGAGCCACAAATCATTAATTGATTTATTTGTTTATTCAATTGAGCATATGAATACTTTGTTATAAACTCTTGTTATATGCTAAATATTATTAAGTGATTATTTGACTAACCTTTGTTAGTTAATTGACATTATCCTATAGTTCTTATTTATCCATTATAGTATATATATGCTTATAAGAATAGGATTCAAGTTGTCAATTGATGAAGGCTCATCCATCTTTAAAGCTAAGCTCAAGTGAACTTGTTGCACATTCACCTTTAAGCATGGAGCAAAGAGCTACAACTTTATTGAAGTCAAAGATGAAGCCTAGCACAAGCCAAGCACAAGTGTTGAGGATCTTGCTTTTGTTCTTGTGTGAGTGCTTAGGAATTTATTGTGTAAATCTCTCTTTAGGATGAACTAATTGGCTCAATTGACCATGACTTAAAGACCATAGGTTTTAACTTTGGAAAATCACATTTTGGTCAAAAATTGATTCAAACTCATGGTGGGCTATATGGACTCAAAAGACAAAATGTTTTATAAAATGCTGTTTTTTTGCTGACGGAAACTTCCAACTTAAAATGGTCATATCTTCCTCATCCGGACTCCATTTTCGATGATCTTGGTATGCACGGAAAGCTTGAGAAGTCTAGTTTTTGAATATGTAACTTTCAGCCCAAGTAAATTTGTAGATTAGTCGACTAATCACCTTGTCTAGTTGACTAATCGCAGGCCAGTAGCTGTTTTCGAAAAAATAAGCTCCTAGTCGACTAACACTATGTCCTAGTCGACTAAGCACCTTCCTAGTCGACTAATCACCATGTTCTAGTTGACTAATTGACTCCGGAAACTTTTTTAAAGGTATTTTAAACCCTCTAGTCGACTAACATTTGTGCCCAGTCGACTAAACGATCTGACAGCTCAATAACGGCTTGTTTTTGACAACCCAAACGGCTCTATTTTTGCTTATAACGGCCATACTCTTTGTTGGGACTATTAATACTCATTGTATGAGTCTTAAATCAGCTAATGATCATACACAAACATATACCAATCTAGTATTCATCATTCTTGTGTGATTTAGTCAAAATTCATCATCCTCTCTTGAGCTAAATAGTTTAAATCCTTGAGAGATATTAGTGTGAGCTTTTAATTGTATTTCATCTACTCTTAAAGGAGTTAATCTTTGCACACATTTTTTGTATATCTTGTGAGATTGAAGAAGTGCTCTTGGTGAGCATTGAAGAGTTGCTCTTGGTGAGCATTGCCCAAGCATTCTTTGTGAGGCTTGAAGAAGTGTTCTTTGTGAGCACTTGGGTGTGTTCTTTGTGAGCTATTGAGTGTTTTTTGTGAGCACTTTGGTGTGTTCTTTGTGAGACACCTTTAAGGGTTCTTTGTGAGTCATTGTATAAGTTCTTTGTGAGCTTAGGTGAGGGTCTTCCACCTGGGATAAAGAAGACTATGTAAAGGTTTCTCCACCTTGAAGGTGCTAATCCTTAATGGATTGTGGAATCCTTGGGCTGAGTGCTTAAGGCGTGGATGTAGACGAGCCGAACCACGTTAAATCTCTGTGTTTGATCTCTCTATCCCTTACTCTTGTTTCAATTAATTGCTTATATATTTGCTTGTGTTGAAATTAATTGAACATAATTTTATTTGGTAATATTAGCTAAAGTTTGCCATAAACCCTATTCACCCCCCCTCTAGGGTTATATATTTGGGACAACATGAACCATGAAGCTCCATTCTCACCTCTGAAGTTCGTACAACCATTCAACCCATAAAAGTCAGGGGTTTTTTGAATCCTCACCTCACGAAGCTCAGCCATTCGACCTATAAAAGTTAGGGTTTTTCTTAATCGATTCCTCACCAAGCTACAAACTGGTAAGTTAAGGCTTTTTGATGCTTCATTTATTTTATTTTTTTGAAAAATTATTTGTCAGATTTAGGGATTTTTTTTCTTTCATTTATTTTTATTTTTTTGAAAAATTATTTGTCAAATTTAGGGCTTTTGCATCAAATGCCCAAAATATTACATAATTTTCAATTTTTGTTGAGTAATTTATGGATTATAAATGGATGGTTATCGTTATTTAGTAAAATTTTGAAGATTTGAGTTGTTTCAACTGTTGGGTCATTGCGGTTTTTGGGTTATGGTTCATTTTTAATTAAGGCGATCTCCTCATCTGTGAGGATTGGTTATCCATTTCCATTTATTCTAGCTGTGAATACTCAAATCCTTAATTAAATTAGGAATCAACTCCTTAATTTAATTCAACAAATCCTTAAAATCCCAACTACTTGGAATTTGGTTCATGAATTTTCTTTGCCATTCAGCTCTATTTAGGCAGCCATAAAAGTCATTGCCTATGTTGCTTAGTTGTCTTGACAACTATACTCACACCTGTAGCTCCTAGGTCATACTTGTTTACGTTCTTATATTATTAGCATTGAGGTTGGAAACACAGCACTGGAATTGGGCTTTTATTTAAACAAGTGACAATAATGTGATTGGGAGCTATGAAGATTTCAATTTTGACAAATTTTAGAATTTTGGTAAGTTGACATTTTTCCACATGAAAATTTCAACATTTTTGCACCTTGCAAAAATTTAGTGTTTCTTTTATTATTACTATTATTATTATAGTCAATGCTAAACTTGATGTCAATAGCTGAAGCCTTAGGTAGGTGGATTAAGAAGCCTGAAAGGAATTCCACGTCAGATGCATAGCCTACCTTTGGAAAACCCAATCTCTTTGTTGTTGGGGCTGTATGACAGTAAAAATAGTGACAAACATCCCACAGTTTAACTTGTTTTGTGAGTTTTTCTTAATTGTGAAAGAAATCCATCACCCATGACAAATGTTTTACTCTAGCCTAGGCTGTAACATCTTTCTGTCTTAAGTTCTTCACTCAGGAATCAGGATGCTGAATGCTTCTCCGCTTATAATAAGCTCCATCTGGAATTGTTTCTTAAAAGGTTCGTCTGTTGCAGAACTTAGTTAATGGGTCAAAGAATTAGGCTGGAAATTGAGTGGATAAGTAAATGGCATTAGGTGAAGGGAAGTTTAGTGGATTGCCCCATTCATTATAATATGCATCACCAAGATCATTGCCATATATTTGTTTTGATAATCAAGCAGTCCATTTATTCATTTAAATTGCATTTAAGCTGGATGCTGTTATATTCAATTTTATTCTAAATGCCAAAATGACACAAAAAGCCATAAATGCCAAAATCTGTTAAAAAAGGCATCCCATATGACACTAAATGCTATAAATGCCAAAATCTGTTAAAAAAGGCATCCTAAATGCCATAAATGCCAAAATGACACTAAATGGCATTAATGCCAAAATCTGATAAAAAAAGGCATCTCATATGATACTGAATGCCATAAATGCCAAAATGTGACACTAAATGCCAAAATATGTTAAAAAAGGCATCCCATATGACACTAAATGCCGTAAATTGCAAAATCTGTTCAAAAAGGCATCCCATATGACACTAAGGCTCCGTTTGGTTCACTGGAATGGAATCTCATTCCTGGGAAACCACATTCCATGGGAATGGGAATGTGACAAACTTTCCACGTTCCAAAATTAGGCTGATGTTTGGTTAGTCTAGGAATGTGTAATGGGAATAATATGTCAAATGGTTTAATTCCAATTATAACCTTTCTCATATCATTTTCTCATCCATTTCCAAACTGAAAACCACAATATTGGAAAAAAAAATAGTGTATATATATATATATATATATATATATATAAACAAAACAAAACAAAACAGGGATCGCGCAAACAGACGGCTACGAACGGCGACGGCAGCTTCTTCTTCTCCTTCTCCTTCTCCTTCTCCTTCTTCTTTTTCTTCTTCTTCTTCTTCTTCTCCTTCTTCTTATGCGGCAACCCCACAAACAGAGATCACGAAAGGTGAACGGAGAACGGCGAGAGGCCAGTGGCGAGCATCGGATCTGCTGCTGCTGCTGTGATGGGTTGGATCTGCTGCTGAAATGGGTTGGTGCTCGCCGGATCTGCTGCTGCTGCTGAAATGGGTTTGTGCTCGCCGGATCTGCTGCTGCTACTGCTGCTGCAATGGGTTGGATCTGCTACTGCTAAAATGGGTATGGGGTTTGGGGAGAAGATGGGTTCGAAGAGATGAGGGGCACGCTAGTCATATTATTTTTCATTAATGGGATTCTCAGGCATCAGTTTGCAAACCCACGTCTAAGAAAGGAATGAGATGCCGGCTGTTGGTGGGAATCCATCTCCCATGGGAATGCAACATTCCTGGGAATGTGGCCATCCAAACAATGGAATCCTCCAACATTCCTGATTCCCGGGAATGATTCCGGAGTACCAAACGGAGCCTAAATGACATAAATGCTAAAATCTGGCATCTGGCATCCCATATGACACTAAATGACATTAATGCCAAAATCTGTTAAAAAAAGGCATCCCATATGACACTAAGTGGCATTAATGCCCAAATATGTTAAAAAAAAGGCATCCCATATGACACTAAGTGGCATTAATGTCCAAATCTGGCATCCCAAATGACGTAACTATTGGCATATATTAATGTCAAAATCTATTGAAAAGGCACCCCATATAACGTACCAATTGGCATTAATGCCAAAATCTGTTCAATAGGCATCCCAAAATAATGCATTTACCCTATCTTTACTCATGAGTAAATTAACATAAATTAAAGATGCCACCTGTTCAGCCCTGATTCAGCAACAAATATTAAAGTACGCTTAACTCAATATGCCACATAACAAGAAGTGCAAAATAAATCAATAACATCCTCAACTGTAACATTTGTAAATTAAAATGCTCTTAACATCAATCCCTAATGAAAATTAAAATAATATCGATATCCAATACATCATTGTTGACATTAATCTTTCCACACAGTGTTGTCCAAATTTTGACCATTCTCTGTTTGTTTCAACATGAATTCTCATCCAACTCATCATCCCCTACAAAAAGGAAATCAAAATTTTGTTTTAATTCAAATTAAATAAGGAAAAACAATATAACAAATAGCAAAAAAAAAAATTATACAAAAAATAAATCAATGTAACACGAGAAATCAAGCACTTGCCTATAGGAGACATCCCATCATTAAAATCTCAATCATGTGGTGTTCCTTCATTTTGTGTTTGAAATGCTCTACAAGATACACAATGAGATTAGGTTAATTATTTTTGTTAAATAATAAACATACAATAAAATTGCACATACCTAAATAAAATATAACATTTGTAAAGATATCAAGAAAACTTACATATTCTTTAACAGTGGACAATTCCACTTATCATGAGAATCTCCAACTTTTCCAACATGTGCACAGATGGCACATTTCCTTCCTTGTTCTTTAGCCCTCTCTTTGCCTCCCTTTAGGCGTTTTCCGCATCCATTTGGCCTGCATTTGTTCAGCTTAATCAACATTGGTCCCTAAGGAGTGTTGGATTTACTAGAAACGGCAACCTCATTGCTATTCATACTACTTGACACAAGTTCACCATGGAATGAGGTCAATAACATTTCCAACTTAAGGGTTTTCTCCTCACTAAGAAAGGCTCTATCAACCACATTTCCAAATAGTTGATACAATCGGTTATGTTTCACTAACAATGACTTATCAGCAATATCTTTTAACTCAACATCAGTTCGTTCATCTACTACCCTTACTAATTTTGCTGCCTTACCCCATTTACTCAAGATATACTTCTCAGGTAATGTTGTCAATTTTTTTTTGAAAATTAAATAATGCAACACATGTCTGCATGGAATGCCCTCCAACTCAAACTTCTTATAGCTACGATGCACCATGGCTTCAAACGAATCATCCACAATCTCTCATACCTTATCCCCGACTTATTTGCATTTTGAACTTGATATACGCATAATCCATTGCCATTATCTTCTTTCAACTGTGATGAATACCACATACATTCGAGAATCTCATCGTGAAATTTCAAAAATATTTTACAACTATAAAAATCAACCATTTGTTTTTCCATGATAAACTTTGTCTTCAATGTGGGCTGCTCATTCTTATCTTTATGGTCACATATATGCTCCACATGCCGTTGACGCTCTAGTGCCATGTTAAGCCGTTGTATGAAGTTAATGAATGAATTATTTTTGTTCAAAAATCTTTTGAAAAATGCATGATTACTCTCCGCACGTTGACTTGAAGACATTCCAGCAGCAAAGACATCCTTCACAAATGTGGGAACCCATTTTGAATGCAATGCAAACATTCTTTTCAACCACTCATTTCCTTGCATGCCACTTTGTTCAACGACTTCCATCCACCTTGATTCAAATTCTTGCGTTGTGTCTGAATCCCAAATGCAATTACTTAACTTCTTGTAATGATTTGCCCAAACCCTTGGCCCTAATTTTTCAGAAAACTTATTCAAAATATGCCGAATGCAAAATCTATGCAATGTGTCAAGAAATACTTCAGCAATGGCATTTGACATGATTGGATCTTGGTCAGTTATGATCATCTTTGGCGGACCGGTCGGCATTGATTACATCAATTGGTCAAATAGCCAAATAAAAGATTCAGTGCTCTCGTTACTCAAAAACCCACAACCAAAGAAAGTTGATTGCCCATGATTATTAACTCCTATAAATGGGGCAAATATCTTACTATATCGATTTGTATTATACGTAGTATCAAACACAACAACATCCCAAAAAAAACTATATGACCTTCTAGATGTAGCATCAGCCCAAAAACGTTGTGTAAGTCGATTATCACTATCCGTCTCAATAGCATAAAAGAAAGATGGATTATTTTGTTGTTCTGAAACAAAATGTTCTTTCAACATTTCGGCGTCATGACCCTCTATTGATTTCCTGAAATCCCTTTGAGCATTTCTTAAATCCATCTTTGTGCATCCTACTTGGTCCAACCCACCAGTAGTTAGCTCAAAAATACTCATCTGTTGATGTATATGCACATTAGCAGTTTCCAACAGTCTAGCTATTGACCATTTGGCAGTACTAACACTCCTATGTAATCTCAAAAAATGAACTTTGGAAGGGGTTGTCAATGGGTGGCTATGTTGCTCAACAAAAACAGAAACTTTGTAGTTTTCACCCGACTTTGACAACAGCAAGTTTAGCCTTGCAATTCTCACGTGTCTCCCCCTATGCCTTTTTTTATCAACATCATTTTATCTTTTTGATCCCTCTTTAAAGCAGACATATTCTTTTCTAATTATTTCAGTCTCCTTTCTATGACTACCCCCTGTACGGATACCAAACCCAGCACACTTCGCATAATCATTGTAAAACTGGTAGACAGCTTCCAAAGAATTAAATTCTTGACCAATGTTCGTTTTATTATTATCTCATTCCTATGGATGTAAAAGACCTCGAATATAGTTTAGATTCATTCTACATGTTGTTGTGTGAGTGGGTGTTGGAAACCATCCCCTAAATCATTGGTATGATGGTCCATTTCATTTGAGTCCATCTCGAACACATATCTCTAGACCAAAAAAAACAAAAACAAAACAAAGAAAATAAAAAACAAATCTTAACTAAGTCAAATATAATAATTGACATTAATATTAAGCTGTTGAATATGATAAACTTATGAAAATAAATTTATGCCCCTAAATCATGATATCCAAGCATGGAGATATGTTCAACAAATAGGTAATGGTTGCCAAAAAACTGAAAATTATGTAATGGTTGCCAAAAAACTGATTGGTAAGTTAGAGCATTTGATGAAAAAGCACTAAATCTTAAAATTACACATCAAATTGCAGCTGCACTACTACACAATTATAAGACTACCCATTGAAGGAGGCGCACCCAAAAGGATGAACCCTCAACATCATTGGGCATTTCCCCGTCACATTTACCAAAAAAGAACATACAAACATTACCAATTTTCTCTAACAGTAACCGCCCCCCACCACATTAACCAAAAAAAATTCACAAGTACAGATGTCATTATTGCCAATGAGATTTTCAAAACAGAGCTTCTAACTAGTAAAGGAAATGCGAGCAAAAAGAAGAAATTGAATAACCATAAATCCAATAGAGTAACAGTGCGATTCAGTATTGCAGTTTTGACATAAAACGGTAAACAAATTGAACAAAAAAAAAAAGATAGAGATGTATATCTCATGGCAAGTCCCAAGAGGTAATGGCAGCAATGTTGCTACACAAGGCAATGGAATATGAGACCAGTCATTAATGGAGGAGCTCCCAAAAGGAAGGACCATCAACATCAATGAGCATTTCTATGTGACGTTTGCTAAGGAAATATACAAACATAACTAGTTTGCTCCAATAAAACAAGGTAGATCTTCACTGACATACCCGGTCACACATATTCAAGAAATTACTCAATGTTTATCAACTAAAATTAGAAAAAAATCAACAATTCTAGACACAGTCCCTGATGAAATTGATCCACATCCTAGATAGTCAAGCCTCTCAAGGACCTTAAAAGATCAAATTCAAACAAAATACATCAACCTAAAGAATTCTATATTCAAAACAACATTGAAACCTTGTACCTATATATCAATAAGTAATTATCAAAGTGAAAAACAAGGTACCTTATATTGTTGATGTTATTTGTGCAAAACAAATACAAACAAGTCCTTGCATTACTTCATTAATATTCATCTTCATACTCAAGACAATCATCTACAAAATGTCTTAAAAAAAGAGAAGATGTATCATTAAATTCGAAACAGGGTTTCAATATATTGATGAACAGTTGACTATTGTCCAAATAGTTTGCAGTACCATGGCAGAAATATACATAGTCTGCAGTGCATAGAACTATCCAGTGGTAAATAACAAATCTCCTTAACTGTCTTATCATTAAAGTTATAAGATATGATTCTACCCTCTATGTACAGCACCAAATATGACTGTTCTTCGTTTTTTTCCAAGAACAATATGCAGTACGATAAAAGCCCTAACTTACCATTTACTTATCCACTCAATTTCCAGCCTACTTCTTAATTTTTTTAAAAATAATAGTAATAAATGAAGGAAAAAAAAAAGCCCTAAATCTGACAAATAATTTTTCAAAAAAAATAAATAAATGAAGCACCAAAAAGCCCTAACTTAGCAGTTTGTAGCTTGGTGAGGAATCGATTCAGAAAAGCCCTAACTTTTTATGGGTCGAATAGCTAAGCTCGTGAGGTGAGGATTCAAAAAAACCCTAACTTTTATGGGTTAAATGGCTGCAAGAACTTCAGAAGTGAGAATGGAGCTTCATGGTTCACATTCTCGTGAGCATCAATGGATGGCTGCACGAAATCATGGCTGAGCTTCGTGAGGTGAAGATTCAAAAAAGCCCTAACTTTTATGGGTTAAATTGCTGCACTTGTTCACATTCTCGTGAAAAGCTTCAATGGAACTTCAAAAAAGCTTCAATGGAGCTTTAATGGATGAGTCGCACTTGTTCGTGAGGTGAGAATAGTTGAGTGCGCTCCTGAAGGTGTCGAGTGGCTGCTCTCTCCATTTGGTTTGACTTTCATACCAGCGATCTCCTTTGAAAATCACCTCACGAACCGGGTTTAACACATATTGAAGCCCAGCCATCCGATTTCAATTAAAACAATCCAACGGCATTTGCATCACTTCCGCACGTAGCTATTTAAATGGATGTTCATTTAAGAAACTTACTATATATATATATATATATATATATATATATATATATATATATA
>JAESVK010000261.1:571299-638041 GCA_017140935.1 Hamamelis virginiana
ACCCTCCGTTTTATTATTTTCCATTATACTTTTTAAGGATATTTTTGATATATAAACTTGACCAGGCAAACTCACCCTTCTAGCTTTATAGATAGTATAGATAAATACCAAAACTCTAGAAGTTGCGTTTTCTTTCTAGAACATAAGCCAAAGCGGCAAAGCATAAGGGAAGAAGATCTAATCTAACCGCTAACACGTGTCCACGTATCAGTCCTTGTACGATATAAAAACCGTTACTGACTCATCAGTCTCTTATTCATCACTAACTCTGCAGCTTTCTGGTTTTTTCCAGAACGTCAGCCAAAGCTAACTGAATTTCTCGCCTGAATTTCCGAATTCCGCCGGAAGGTACGTTGATGTCGTCGTATGAGAATGTTGTCATTGGAAAGCTGAAGCTGAAGGGCAAAGCACTGGATGTGAAGGCGGCGGGTGGAATTAAAAAGAAGAAGAAACACAAGAATCAAGTCACCGGAGATGGTGTTTCCAAAGGTTTATTTCATTTTCTGATTAAGATCATTATTTATTTTTTTTAATATTGTCCATTGCAAACTCAAATTGATGATTTTTCTTGATTGTTTATTTAATTACTATTTCTGTTTTCATTTTTTATGACTGCTCTCTCGATCTGGTTAATTTTTGATTTGTTCATCATGAATTAATCTTTGTATATTTGTATTTAATGATCAATATTTTTTTTTTTCCTTTGGGAAGAATTTTGCAATATTTTTATTAAAATCTTAGCATGTATGGACTGAACCTTAAATTCGACATTCCCATAACTTATTTAGTATTGTAATAATAGATAGCATTTTTTTAAAAAAATAAAAAATTACAGTCTGAGATATACTTGCGAATAATGTATTTAGAACACGTCATGTATACATGTATACATGATTCATGATTTATACATGAGATATTTGATACCTAAAGTCAAATCACTAATAATGTATACATGTATATGTCAAAAATTAATAGTGATTTGATAGTGATTTCAACATTATTTGTTGAAGTCAAGAGTTTGGATATCTTTATGATGAAACCTTGCTCTAGAATAGCGATAAAATTTTCACTCAAAGATTTTTGAAATTTATACATGAAACTTAATTTTATATTATAGTAGTTAACATATATGCATGTATCTCTAAAATATGTTAAATGTATACATGAAATTTGTCTATAAGAATTTTTGTATATTTATATTTATGTTTATTTTTTTATATAATTAGAGCTATAAAAGTTTATTTACTTTCTTTTTTAAAAAAGATTTTGATATCTGAAAATCTTGTATAGATAGGAAAATCAAAATTTGAATTTTCAAAATTGATTAATTGGCGGCGAGATTTTAGAAATTTAGATAACCGCTAAATATGGAATAAATCCATATTTGATAATTTTTCAAATTTCAGATTCTTAATTAGGGGCAAAATCGTCTTTTAAAATAAATATTTAAATCATTTTTATTATTATAGTTAATTTAGGATTTTTGGGTAAAGTCATCTTATACCAGGATTCTATTGGTATAAACCCCTAGTTTTAATTCGAATATATCGATACACTGTATTTTTAATTTGTAATATTTTTCACCTTAACCCTAGGTAGCTTAGTGGTGAAACGAGCTAAGGGGCTACCAGGTTCCTTGATCCTGTATTCGACTCCCACTAGCTACTAATATCCGATGTCATGGACTCCAAGGCACAAATCTTTTTTCGAAAGTCTTCGGATGCAGGATTTAGTGTGAAATACCTATAGAGCAAAAAATATATATATATATATATATATATATATATATATATATTGCACCTTCTATCATTTTATTTGGAAAGATTTGTTAATGGAGATTGTGTTTACAAACATTCCGCCGTTAGGGTTGCCCTTTTCACACTAGGTCTGGGATATCCCCCCATCTATAAATATTGAATAGGCTTGTTAATGGAGATTGTGTTTACAAACATTCCGCCGTTAGGGTTGCCCTTTTCACACTAGGTCTGGGATATCCCCCCATCTATAAATATTGAATAGGCTCCTCTCTGTACACCATTACTCCCCCTCTCTCTCTCTCTCTCTCTCTCTCTCTCTCTCTCTCTCATCGCTCTGTGCCAAGTTTTGCTAGCGAAGGTGTCTTTATTCCGCTCAGAGAAGAGTTCTCAGACAGCCTCTGCAACACCAGAAACAACTGGTCGATAATGACTTCAATCCCTTCAATGCTCTGAAGTTTAGAATCTTCATGAAAAAGGGTGTGAATACACCTCTTCATTTGGCCACTTCAGTTTTAGCCCACTTCACCCAGAACCGGTTTAAACCTGCTCCAGTTTCTGGGTTCTAAACATTGCTCTTTGTTTGATTGGTTCAGCCCCATCCAGACCAATTTTGAACCAGTTCCAAGGTTACATCAACCTTCTCTTTTCACAAAAATGGACGAACCAGTGATTTCTCAGCCTATTCATATCATCCTCAATGGTCCAAACTATATCTCTTGGGCTAAAACTATGACCAGCTTCCTCAAGGCGTGCAGACTCTGGCGATATGTCACCGGCGACATTACTGTGCCTGAAAAAGAGAAAGAAGAGACAGATGACGAATTTGCAGAGCGACTCGAAGATTGGGAAAGCAAGAACTACCAGATCATTACTTGGTTTCACAACACTTGTGACATTTCAGTAGATATACAATTTAGGCATTTTGAGACTGCTAAATCCGTTTGGGACTATCTAGAAGGCCAATACACTCAAACTGATCCTTATCGTCTGTATCAACTAATGGGTGATCTCTGCCATATGCGGCAGGAACCTAATGAGTCTATTAACAGTTTTTATTCTCGGATGTATGTTATTTGGGAGCAATTGACACTCTTTGAACCCAAATGGGAATGCACCCAGGATGCGGAGAAATTTGCTTCTTATAGGGATCAGCAGCGTCTGATTCAGTTTCTTATGGGTCTCACTGATAATTTTTACCATGTTCGGGTTGCTTTACTGCACCGAAGCCCCCCACCTACATTGCACTCTGCAGTTGCTGTGCTCATCTCTGAAGAAACTCGTTTGCGTTTTATGAAACTGCAGCATTCAGAAATTGATCCTGCTACAAATTCTTATAAGGGTAATTCGTCCATGTCTACTAAAATGGTCTGCAGGTACTGTAAAGAACCTGGACATGTTCTATTAGATTGCCCAATTAGAATCTGCAGGTTTTGCCAGGAACTTGGGCCTGGTCACTACCAGGATGAGTGTTTTAGCAATCCTAATCGAAGGGTACGCAACAATTGACCCAAAGATGATCCATCCATATTTTCTATTGGATCCTCTTCTTTTTCCTCTCTCAGTCGTTGGCATTGGCAGTTGGGTCATAATTTTTTTAGTCATCTATGACGTCTATTGTCTAGTGGTCGTCTTGGTTCTGTTCAAAACGAAATTGTTGATTGTTTGTCATGTCAACTTGGAAAACAACTTGCTTTGGCTTTCAATAAAAGTGGTATAGTTTGCTCTGCTCCTTTTGGTTTAGTTCATTATGATATATGGCGCCATTCTCCAACTTAGATCGTGGGGGTACTTTGTCATTTTTATTGATGATTCGTATGTTTCACATGGCTATATCTCATGCATACTCGACCGAGTTACAATTTTTTTTTTATATGATTTTGCTAATGTGGTATAAATTCAGTTCTTGTGCTCTATCAAGATCTTTTGTGTAGATAATGCCATGGTATATCATGAGACAGATTTTCTCACTTTTCTTTGCTAACGTGCTGCAATTCCCCACTGCACATCCCAACAAAATGGTTGTTCCAAGTGTAAGTATTGACATATCTTAGATACTGTTGGTGCTCTCTTTGTATCTTCCACTTATCCTAAGCTAGTATATCAGCTAGCTGTTGGTTCAATCTCAATATGTTTCGTTTAAACATGTAACCTACATACGCCAGGTACCATACCCATGAAATCTACCTAAGCGTCAAGTATAGTCACAGTGTCTTTTTCCTTACATACACAATCAGAGCAATTGTACTATATCTAGTATATGTAGGAGCCCTATTTTGACTTCTTTATGCTCTGGGGATTGAAAATTTTAATTAAGTTTTCAATCCTTATTTGGTGGATTTAATGAATTAAAGAAAATGCAAAGAAATTTTGGGTTGCCTTGTTTGTGGAAAACAAATTTAGAAAGAAAGCATCAAATAAACTTAAAATATTTCATTCATGTGAGGGTAGACTCCAATATCAAACACCTAACACGAGGATGAGTCTTCTTCAAGTGGAGGGTCTAATGTAGGACAAGGAACCTGTGCAAATCACAAGGATTGGAAGATATATCATATTATTTTTGTAATATTATTTTTTTAGTATTTTAGGACTTTATTTTCTTATATTTGATAGTTTTTAAGGGTTTAATAGTTAAATTTGAGTTCTTGTAAGGTACTATAATATGTAGGGTAAATTTTAACATGATTCTAAGCGTTATTCAAATTTTGTGGAGCCTGTTTTTGGGCCTAAAGTGTAAAAACAGGATTATTGAGACTTTAATCAATAATATGTCAGTAATCTTTTCTCTTTATTTCTTCTTGTTTCAAAGACTCCTAGTGGATTCTAGGGTTTTGTCCCGGATTGGAAACTTCAGCTTAAATACTTTGTATTTTGATGTTCCATTGTGTTATGAGCTAAATCTCAGTTGTGGCTAAACTTGGTGGGTGACAAATGAAAAATGAGGGCAGAATTCATAGTCCAAGCTTGGCTGCTTTGGCTAAGAATGAGATTTGTGACCTTGCTTAGTTTAATTTTGCTCCCTTAGCTAGTCAGTCCTGGAAAATTATTTACAGTTCAAAACTTCAAATGCTCTTTGAGTGAATATCTCGTGTCGCTGGTTTGGTGGAGGAACCTGTAGGAAGGGCGGGATGACCCGCCAAATTCACATCAGAAATTACCAACATGAACACATGAAATCTTGAATTGCGTATAGAAACAAAAAGAAATACTTTTATTCTCGGAGCTGAGGTAGCGTACTGAATGGCTTTTTGTTCCCTTTCATCCGGTGGTTAGGACATTTTCTTTTCATTTTGAAGACACAGGTTCGAATTCTGAAGGGATAGGTACTCATTCCTGGCCACTTTGAGTTTGTGTTCATTGCTGAATGATTGCTCGCTATCTGGCTTGGAAAAGGCAGTCCAGATTATAAGGAATCATTTTCCCAAATGGGAATTATCTAGGGAGAAGTTGAGGTTCTAGACCTTCATGGTGTTGGAATCACTTATTAGAAGGTAGAAACTTTACTGCTAAAAATTTTGGGATGGAATGCCCATGATGGAATTAGGAGGATAAGAATTTGAGTGGGTAAGTGGGTGGTGCTTGTTTTAGAGGAAGGTTGTTATATCCTATTGATCAGACTTCAGGTTGTTGGGATGAAAATAATACAGCAGTTTTTTTTCCTCCTTGCAAGCAAATGACTTCCATATCTTTCTGGGAGCAATTAAGTGAGGGTAGCCTTGTTTAGTGGTTACTGGTTACACAGATTTTGTATTAATATTGCAATTTGTCTCATGCAGGTCCAACAAAGTCTTGAAGCACAATAGGGCCAGTTCTTTGAAAGCTACCTTGCCAGAATTTATTAGTGTCCTGTGGAGAGCTTGTCTTTATGACCCTGACATTTCTGACCAATCTTTTGAATAAAAAATATTCTTCCTCTCCATTAATGCCCCATCATCAATCATGGCCCAAAATATTTTGATTGTATAATAGTGCTGATTAATCTGATGATTTAGAATTTGTTCATTTTCTGATGATCAATATCTGCACTTTTGAAAACCATATCAGCTAATCCTGCTGTTTTGCTTATTATATTTGGTAGCCCAGATGAAGGTAAGTTCAAACATGGTAGCTCATTGGATTACTCAAGCAGCTATCAAGAACAAGCTCCGACCTAACCGGTGATTTTCTATTCCTTAGGGGCGTTGTTGGTTCTGAAGAAAGATGCACTCTCCTATAGAGTTTTTGTTGTGATGTTTTTTGTTCGTCTTCATTAATCTGTCTCAATTTATGTACATACATATATTCATCACACATATATGTGTCTGTGTCTGTGTATATATATATTGTAGAGAGAGAGAGAGAGAGAGAGAGAGAGAGAGGGAGTGGGGTTTAAAATTATTGCATTCATGTGATGCCATCATTGTTGACAAACCTGTTTTTCATTTTGATCCTGGCCAGGGTATTCCTACATTAATTTTGGTATTTTCTGCTCATCTAACCTCGGTTCATCCTTCCTTAGGATGTTCTTTAATTTCATTTTACCTTTGGTGGGTGTCAGGTGGAAATAGGATTTTTCCGTTTAGAGATCATGGCAAGGATGATATAAATGAGGCGAATAGAGATGACGAGAAAGGACAGGGTGGGGCTGAGGCTGCTATGTATGACGATCATCTTACGCCTGCTGAAAGGAGGTATCTCCAGCAGTGGGAGAAACTTGATCTCCAAAGGCTGGCCAAGGCTGCCAACAAATCGCATCGTGATCGTATTCAGGAATTTAACCAATATCTGGCTAATCTAACTGATCATTATGACATTCCAAAAGTTGGACCGGGCTAACTCTCCCCCTCTTGGAGAGTTGCTTTAAACTCTCTATTGTGTTCCACTTCTACTGGAATGTGTTGCAAAATTCAGAGATGCAACTTTATTTACTCCCATTAAAAACCATTCATTTTGTATCCCAATGGCCTGGCTTTTCGAAGACTCTTAGAATATTGCTGGAAGCCAGCTTGATGTGATGATTAGTTAGATCTGGAACTTTGCTATAAGTTTCCCAAAATAAGCATTTTCCGCTTAGGCTCCTGAGCTCCTTTCGATTAGGTTGGTCTGAAATCACTTTTGGAGAACTATTTTTTGTCACATCTTTTTAGAATTATGTCCAATTTAACTCTTGACAAATTAAAATTTTCATAATTGTGGCAAAAGATTTTGGCGAATTATCCTGTACCCTTCAAGTTGTCTAAAAGTGATTACCATTTCTTTAGATTAAGTGGAGTTAGCAATTCCAAACGAATCCATTTAAAGTAGGACTTTTCTCCCTTAAAGTATACTAAAAATTGGCTATTTTGACGAGGTAAGGAATTGAAACTTGCTATTAAACTTGTCAAGTGCTAACCCAAATCTTATATGACCCATGCTGCTTAGTTGTCGTCACAAGTGTTCAGTATTCCCGCTTAAAGTAAGTCATCTCTATGAATAATAAATTGTATTATCTAAGCAAATACTGGGAGAAGGATGGAAAGAGAGCAAGTGTTTGTAAAATTGTGTCTAATCATTGAACCTAAAAAAGTGTATAATAATTTGGAACCAACCCTAACTCAGATTGCAGATAAGCACACGTCTTAACATACAGAATTATACAAGTAATCTGGTAAAAATATAAAATTTCAATTTGTTTTTTTAATTCTTGGAGTTTTGATAGTTTGGAATCTTAATTCCAATTCTGAATACTAATCTAACACTTGATGAAGATGTTAAATCAACCAAAATAACGGAAGCCTCTCGATTGACTGATATTGAACTCAGCCAATTCAAGGAATCTGTTCTACCATTTGGTAGGCTAGAACAAACTCAACCCTTTAGCCTGGATCACACCTTAGCCATTAGGTTTCGGCTGTATTCCACTAAAACGACATGCAATGCAAAAATTAGCAGTTCATCAAAATATTATAGTCACTTGTATTGCAGAGAAGCTCATGATACAAAATTATTAATATTACACATTAAATGGAAGTAATAGATTTTACACAGCTAGTGAATGGGTAAATATTTTACACGCTTTCGCTTTGTTTGCGTCTTTCGAAAACAAATAAAGAACCTCTGGACCCCTTCCCCAACCTGACTTTGTCATCTATGTATGTGATTGCCAGTTTAACCTCACTCTCTCCACCATACCTAAACTCAAATGCTCCTACCTTCAATTCGGGTGCCTCAAATACAACTTGAATCCATTTATCATCCAAAACTTTCAGTTTCCCTGTACATGTACATGTGACGATATATAAATACATTATTCAATTATCTAGCTCATGAATTAGCAAGAAGAAAATTTGATTTAAAACAGAGCATGATGCAGCAGAGAGATGGAGTCAAGCCCCAAAGTTCAATGGGTTTCCTTAACTGGTACACTTGGCCTAATGATAGACTTTATTGGATGATCCAAAATCAATATTATCCAACTTACTCTCCCTAGGGCTCTGTTTGGATATTTGAAAGAGCAAGGAGAAGATAAAGAAAATACAAAAAATTGTATTAAAATCAATTCCTCTCTCAAACATTTTTACGTCTTTCGTTTTCCTAACCTTTCACTTTCCAAGATCCAAACAAAACTAGAGATAAAATAGATTTTTGTTTTGTAGGAAAACTTTTTCATCTTTGGTCATCCCCTGATTTCTATTAATTCCACAGGTTTTGGCTAGACAGGAAACCGTGTAAAAATGCTGCCTAAAAGGGAATCATCACGACACAGGTGTGAAAGCCCAGTGGAATAATGTCTTTTGATGTGATGAAGTCTGAACCCCATTCCAGTCAAAGGTGTAAGAATAACTTTGCTATAAAGAAGGTAATAACAGTCCCACAAAAAATACATAATTATACAGCTTAAAGGCATAAAGAAGAAAAGTTTCGGCTAGAAATCAGGGGTTTAGTTTTACAACAGTCTGAGCTTAGTCCCATTGGGTTGTTTAGCTCACCAGTCCAAAACCCACTGGCCGGTCTAGTGTTTTAAAACCTGGTTCGGTCCATAGCTGGTCAGGGAGACAGGACCTTCACTAGACCCGTATCTCAGTCACCCAGCTGACCAAGTGATCTGGTTGAGAGATCAAATTAATCAAATTAATAATATCTTTAAACTTTTTTTCCAAAAACATGTGAAGTTTACTCATAAAAGGTTTCTTATAATATAATTTCATGAGCATTAATCCAAAAGAAGACAACATTATTTAAGAAGAAAAAGTCAACTTTTAGAAAATGAAATTGTAACTTATCACATCGTTTATCAAATCCTAGAAAATTCCCAATCATGTGTAGTCCCGCCAACCTAGCTAGGAACAATCAAGTCACTTGACCAGAATGATGTCCAGCCAGGAGTTTTTAAAACAATTATTAAGAATCAAAACTCTAAACCTGAAAAGTACTTAATAAGCAGAACTTGCTTAGCTGGACCTTCCCAAGCTCATTTCAGGCTTTTAAGTTCAATGAGCTTGCCTTAGGATTGCCACAGCCTGTGAGTTTAAAATTGTACCCATCTTGTTCATTACAGTGAGCCAAGCCCATTAACAGGATAGTTAGTATTATCCTGACTACTCCATAATCAAGATAGTTACTATTAATTATCCTGACCATCTTTAGTGAACAAGTGGGGTACAATTTCAAAACTTACACTCCTAGATGCTATCTTCTGATGGTGACCCACCATATGTGATTTGTGCTCTTCCCATTCATAGACATTGCCAATGGCGTACCTGTCAAAGAGACCTCCCCATCAAGGAACCCCAAGGCAGAGAAGGACACCTTGTTTCTCACAATGTCAGGAGCTTCAACAATCTGAATCATTTCCTTTGTTTTAAAAACAAGGCGGCCAAGTGCACTCCTGTAGCCACCCCCAGGTGATGTTGGTCTTGAACAGTACACCACATCCCACTCTGAAAAGCACTTGGTCAACTCATAATACAACGAACAGGACTAAAGTCAAATTCATAAGACTTATAAAATAATTTAATTTAAACAGAGAAATGATTTCCACCTTTCTTTTGGGAATGAGCATTGCATGATATATGTTTCAGAGATCCTAATATTTATTAATGTTCTGAGATCACAGACCAACAGCAAAATATTGATATTTTAAACTATATGCACATCTATTTAAATTGAAAATCAGATAGGATATGGCATGGGTCCCACGGGGGGAGAAGACCATAAAAGTTCCCTAATGTTCAGACAACTTTTGGAGCATGAATATGAACGAATGTTCATAAGAGGTGTTCCTCCAAGTGTGTGTGCGAGTGTAGGCATACACATTGTCGTGTTTCACACACACAGATGGTGTTGATGATGCTGATGATCCACTTTTCATGCTAATTTGTTTTAACTTAGTGAGAGGTCAGGTCCAATTAAGGAAAAAACTTTCAAATTGTCAATCAAGGTGTCAAATAGGAAGGGCATCCTCTATAATAGATCCAGGCACTAAGGCAACGAAATAAAATGTTTTTTACCTAAATATTTGGTACATTGCTCTATCTCTAAAAGCCATTGAGTATATTTATTCTCAATACCACAAAGAAAAGACCATTATTGAAGTCCGCACTCGTTACATAATGAAAGACGTCTCATAACAATTTGGATACATTAAAATGAAAATAAAGAAAAAAAAGGAATTCATAAAGTCTGCATTTTAACAGTCAATTTTATTTTTCCTTCTAGATAATATTGATAGAACCTACAAAATGTGAAGAGAATCATACGACTTAGAATCCATGAAATTTTTAGCATTCAATCACAAAACTGAACAACATTACTTGGATTTTACCTCCAAATATTAGAGGGCATTTTACTGGCTCATCAACACAATATTTTTGCAATTCTTGAGCCACTTCAGCTACCTCTTTGTGTTCTTCGTTAGCTAGCAAAACTCCTCGATCCGTTTGTGTCACCTAGTTAAGAATTATAACTCAGTTTTCATTACAGTGAAAAAACCCAAGTATAAACACTACAAAATGAATTTGCAGACACGCTTCTTATTTCATAGACTCAGAGAAACTAGCAATAAGGTTGTTAACAATGCAAGGTAGAAGAAATAGCAATGGCAGTTCTGACAATAGTGGGATGATAAGTCGCAATGACAGACGCAGTAGTAGCAATAGGAAAAGGGGAGTAATACAGAGGACACCACACGAAAAAATCTCTGTGCTTAGTTGTGGTGGCTAAGGCTTGTGATTTTAGGTTTTGTAGGGTGGGGAAGAAAGGTATTAATCTTCGAAAATGAATTAGGGTTGGAATAGATTAAGGTTTAAAGACAACAAGCGGATAGAATTTAAATAAAAAAAAAATGTTGTTGGAATTTTTGAACAGCAACTATTCTAAAGTTTAGAATGTTAGGGTAAAGACTTATGGGGTAGCAGTAGAGTTCTGGTAGCGAAACTAGGTTTTCAGGTTAGAAAAATAAAGAAATTTGAAGGCTGGTTGTGAATTAATTAGAGAACGTAGCAGTGCAGAGAAGTAAAGAAACGAGAAAGAAGAAGAAATACAAGAAAGAAATTATGCAAGCATGCCTTCAATAACCAAATCAAAACATTCAAAATTCCATTAGTCAAATTCTAAGGTTGCATTTGGATGAGGTATTTGAAATTCACAGGAAATTTAAACTGTCTTCATTTACAAAATTTCCAATTTGGCTAAACTATTTTCTGTTTGGAGATTTAACTGTGATAATGGTGGTAGGTGGGTGGTGGTGATGATATGTGGTTAGTGGTGGGGGTGGGTGTGGGGCAGTGCGGGTGGGGGTGGTATGGCGGCAACGGTGGTGCGGCAATGGTGATGTTGTGTTGTGGTGGTGATGGGTGGGTGGTGGGTTGATGGTGATGATAGGTGGCTAGTAAGTTGCCCTTTTGAGATTCCTCATAATAGGGATTTTGGGGAAACAAGGAAAAAATAAAAAAAACCTATTGAGGTGGAATTTAAAATCTCCCAAATCCCTCTAAGAATTTCACGTTTCTGTCTTTGGTTTCCCAAACAGGGTAAAATGTCTCCCATCAATTTTAAATCTCTTCCTGACCTCAAATTCCTCCTAAAAGTACCACATCCAAACACAGCCTACTTAATTTTGCTACAGTGGACTCTATTTATAACCTATAAAATACTTTCTAGGCAAACAAAAACCTTATGAAAACAAGACTAACTAATATAGAAAACAAATAGGACTCAAAATTAGAAATTTTGAAAGAATAGAAACCTAGAAAGTAGAAATTCCAACTGATTAAAATTGAAAATCTGTAAAATTCCTAAAATGCCCTAACATACTAGAATTTAATAAAACTAAGAAACTAATGTCTCAAACACCTTACACAGGCATTTTCTTTTTGACCAAAAATGCTTCTTTTCTAGTATGGGACCTGCAGCCTTAGTTTGAGGCCTCCAAAGGGGTACTGGCATTATTTCTACTTGTATTTCTACTTGTCCAAAAAGAACTCGGCCCTGTCAAGTTTGGAGCTAGATCAAGAATGGGATCTTCATCATCAACACACTTAAGAGAAAGGATTTTGAAGTCTCCTATCACCCCATCTAAAAGTGATTGTCACCCCATCTCTTTAGATCAACTGGCATTTGGAGTTGCAAAAGTGATTTTAGGCAGAGCTAATTCAAATGACACCTTAATGAGACACTGAGGGGTAGCATGTTCAATGTGATGTAGCAACCAATTACCAAATTTAAGAAATGTGGCAGAGAAGTTAATTAATTAAGGGAACTGCTTTTATGAAATTGTTGTTCAAGTAAGTTCAAAGTTAGGGCTACTTTTGGAGGAAAAATGGCCAAAAAAAGAAAATGGTATGGCTAGCTCCTTACAAGTTGGAAGGTGCCCTCTTCCTTTACATATAATATCACTATAAATTTGCAATAGCCAAATTCAATTTCTTCTTGCACAGTAAGAAATGGAATTTGCAAGAAGAAATTGAATTTGGGAATTTACTAAAAAAATATAAATATAAATACATATAATTTACATAGGGTATTTATTATATTTATTTAGAGACTATATTAGAACATATCAAGAAATCCAGTCCAACGAACAAAGAATTAGTGTTAAATGCATCACAAAACTTAAGTCTTCTTGTCAAATTTGTTCATATTGTTCAAAAGCATCAAACATATACAGACATACAGTCTACCTTTCGAATTACCCCAAAAATATTCCTAAGAAAGAAAAAAGAAAAAGAAGAAACAGTTCAAACGATAAAAATTAGAAATACCTAACCCTGTGTTTGGTTGCAAGGAAAACTAGGAAAAGCAAAGAAAATGAAATTCTGAATCTTGTTATTCGTGTTTTCATGGTTTCAAAAAAAATAAAAAATCCCCTCGGCATATCAAATGCTTCGTATTTGTATTTTTTTGACACGTCCAAATGATTTGTATTCGCTTTCTCAGTTCCCGTAAAAAATGAATATATGTGTGTGTGTGTGTGTGTGTGAGGTGTATATATAATATATTCACAAATCATAATTCCAGTTTCATTTCTTTTCTTTTCCCACATTTTCTCAGAAACCAAACAGATCAAACATTTTAAAGTAATTTAAAATGAAATCGATAGAACCAAACCTTGGAAAGAATGGAGGTGACGAGATCATCGGGACCGGAGCGAACCGCTGGCGTTGCGATGGAAGCAAAGATTGACGTGGGTTTGTGCTGCTGAGGACGACGAGGGAGAGAGAGGAATAGGGGAGGGTTTGAGCGTTTTGAAGAAATTAGGTTTTGGGATTTGAAGATTTCAGGACCTTTGAAAGTGGAGAAGAGAGCACAACCAGCCATGGCTGTTTGCTGTTAGAGAGAGAGAGGGATGTTACTATAAGCTGGTTCGGTAAGAAGGTGCCACGTAGGTGTGGAAATCGAAGTTGCGGTCCACTTGGATTGCACTATTGGTTTATGAGCTGCCATGTAGACAGATTTAGTTTTTCCCTTATCCGAACCTATAAATACTCCCTTTGTGAAGAAAACTATTAAAATTAACTTTAATTAATACTAACATTTAGTCCTTGTTTACTTGGAGATTCTTTGTATTAGAATGCCAAAGGAAAAAGTGTTTAACCCGAAGACTCTCTCAAATTTTATTAACTCTTCAATAAGTGCTGATTTTACCGCTATGATCAATGTCGGTGCATTTCATCTCTGGCATGCGATATATCTGTGACTCGGCGTTCTCTCTATGCCGACGTCGATCATCTTCACGTATGTCGATAATTGTTGCCGACGAATCATAAGTATGCCGAGACCATTCTTCTTCTTCTTCTTCTAGTTTTTTTTACTATGTTTTCTTCTCTCTTTTTTCTTCTTCTTTTTCTTCCAACATTTTTACTGTGTTTTCTGTGTTTTTTAATGTATTTTCTGTGTTTTCATTGTTTTTTTCGGGTTTTCACTATTTTTTTTCACTGTGTTTTCGAGTTTTCACTGTATGTTTTTTCTTGTATTTTTATTATGTTTTTTGTATTTTTACTATGGCTTTTTGTATTTTCACTGTATTTTTTGAGTTTTCACTATCTTGATTATTTTCACTGTGTTTTCACTGTGCTAGGATATTTTCACTGTGTTGGACATTTTCAATGCGTTGGGTGTTTCCAATATAATGACGTGGCAACTATACCACATCAGACGAGAAAAGTATACGGAACGTTATACAAGAACTTTAGCATTTTCCTTTTTTTTTTGTAAAAATAAGAATTAAAAAGAGAAAAATGTGCAGGATAAGAATGTAAAAAAAAAAAAAATCAAGCATCATCTGGGGAGATATATTTCCACGAGAAGATTACAATTCAAAAGATTTCAACATAACTGTGTAAAAGACCCACTTCGATTGGGTTTTTTAAAAAACTAGGAGTCGCCACTTTATTTTTAAAGAATAAGAAAACCTTAAAAAATATTTTATTAAAAAAAAAAACACAAAATAACTCTATAATTTTGGAAAAACATGGTCAACGAATCAAAGATAGATTCGGGACTAGGTTATGACGTGAGAAGGTTCCAAAAATACAATCTTGTAAGTACTCATTTTACCCTAATTAAAGGTCTTCTAATTTATTTGGGTTTTTTAATATCTTATGCACAAATCAACCTAACTAACTAAAACAAATAATGAAAATAAAACAAAAAAAAAATCCTAAAAGCCTAGGATACTTAGTATCTTAGGTGGACTTGAGCTCCTATTAGCGCCTACGTATTTTACTAGTTTCCTAGTAAGATTCAAAGTCCACGTAGTTTGAACTATCAAAAGGGTCATCCTATCATCGGAAACTACATTCATGCCAAACCTTATCTAAAATGATCATCTTTGAAGAATTGTAATCACAGTATAACTCTTTTAATCAGCAATCTTAACTCATTTAAGATTCTATCCTCGAGAGTCTTTGTTTTGGAAAATAACTCTTTTTGAAAATAATTTGATTTTTGAAAATGACTCTTTATCCAAAAATCCTATTTGAAATATAACTCTAAAATAATAATTGAATTTGAAATACGTTTTATTTTGAAAGAAATTGATTTTGAAAATGATTGAAATTTCAATGAAAAATACAATTTTGTTTGGAAAAAAAGTTTCACAATACTTAAATCCTAACTAAGTTGAAGGTTTAGCATGATCATAATTCTTATAATAAGGGAGTCCTACGGAGTTAAGACATTTCACCTAAACCTAGGGTTTCTAACCTACTTTTAACTTAAGTTACCTAAGAGGCTAAATTTGACAAAAATTAATATTCAAGTGCTTTTTAAGCTTGTTTCTAGTCATAATGCAAATATGGACAGCAGCTAAATCATACTTGAATCGTACTTTAAAACAGTGAACAATAATTAAAAATCATGAAGATGCTAACCTAAATGTTCCTACATGAACCTAGATGTAATTTCTTTGCTAAAACAACCTAAAAATCAATTCTAAGCATGCTTTCAAGTTAACTTTAAATTCTGGACAGAATATTGTGAACCATTGAGAAAATTTGATGCAATCCACATTAACGGAGTTGGGTTTTTGAAAAAGCAAATAAGTCTCCACCTTATTTTTAAGGAATAAGGAAACCATAAAAAATATTTTATTTTAATCAAAACAAAACAACTCTATTTTTTAGGAAAGACATTATCAACCAACCATAGATGGATTCGGGACTAAGTTATGACGTGAGAAGATTCCAAGCATACAATCTTGTAAGCACCCACTTCACCCTAATTAAAGCTCTGTTAATTTACTTATGTTTTTTAATATCTCATGCACACAATTCCTAACTAACTAAAACAAATAATAAAAGAAAATCAAACAAATTCCTAAAAACCTAGGACACTTAGCATCTTAGGGCGGACTTGAGTTGTATTAGCGCCTACGTATCTTACTAGTTTTCTAGTAAGTTTCAAAGTCCACGTAGTTTGAACTTACATAAGACTCATCCTATTGTAGAAAACTACATTCATGCAAATCCTTATATAAAAGCTACCTTTCAATAATTCAACTAATTTAGAGCTTTACTCGAGAGAGACTTTGTTTTTAAACTCTTTATTTCAAAAGATAACTTTTATTTTGAAAAGTCTATTTAAAATAAGACTTGTATTCAAATTATGTTTTATCCAAAAAGTCTTTAATTTTGAAAATAACTTTTTCAAAGAGTCCAATTTGACCTTGTAAACAGCTCTTTTTCAAAAAGTTTTATTTTGATAAAAACTACTCTTTCAAAGAGTTTCATTTTAATAAAAACACTAGAAAACATAATTGTATTTTCATAAAAACACTTGAAACAAAATCTTATTTAGAAAACAATTTTTATTTGAAAAGATGTCTCTCAAGACTAGAACTTTAATTGAATTAAACGAATAGACATGATTGTAATTCTTACAATAAAAGACTCCTACGGAGGTAGGAAACCTCTCCTAACCTAGGGTTTCTAATTAACTACACTTAATCCTACTTTCATTTAGAGGCTATTCCAACCTAACACTAGGGTTAAAGTGAACCTAAACATGCTTCTAAGTTAATATCCAATTCTGGACAGCAACTAAAATATATGAAAATATGAAAATTAAATATGCTAATGCATGCAAAAATTAATTAACAAAACTCTACCCTAATAGTTTAAGGGACCTAGAGTGCAATTTCTATGTTAAAATGGCCTAAAAGTGAATTTAAATCATGTTTTTAAGCCATTTAACATTTTGAACAGAATGTTAAATGTACTTAAATGCATGTTTTAAATATTCTAAACATCTTAAAAATCACAAAAAAAAAATACTATCTAGCACAATCCTATATGCTAATATACAAAACTATGCAAAAAACGTCTTTAAAGGTCTAAAAAATGAACTAACATGCAAACTATTCTAACATGCTTACTAATATGTATATATCAATAAAAATAAATCAACATGTAATATAACTAAACACAAGGGAAGAGACTCAACTTGTGCAAAGCTCCCTCGTCCACAATTGTATACCAAATAAGCAATATCACATGCTAACTTATTATTCTAAATATAAGCATACTGAAAACCCTAATCATGCAATGATAAAAAAATTATATCATGCTTTGTAACATGCATTCACATACTTACTAACATGAAATAATAACCAATATATATGAATAAATCACATGAAATAGTAAAACTAACATGAAAACCCTAATATGCAATTCTAGTCATACAAAACCCGAACATGCAACGATCATGCAATGCTAATATGCAAATTCATGTAAACTCTAATTCTAACCATGCTTTAAGAATTTAGGAAGAAGAATAGAAACCCTAATTTGCTACTAGAATAACTCATGCTTTTACTTAAATAAAAAGAAAGGTAGAAGAATGAAGAACTAAAAAACAATAAAAAGAAAACCTAGCATGCTTCTAGAAAATCAAAATAATTAAAAGGAAAGAGAGGGAGGAGAGAAACTTACCTTAGGGTTGCTGTAGTTTTCTCCTTAAGCTTCCTCAAGCAAGCCTCCAAAAATTCTCAGCAACTCAATATGTTTAAAACTCTAAGCCAATGGTCCTATTTATAGATTTTTTGGCTCAAGCATGGACAATTGAGATTATATTTTAATCCTAATGATCACAAGACTCACATTAAGTCTCCCAAGAGTCCTAGTAATTGGATTTTATAAAAAAAACTAGGAAAAAAATCGGATTAGAAGTGGATAGAGTCCAACAAAAATAAAAAAACTCGGAGTTTTAAGCAAAACAGGGCAAATGGGCCTGATGGCTGTCCAGCACTAGGACGCGGCTGGCCATCTAGCCCTGGATGGTAGGCCATCCTAGCCCATATGGTCACCGGTCCCTTTCCCAGTTTGAGTCCATTTAGGACTTCTCAACTAGTTTTGGGCCCATCTCCTTCAATATTTATCCAAATTCGGTCATTCAAAAGCCAAAACGAACATGACTCAATCCTCTATGTTTCTAGAAGGGTTTGGGCTCAAAAATTATTGACCAAAGTCAACGGGTTGGGTTAAACCCAACTAGTTAGTTGTTATAAGCCATTTTAGCTTAAGTTAGGGTTTGAAAAATCACTAACCAATTGGCTTTAAATAAAAAATGTCACTTCATGAAACATGTTTAGAAAATCATTTTGAAAACATTTTTAGGTTTTGAAAACATTAATTTTGGAAAAATGGGTTGACCATGACCAAATTAAGTCAAAACCCTAGAGATTGTCACACTATGAATCATTATGAACAAAATCACACTCGAACCATGTTATGCTCAAATCAATCATCTAAATAGACTTTAAACATCCACACAAACCCCATGAAACAGACCGGGACGAATTCGGAGGTCATACAAAAATTATGCAAGAAAAATGACGATTCTATCCTTAAAGTCGCAAAAGTTCTTATCACCTATCGAGCTTCAATCGGAATGACACGAAAATTTTCGTGGATATTTCTAGACTCTCTAAAAACTAAATGCAAAAGGAATGAACCTAAAATGAGTAAAAAACCTACATGCGATAATAGCCTTTATTTACCTAAGGAAAAATGGTAATTTTGGAAACTAGGGTTTTGAGGCCCTTTTCTCCAAAATCAATTGGTTATTATAAGCCAACATGACTTGAAATAATGACTTAAATGCTTTAAGTAAAAAATGGGGTGTCTACAAATATATAATTAACTTAAATCATGCTAAAAATTAATAGAAAAATGCAAACTTTATGCTACTATATGCAACTACTTTATATGTTATCAATATGCAAACATCAAGGAATTAAATCATAAGAATCATCCTTGAATTAATGAACTATTTACTCAAGGGAAGAAACTTACCTCATGCATTCTCTCCCTCATCCGCAATTTGATAAATCACTCAATCATACTTAAAAGAAAAACCTTCTAAGCATGTTTCTAAGTATAAGTCATAATTCGATCAAGACATGACATGTAATCATCCAAATATTATCCTTAACATTAACAGATGAATAACATAACCCTAAGTCCTATCATGTTTCTAAACTAGAAACTAGAAAGGATAAATCCTAAACATGCTTCTAGAAAAAAATAAAATAAAATAAAAAAGTAGAAGACTTACCTCTTGAAGACTTAAAAATGTTGGAGCCTCCCTTCTAGTTCTCTCCTTAGGGTTGTTAAGCCTTTTCTCTCTAGGGTTTTGTCCCTCTGAATCTCCCTTTAGCCTTCAACACCTCCTATTTTTAGAGATTTGGCTTAAGCATGGACGATTGAGATTAAATATGATAGGAATGATCCAAGGGCTTATATTGAGCCTCCTAAGGTCGTGGATAATCATATTAGGTCAAAAAACTTGAAGAAAATTGAATGAAAATGTGATAGAGTCCCAAAATAATCAAAAACTTAAAGTTGGAGGAAAATTTGGGCAACCATTTGATGGCCGTCCACCCCTTGGATAGTTATTAGAGCCTTTATCCAATTTTTGTGAAAATTTGAGTCTTTTTGGAACTCTTCGACTTGTTTTTGATGTATCTTCCTCATTTTAAGTCTGAATTCGTTATTCAAAAACGAAAATGACTAGGGTTCAATCCTATATGTTTCTAGGAGGGTTTTAGTATGAAAATCCTTAACCATGGTTAAGGGGTTAGGTTAAACCAAGTCGGTTAACCATTATGAGTTGTTGGGCTTGATTTTGGTTTGAAAAATTAGCTAACTAACAAAATGTCACTTCATGAAACATGTTTTAAAAGCTATTATAAAAACCATTTCAAAGTTTTAATTGGAAAAATGATTGAATCCCGATTGATTTCGGTTTAACCCTAAAGGATGGTTAATTAATCACTATGGACTGTCGGAGATTGTTAGCCTTATGGCTTTCCATATGACTATTTAGGTTAAGATTTTGATGATAATAAACATGTCTTGTGAGCTAATATGTTTATTAAGTGATGTAAGGTTCAAACATGATGATATTCACTTTCATGCATCATGAACTTAAGCAAGGCACAAAACAAGCAAAAGGATTGAGCCAAAGCCAAGCAAATTAACCTCATGTTTGGAGTCCACGTGTCTTACTGTGAAGCAGTTTTGCTGCAAAAGAATTGGTTTGAAGCTTCTCACTGTACTTTTTCGAACTAATCTGGAACTTCCACTTGGCTTTAAAAAATTGCTTCCTAACTTGGAGGATTATTATAGATTGATTTCTATTGGAATTTGAATGAAAATCTCTGCATTCGATCTATTATAAAAAGCAATTAAACATATCTAATATAGTTATTAGTAGTTATTTGATGCATTCCATGATAAAAAGACAATTAGAACATGTTATTAATAATAACTACTACAACAGTTATTTGATGCATCTCTGATAAAAAAAAAAAAAAAGACAATTAAAATATGTCTAAATATTCAAAAATTAACAACCACATAAGTTATTGGCGGTTATTTGTAGAGAAAGTGGGGAGATTCTAGTTTGTTCTAGGTTTTTCTTTAAAACTGATTTGGGCATGTGCCATCTCTTAATTGGTAAGCCATTTGGCCATTTAACTGGCCACGTAGCTACTTTTCATTAGCTTGTTATTTTTGGTGGTAAACAATATAATTCAGTACATTCGATATGGTATTTTAATAGACTTTTCCTTCTTTATTTTCTTTTCTCATTCATTCTTATTAGTTTTGGCCCCACTTTCCTTTACCTCTCTATAGTTAAAATTTTCCTTTTTTGGTAGATCCCACATATCTTCTCAACTCTTCCATCTTAATTATTTTTTTTTTATTTTTTCTTTAAAAAATTAGTTCCATTTGATATGTCGCTTTTTATCCGGTATTTTTAATTTTTTTAAAAAATATTCCAGTTAATTTCTTATATATCAAAATACATGTTTTTTCTTTTGTTTATCAAAATATATGTACTATTCCTATAAATATAATTAAGATCAAATGGTTAATATCATATAATCAAAATAATTTTTATATAATTATAATTTATTAAGTAAAATTTTATTGATGAATTCCCCAAATCACATGTAATATATATATATATATAATATGAAAAGTGGAATGTGGAATACAAAGGCAACCAATGGTGGGATGAGAGGGTTTAAGGGAAGGGTTCGTGTAGGCTTTTAAAAAGACAATCGTATTTATATGGAAAGAAGATGTGGCAAATGGCAATGTACACATAATTCGCCATACGTGGAAATACTATAATTCATTAATTCGCCGGCCGAAACTCTCTCTCTTCGACACCTCCACTCTCCACTCTCCACAAGCGAATCAACAAATCAAACAATACATATACACCTACATACATACCACTGTTGCCTGTGAGCATTTCTCAATTCTGTTCTAGAGAGAGAAACAACACATTCTTACATAATAAAAATATTTATATATATATGTATATATATAAAATTAGATCGCTTAACACTTTGATCTCCGACATTGAGACAGATCTCTTCTTAAGCTTTCTCAGTTAGCTGCATTTGATCAGTGGTATTTCTCCTCTTTCTCATCGAGATTTGTGCTTTTTATTAAAAAAAAAAAAATCTATTAAGACGTGAATGGATTGTGTTTTTGTTTTTTTTTGTTTTCTCGATGTGTGAATCGTGGACGGGTTTAGTTGTTACGATGATTTGGTTCTGTTGTTCTTATATTGAGACTTAACTTTCGGATTGTGATTATTTCGTGTGGTTTCTTGCAGCTTATATATAATTTGCAAGTGTAGATTCTGAGTTGAACTATGTGGGTTTTGTGAGCTAAGGAATGCGAGATTTTTTTAATTTATTTATAAATTTAAGAATTTAATGTGTTCTAATGGCATTCGAATATTGCTTGATTTGAGTTTCATGGATACGGCTCTGTATCAGCAAGCATTATATGGAGTTTTCTTGTTCGAATGTGTTTGATTCGTGTTTCATGGATACGGCTCAGTAGTAGCAGGCATTAGTAGAAGCTTGTGTTAAGTAGAGGGGGATAAATTTTTATTGAACGTAATAAACTGTACCTCGTATACCTATATTATTGTTCAAATGTCTCAATTATTATTATTATTATTATTTTTTTTTTTTGGGGGGGGGTCTTTTCACACAGTTTATTTGCATTTCGCAACATATTGCCAATATCATGTATCAAGTCATATCAACAATACCAAGTGGTGTGGCTGATAGCAAGTTGTACTAGAGCTTATTGATATTGTGACTGTGGCTGATACTTAAAAAAACATGTTTTAGTTTGAATTAGAAACTGTCAGTTGACCGGAACTAAATTGTCCGAGCTATTGATCGATTTGGTTGGGGTTGGTACTACTAGTTACTTTGGTAAGTACCATTATTGGATTGGCTGAAACAATTGGGGATGACAACTCAACTCAACTCAACTAAACTCAACAAAGCCTTGATCCCAACTATATGGGCCCAGCTACATGAATCATCTTTCACCCCAGCTACATGAATCATCTTTCACCCCAGCTACATGAATCATCTTTCGCCATTCTGCTCTATCAAGGGCCATATCAGTTGTTAGATTCTTGGCATATATCTTTTTCTTGCTGTCTCTTACCATGTTGTTTGTGGCTTTCGTTTTGTCATTTAGTACTTTTGAATCGAATCAGTTACCCTGTTGTATTGGTGCATTCCTGAGTCTTCATTGTACATGACCAAATCATCTTAGGCGACTCTCTCATATTGTCCTCTATTGGAGCTACTCCTAACTTCTTACAGATGCATTCATTTCTTGTATTACCACTTATCCACTTTAATATCTTCATTTCATTTACACTCATTTTTTTGGACATATTATTTCTTAATTACCCAACGTTTAGTACCATAAAGCATAATTGGTCTTATACCATCTTGTAAACATTTTCTTTTAACTTAATAGGGATCCTATGGTCACACAGTACTCCACGAGCACTTGTCCACTTCATCTACACTGTGTCACCACTCCAATTCTATGGGTAATGTCCATTCCAATCTCTCCATTTTATGGATAATTGATCTAAGATATAATAAATGGTCACTTTTAGATATCTTTTCCTTGTCAGTTGTACTATGCCCTCATTTATATTCCTAGTTTGACTAAATTTACATTCCATATATTATGTTTTAGTCCTACTTAACCTAAATCATTTAGATTCTTAGGTGTTTCTTCATAATTCTAACTTAGAATTAACCCCATACTCTAGTTTCATCAACTAACACAATAACGTCAGCAAATAACATACGCCTTGGAACATCTTCTTGAATATATGTAGTCAATTTATCCATAACTACAACAAAAAGATAAGGACTAAATGTCGATCCTTGATGTAAGCCTCTTGTGATTGAGAACTCATCTGTCGCTCCTTTTGTCATTCTAATGCTAGTTACAACTCCATCATATATGTCCTTGAGTACATCAATATATTCAGTAGTCACTCATTTCCTTTCTAATACCCAACACATTATTCCCCGAAGACCTTATCATAAGCTTTTTCTTAGTCAATTAATATGTATGAATGCCTGATTTTCTTTTCTATGTTCTTTTCTGTCAATTGCCAAAGTAAGAAAATAGCCTCCATGGTTGATATTCCTGGCATGGAACCAAATTGATTTTTAATATTGTAGTTTGAAGTTTTAATATATTCTCAGTCACTCTCCTAAAGTTTCATTGTATGACTCATAAGATTAATGCCACAGTCATTAGTGCAGTTTTGAATATCACCTTTGTTCTCATGTAAAGGCACCACAATACTTTTCCTCCATTGATCAGCCATCTTTTTAATCTTTAATATCTTGTTAAACAATTTAGTCAACCAAACTATGCTATCATCACCCATACATTTTAAAGTTTCAATTGTAATTCTGTCTAGCCTGCAGCTTCTTTTATTTATCTTTTTCATAGTTTCCTTCACTGCATTTGTCCTTTATCTTCGAAAAGCGTAAAATTCCTATACCTAGCAGTGTTACTAAGTACTCTCAAGTTTGAATTCTGTAATCCGTTTTCATTAAATAATTTATTGAAATAACTCCACCACCTTTCTTTAATCTCCTTTCCTTTTACTAAAACATTTTGATCCTCATCTGTAATGCACTTAACATGGTTTAAGTTTTTAATTTTATTTTCCCTTATTCTAGTAAGAATATATATCTTTCTGCCCATCTTTTGATCCTCATCTTTGCTTTCTTAGCTTACATTTTTGTTAATTTATACTTTTCATAAATTTTCTTATTTCTAATTTTATGCAGTCTTATAATATCCTCATTTTGCCCTTACTGCTATTTGAACCTCTTCGTTCCATCACCAAGTTTCCTTAAATGTCAGTCCAATTCTCTTAACTTCTCCAAGAACTTATTTTGCAATTGTCCTAATGCAACTAGCCATTTCATTATGTGTAATATTGGTCTCAATATTTAGTTTGCTTCTTTTAAAATTTTATCTTTAGATAATATTTGTTTCTCCTTTCAAATTCCACCACCTAGTTCTTAGGTGTCTATTTTCCCTAATCTTACTCCTTCCTTTCGTAAGCCATACATCCAATACTATTAATCTATATCGTGTGGTTAAACTTTCTCGAGGTATAACTTTACAATCCTTATAAACTACTCAATTTATCTTCGTTGTAAGAAAAAAGACTATCTGACTGCTACTAGATCCACTTTTAAATGTTATTAAGTGTTGGTTTCTCTTTTTAAAACAAGTGTTAGGAATTACAAGGTCATATGCTATGGTGATTTCTTAGATAATATCTCCTCCTTCATTCCTTTATCCAAAGCCATGAGGTCCTATGAACTCTCTCAAACCCCCCACTATTCTTCCCTATGCGACCATTTAAGTCCCCTCCTATAATAAAGATCTTCTCCTTATTAGGTATCCTTGAGTTATTCCATCCATGTCTTACCAAAATTGTTGCTTAATGGATTCAAAATTGTCGCTTAGGGGATGAATGTTATATATATATATATATATATATGACTTTTGCTTGTTATGCTTTTTCCCCCACCTTTGGTAGATACACTTTGTTTTTTAAAAGGATTTATGTGGTTCTATTCTTGTAATAATGTTATTGTATGTCTTTCAATTGAAGGCTTTGAGCTTTGGTGTAAAAATGTAATACTTGGACTCTAAGCACTACTGATATGCTTCTTTGAATGAGAACTTTGATTGTTTTCCCATGCTTTAACTTTCTGCTATTCAATCTAAACTGGGACTAGGCACTATTTGATTGTGATTTTTAGAAATAAACCGTCAATGCATTTCATTTTTTAACTTTGATTTATTTTCTATTATAGATGGCTCTTTTTATATTATCCATTCTGTAGACAAACTCAAACTACTGAAAAGTCAACTTCTCTCTCTCTCTCATTTGTATATTTTAGGAACAAAAAATATAAATTCGTTCAACTCAAATATATTCATATAATAAAATATCTAAATTTTTTATGTCTTTGTTGTGCAGTGAAAGTTGATTATTATTGCACTGAGTTTATACTCTTATTTTTGCATATAGAAAACAGGGGAATATACATATAAGTACATGACTCTGGGTACTGCATTTGTTTTTTGTCTTACAAATTTCAGATTCTGTTGCATATAGGCTGTGGAAGTTGCTGGTCGGTGTATAGTATTCTTTTCCTATATTAGAGTTGTGGTCCAAGAGTCTGAAGAGTTAGAAAGATGCTTTGAGATACTGTTGTGATGCCTTCATTCTAGATGAAGACAGTTCGTGCATGGCAGCTAGGCATAAGAGATATGCTTGTCATGTCTGGGTCACGCCAGCGGCCACATTTGAAGAGGCCAATATGGATTATTGTATTGGTTTCTTTGGTGAGCATTTTTCTGATTGGCGCTTATATTTACCCACCCCGAAGCTCTGCAGCGTGCTCTATCTTTTCTTCCAGCAGTTGTACTGTGTACGAACAGCCTCCGCCTGTTCCTTCCAGGGAGTTAACTGATGATGAAACTGCAGCTCAGGTTGTAATTAAGGAAATCTTGAGCATACCTCCTGTTCAATCAAAGAACCCAAAAATCGCTTTCATGTTTTTGACTACAGGTTCATTGCCTTTTGAAAAGTTGTGGGATAAGTTCTTGCATGTAAGGCTTTGTTTCTTGGTCATTAATTCTCTGGTTCTTTATTTTTTTTCTAGTTATTCTTTTTTTTTTTTTTCCTGTATGATAATGATCTTTTCAATTGTCACTCTCTATTTCTGTCCTTCACACATATCTATAATTATATACACATATTTTCAAATTCTATGGAATTTTACTGGGATGGTTGGAGTCTTCTACATAGATAAAATTTAAGTTGCAATTTTAGTTGAGTTTTATTTCCCATGTTTCTTTAACACCTCATTTGTGTGCAATATTAAACTTATTCTTATATATCAGGCATGCTGTTCTTTTATGCTGATCCTTGTGTAAGATTGCAAGAGAAAGTTAATAATTCTCATTAACTCAAGAATAAAAAATAAAATAAGAGATCCAAGCCTATTTATTAGTTTTTAATAACCCAATATTAGGAAACTACTAAAATACTAAATTAGAAAACTGCTAAACTATTAACTCTAATAACTCAATATTATGAAACTACTAAACTAGTTATACTAAAAGGCTAAGCTACCCTTACAAATAATAGATAATTATTATACATCTCACATCCCCCTCAAACTCATGATTTGGGCATTAAGAGTATTGAGAGTTTGTCCGGTAGAAAACGAAAACGAGCAAAAGTATGAGTCTTGGTGAAGAAATCCGCAAGCTATAAAGAGGAAAAGACAAATAGCAGAGATATGATGTCCAGCTGGAGATGAACAAAATAGCAATCAATCTCAATGTACTTCTTCCACTCATGAAAAACAGAGTTATTTGCAATCTGGATAGCACTATTATTATCAGTAAAATAGAGTCGCTGAGGAACTAGAGATGCTCAAATAAGATAAGAGCCAACGAAGCCAAACAACTTTAGCAGTAAGCTGAAGCATATCGTGATATGCCTTGGCTGTAGAAGTGTAGAGTGAGCAACAATGGACTATTTCTTGCTTTTCCAAGAATTTTTTATTTTTTTTGTCTTTGTTCATTATTAAGCCAGGCATTCTGGGGTGCCTCCATGTCAGGGGCATGTTGTTCACCTTGCAAAAAACAAATTTGATAAAACAACTTCAAGTATGTGATGTTTCTTGTATCAAGTTATTTTCCTATACATAACCTCTTCATTTGTAGTTTCTCGATAATGTGTAGTTTCCCTTGCTTTTATAATTTCTTTAATTGATAAAAAAAGTACGCATGGACTGATCATAAGGTGAAAATATATCTGAATATGCTCTTGTATGTTTTAGGGATCTCTCATTACTGTGGGGTCCAGACTCCAGATCAGGGGCTGATTTGCACATAGGGTATCACATTTAGAGTTAGATAAAATTATGAAAAATGATAGTAGATGCATAACTTTTGTTTGATTGAAGTCTAGATTACTTGTTGGCACTTTGACTTTTTGGCCACAGAATACCAAATGAGAATATTTTCTTGGCCTTTTTCAAATTTGAAAAAAGCTGTATCTTTCACCATCTATTTCAAACTTTATTATATAATGAAAATGACATGATTTAACCTCTTTCCACAGGGCCATGAAGAGAGATTCTCCATTTATGTACATGCATCCAGGGAAAAACCAGTACATGTTAGTCAGTATTTCGTTGGTCGAGACATTCGCAGTGAGAAGGTGCATGGACTTTTTTTTTTTTTAAAATATGTACTGTTTATATATATATATATATATAGTGCCACTAATTGATTCATCTGTTCATCTATTTCGTGACTGTGGGTTTAAATGCTTTGTTTGCTCGATTAGTGGTATAGAAGTGTATTAATGTAAATAAAAGGTTTTTTTTTTTTTTTAAAAAAAGAGTCATGATACAATCACTCTTGAGAGGATGTTTTCCTCTAAAAGTGGAGAGCATTATGAACCTAGTAACTCATCAGTAATTTGATGAAGGTTTATGTATTCAAATGATGTTATCAATGGAACTCTCTAGGTCTTGGAAACCTCATTTTCTCAAGGTTTGGTATCTAATCTTAGTTTGAATTTCCTTTTCGGGCTTAAGCATTTTAAAGGACGAGAATGCATGCATGTTTTATTATTTCTAGTATATGTAATGATGAAAAATCCTATTTTTGCCTTCCTTTCTGCCATACCAGACACCAAAACGCAGGATTGTGTCAATAATTATAGTAGTTTTGGCTTTTCTGGGGGTTTTTGTTTGAGACACCTTTTACATGAGTTTGATGGCAACAGCTGTTTCTTTGTATTTGTTATACAGGTTATAATGTGTTGTCTTTAGAAACTAACAGAAATGCACTATTTTTCCCTTGTTGGTTCTTCATCATTTTGAAAAAGCAATCTATGTTAATTAGATGGCATTTGGGGGCCCATTTTGAAAGCTTGAAATGGGATTCCTAAGGCTAGAAGTCCTTCCAAATAAATTTTTTGTCGTTTGGTGACATGTCTTAGAAGGACTTCCAAGAAAAGCCCATCATTTAGAAGCCAATTTTTAATAAGTAAGTTGGGATAGCTTTTGAGTTTCCAATTTTCAATAAATTTGCCAAGCCATTTTTTTTTTTTTTTTTTTTTTTTGAGTTTCCAACTTTATCCTTATAAGTTTGTTGATGAAGAAAAACCCTGAAATAGTCGTCGACCTTGGTCTAGCGACCTCGGCAAGGGCGAGCTGACATCCCCTCGATCCCGACCCTGTCAGGAAATGGTCGTGGTTCTGGGAGTTCTTCCTCCCCTAAGAATGTTGCACTCGCACTCTCCTCTCCTCTGAGGAAGGCAAGGGGGACGTCGAGGAGGACTTTACAACGCTGGTTCATCCACGACCCTATCTCATGATGAGATAGGGTGCGGAGAGGTCTCCATTGACATAATTCCCTAAGCCCGGCTAAGGATTCTTGCCTAAGGAGGCGAAAGGCCCATGGGGCGCTCCCATGAAGTAAGAGCGGTAAGGGGCTAGTCGCCCTCACCTTCCCCTACAATAGGAGTTGTGGGAGGCTAGTCGCCCTCACCTTTTCACTCCACGAGATCAAACGTCGGGGACTTGGTTTGGCGGTTGGGACAGAGGCTAGCCTGGGCGAAGAGATGCCCTCGTAAGGAGATAGGATTGTCCTTTGCCTTGGCCTGATCGATTTGGAAATTCGAGGCATGACACATGGGCAATGCAGCATTGCCCCCTCACCGCAGATGTTGACCTGTCGCTTTGGGAGATGTGCATGTCTGCAACCCTAGCATAAGTCAGGCTGCAGTCCCCAAGTCGAACATTTCAATGATAAGGCCTGGAATGTCACTTCCTATCGTACAGGACAGTCTGGATGGCACGCCTATTTTCGTGAATAGAAAATGGCAGAGAGCCAGGGCGTCCCATTGGGTGCGCCTTGGCCCTCTGTTGACCATCTAGCTATTTTACACCCTCAATCCCCCCATAAAAGGAGGAAGAGAAGGTCATTTAAGGGGATCCAACAACCAGAGTGAGGGGGAAATAATTACGTGTGTTCCCGCAAGGAACTATAGCCTAAGAAGACACATAAGACAGAACGAGCACTAAGTTTAGTACGAGCTCGTTTAGGAATAAGAACAGAGCAAGTACATCCAAACACCCTAAGAAGAGAATAATTTGGAGGTTGACAAAAGAGTTTTTCATAGGGACACAAACTAGAAAGAAGAGGAGTAGGTATACGATTAATGAGATAGACAGCAGTGAGAACAGCTTCACCCCAGAAGACAGAGGGAACAGAAGAAGAAATAAGAAGAGAACGAGCGGTGTCAAGAATGTGGTGATGTTTCCGCTCAGCAACACCATTTTGTGTAGGAGTATCAGCACAAGAAGACTGATGAGAAATGCCTAAGAAGAAAATCAGTTAACTCTGTTAAAAAATATTCACCCCCCAAGTCAGAACGAAGAACTTTAATAGTTGTGGAAAATTGGTTTTGAATCATTGAGTGAAATTCTTTAAAAATGCGACAGAAATCAGATTTATGAGACATGAGATAAACCCAATAGAACTTACTATAATCATCAATAAAAGAAACATAATAAGAAGAACCACCCTTAGTAGTTACCGGGGAAGGACCCCACACATCAGTATGAACAAGTGCAAATAGTGAATCAGAAATAAACAGACTTTTAGGAAATGGCAAAGCCTTCATTTTTGCTAGTTTACACTCACTACATTCTCGAATATCATCAATAGGGACTTTGCTTAAATAGTCAAACTTAACAAGACTTTTTAAGCGAGCACTAGACACATGACCTAACTTAGCATGCCATAGATAAAAAGGAGATGACTTATTTGTAAGAGAAAATGAAGATAAGGCAGAAGAAAAACTGGACTCGAGAATCTGAAGAGCATCCAATACATATAAGTCACCATTTCTATGCCCTATCCCAATCTGCTTCTTGGATACCCGATCCTGTACAACACAAGTTAAAGAAAAAAAGATAACATCAAAACCAGAATCAGATAACTGACTTATAGAAAGCAAACTGACTGACAATTGAGGAACAAAAAATACATTAGGAATAGAGAGAGATGAACTAGAGGAAGGAAGGACAGAGCCTATATATTTAACATTCATGTGAGATCCATTTGCAGTAGCTATGGTAATAGGAGAAGATGGAGAGACACAATTTTTAAGAAGAGACAAGTTTTGAGTCATATGATGAGAGACACCAGAATCAAAAATCCAAGTGGTAGAAGAAATACCTGAAGAATCAAAATTACTCAAACCTGAGTGCAGAGTGGATATAGCAAAAGCCTGAGACTGAGATTGGGATGCTAGCCAAGTCTGAAATTGCTCAAACATAGATGTCATAGGGAAAGGTGGCACTGTGCTCACAACAGATGGGGCATCAAGATCAAAGTGGGGATGAGGCTGAACCATAGGTGCACATGGTGTAATAAGCGTATGACAAGCATTCTTCCAATGTCCCTTTTGATGACAAAAGTGACATTCATTCGCTTGAATTTTCTTATCGGCCATACTTAGTCGTACAAAGGTCACGAATCAAAGAGAAAGCCTGATATTTGCTGGGAGAGAAGTTAAAATCCTAACAGAAACTCAATTACAGAAACTGGCAGGGAACAAGAGAGAGAAATTACCCAGAAATAACCAATGAAAGAGAGAGTCCGTGAGAGAGAAAACCACCAGCAAATAAACCAGAAATAACGTAGAAATAACCCAATAAGAAAGTGCCAAAAAAGGGGAGAAATAACCCAGAAAACAGAGGCCAACAGAGGGAGAAATTCAAAAAATAATGTAAATCAAGCTTAACCTAGAGGAGGAAGAGGGAAAAAATAAATAAATAAATAAAATACTGTAGCCGGTACTGTAGCGGGTACTGTAGCGGGTACTGTAGCAGGTACTGTAGCAATGCAATAAAGAGAGAGAGAAGAAGGCAACAACAACAAAGGGAAGCAGCAATAGCCCTAGGGCTCTGATACCATGAAAACTATCTTTAAGAGAAGAACAATCTCTTATTCAAAGTGTATTCAATATGATTACAAACCTAGAATTTATAGAGAAGCTATTACAAAATTATGGTAAGTCAACTCTACAAAATATAGAAACCTAGAAAACATAGAAACTCTTAATACATGGAAACTAATAAATTATGGTAAGTCAACTCTACAAAATAATACTAAATATTATGTATAGCTCACAAACACGTTATTAATGAGTGACAATTAAGGGTATTATTTTCTTTTGGAATGGGATGGTGGTATTTTATTTATTTTTATTTTTTAGATACTTTATTCACCAAACTCTCTCTCTCTCTCTCTCTCTCTCTCTCTCTATATATATATATATATATAGATAATTGTTTTTTTTTAAAATGGCTTCTTAGGAAGTTCATATTAGGAACTACTTCTTCATGAAGTACATTCTATTTTAGAAAGTTTTTCCAAAAGCCACCTTAATGTTCTGACCCTTAAATATTGGTGCAGATCTGGTTTCTTTTGTCCTTGGAGGAAGGGAGGTTGATTTGGGGGTTTGACTTAGATGATCCTGAAACCCCTTTTAGATTTAAGGTATTAGTGATTTAATGTTTAATTGGGGGCAAATGTTGTGCTGATTTTCATTCGTATGGCGTAGTTATCATTCATTATCAATAAAAGCCTTCTCCACCAAGTAAGATGTGTGTGATGTGTGGCAAGGATGGTGACTCAACTAACCATTTGTTCTTACAATGTCCTATTGGTTTGTTCATGTGGAATAAATTATTTGATTTGGCGGGCGTGGGTTTCCCCTCTTTCTATTGCTTCTATTTTGGATGTTTATTTCCTCGGTTTTGATGGGAACTGGGAAGAGAGACGAGGTTTTATGGAAGTGTGGGGAGATGGTTATTATGTGGAGTCTTTGGAAGGATAAAAACACTTGGATTTTCTATGACAAAAGGCTAAAAGAGGTACTGTCAAGCCTTTTTGTGGGATAACATTTGGATCCCTACCTTTTTGTGGGCTGCCACCTCTAAGGAGTTTCAGGGCATTCCTTTTTCCCTCACTCTTATTAATTCAAAAGGTGTGTGCAGGTCAATGCCTAGCTATACTAGCAAAAGTTGGATGTGGACCCCTACTTATGGCACGATCAAGTTTAGTTTTGAGGGTTGTTTGCTTGGAAATCCGAGTTTTATTGGTGTGGGAGGTATAAGGTATTTTAGGAATCATGATGAAGAGGTTAGTCACATGAATTCCATGCCTCTTGAGGGTTTGCTGTTAAAGCTGACGAGTCTGAGAACAGGTTGTCCTTCCATAGCTTTTTTGGTTCTTTACTTTTATAATTTTGTTTTTGTCTTCTTGTATACCTTGCGTATAGAGGGGCTTTGTGCCTCCTATTCTTTGATATATGTAAGATATAATTTTAACTCAATCCAAAAAAAAAAAAAAACTTTGGCCTTAGGTATGCTAAAGCTAATGATTTTTAGGGATATTTTAGTTGAGGGGGATTCTTCTATGATCATTTCTTGGGCTAAAAATGGGGTGGAAAGCAGTTGGAAATATGTGCATTTGAGAGAGATTTAAGATTTAATGATTTTAGTTGAAGTTACTTTCTCTTGGGTTCATCGATCAGTGAAAGCAAAAGTTAATTCCTTGGCCAAAAGATGAGCTAGGACTTTGGAAACTTCCACGGGGAATTTTTATCCCCCTTGAGGCGCTCTTTGTTTTTTGGGCATTGGTTGTGTTGGGCTTTTGGCTTTCCATTGTATAGGACTACTCATCTTTTTTGTTTTTTGTTCCTCTTTAAATTTTTGGATCATATGCCATCTCTTGGCAGGTGTTGTATCCAATGTTCCTAAACTAAACTTGCACAAACCTGTACTGAGGATTCTAAAATCACAGAAACCTGCACACCTCTTTTTTATATTTAATCCTGCTGAGGTAAAGCTATTATAAACTGATTTACCCCTCTCATTTTGAAGAATGTGAAGCAATATAGTAGGAAGTGTTATATAGGGCTACTTAGAGTTTAGCACTAAAATAGGATTTAGGGTTAGGGTTCTATGTGGGAAGGTTTAAGGGTGATTAAGGTTTGGTTAGGGTTTCCAAATATAGTTAGAGTTCTATAGGGTTTACCTGAATGGTTTCAGTTCTGGTCACAGATTAGTTTTGTTCTCAAAAGAGACTTTAATGAAAAGGGGGGGAATAAATCCAGGCAGTCACACCTAGGGTTTCTTAAGCAATTACACCTGGGAGAGAAGGCAAACACACCATCTAACAAGAGCTTCAAAGCTGTGAATTCTCAATGATCTGTCATTTGAGAGTTATGGCCCTTTTATAGAATAAGGACCTAAAAACATTGAACCCTTGCTCTTGAATAAATTAAATCACAACCATCTATTGTGGATTGGTGGCATCACTAAAAAAAGCCAAAAAAAGGACAAAAATACCCTAATTCGACGGCCTCTACAGTAGCATGAACAATTATGCTACAGTACTGCATGAAGCTGTGAACAGTTTGTACGTGTGAACTGTAACGTAATGGTTACAATTCACTGCTATGGTAGTGTGAACAGTAACATAATGGTACCATGTGAACATTAATGCTTGCACTGTAACTTGAATTTTTCCGTACTTAACTAAAAAAATATAATTAAAGGAAATCTGACAAATAAAAGACTCAAATTAAAGCCATTACAGGACTCTTTGGGCCTTAGAATCAAGGCTTTGGGTTGCTGCCAATGGTCTCCATCAAGCTATTCTTTCTAAGGCCTAAATCTAAATAAAATTACAAGAAAATATTATTGGATTTATTTTCTCCATAGAATTTGTTTTTTTCTCTTTATGTTATTTTATTCTGAAGGTTTGAACTAGAGAGAATGTAGTTAGCATTCTCCATTTCTATCATAAATATGTACAAGAGATTTTTTAGCAGGGGAAGTGACTTAAAGATATCAAACCTCCTGGAGGATAGTTTTATTTCTAAATAATTGTCGAATGTTTCTGCATTGTAAGATTTATGGAGCTTTCTGCATGTTGTTGCATTCTCATATGGGACAACTGTAGAAATAGAAGGGGTAGTCGCTAGCAACTACAGATGGAATGATCATTTTGACTGTGCTAACAGGAATAATAAAAAGATCATATATGACAGTATGGGATTTTGAAGAGTGCCCACATCTAAATTTACTCTTTTTTTTCACCAACTATATCTACATAAATGGTTAAAAGATCACTGTTGGACTATATTTATGTCTCTTTATAAATGAAACAAGATCTGTGAGTTGACATGGGAGCAAAATACATGCAGGTGGATTGGGGCAAAATATCCATGATTGATGCAGAGAAGAGACTTTTGGCAAATGCACTCACAGACCCCGATAACCAGCAGTTTGTCTTGCTATCTGATAGGTGATTGGGCTATCAGATTTCTCTACCACCCTGTATATGTGGAATTTTGCTTGAGATTGGTGTGATGAGTTTTTGACTTATTCTTTTCCATTTTTTGCAGTTGCATACCACTGCATAATTTTGATTATGTGTATAACTATCTGATGTTGACAAATATCAGCTTTATTGACTGGTAAGCAAACTGTACTTTGGGAAAATGAATTTCTTTTATAGTTTTATTCTTTTTTTGTTTTGTTTTCTGGTACCAGTTGAGAAAATTCTCAATTGTGCACCATTAGTTGTGCATATTAAGATTAAAGCCTGGTATCCTGTGAAACTAGATATATGGTCATTTGCATCAGAAGATCCAAATAACATTTCCCTTCTTATTGATACTCTCTCTCTCTCTCTATCTCTCTCTAGTTTTGAGGATCCTGGTCCTCACGGAAGTGGCAGGTATTCAGAGCATATGTTGCCTGAAATTACAAAGAAGGACTTTCGGAAGGGTTCACAGGTATATTCTTCTATTCTTATTCTTGTGTACTTAACGTAGAAACTTGGAGCTTTTTCATTTACTGGAAAAAGATATTAATTCAGAACCAAGGGCTCTCAATGGTTCATTGGAAATTCATAATTCATTGCTGGAAATGTCTCTCCATTTTCTGTAATATAAATGGATGACATTGCCAATTGAGATGACCTATTGATGCACAGCCCTCTCAATAGGCTAGTTTATGAATCCATTCTTCATGTCATGCCATAACCTGCTCCATATTTTCATACCTTAGTAGCTGCATCTTAACTCTAATTTTTTGTCGTAAAAAAAAAAAAAAAAATGAGAAGTGAGATTCTCTTTATTCTCCACAAGGCAACCTCTAAAAAAATGATTACAATGGAAAATATTTGCTCTCCTCTTTGGGCTTCCATATGAGCTTTTACAAAGGAGAAACTCCAAGCTTTTAGATCAGTTAAGTGGTGTGTATTTTAAACAATGTACTAAAAATACATAACTCTCAGCAGTCTGTTCTTCTGTGATCATAAATCTTGTGTTCTGTATGCTAAATCTTGTAATTTCAAAACGAGGGATTCAGAATCCTGTTATTCTTATATTACGGAATCCCCCTAACCCCTCCCGCGCCTACGTGGGAAAAAAAAAAAGCAAAAAATAAGAGCAGTCGATTTGCCAAATCTTGTGTTTAATCTATCAACTGCATGGGTTTTAATATCTTCAGTACATCCCTAAATTTACTATAGTAAGAGATATGATAATAGACTAATAGGTTGGGTTTAATTTGGGAGGGTTTAATTGCCAAACCCACACCAAACTGCCAAAAATAATATTTAAAATACATTTGAAATCCCTAAAACATTAAAAAAAAAAAAAATTGTAAAAAACATGTTACTTGAGATAAAAAGAATTGTATTCAAGTTAATTACAATGAATTAGGATACACATACTTATACAAACCAAAGAAACTATCTAAGGAAACTCTACAATTAGGAAACCTAAATTTAAGCTAATTAGACAGCTATACCTATTCTGTAACGTAACACTCCCCCTCAAGTTGGAGCATAGATATTGATCATGCCCAACTTGTTACAAAGATAATCAACCCGAACCCCATTTAGAGCTTTTGTGAAAATATCACCTAATTGTTCTCCAGTCTTCACATATCCTGTAGAAATCAAACCTTGCTGAATTTTCTCACGGACAAAATGACAATCAATTTCAATGTGCTTCGTTCGCTCATGAAACACAGGATTAGATGCAATATGAAGGGCAGCTTGATTATCACACCACAATTTTGCTGGTAATGAAGTTTTAAGACCCACTTCATTCAAGAGTTGATATATCCACATTATCTCACTCACAGACTGTGCCATAGCCCTATATTCTGATTCAGTACTTGATCGTGACACAACATTCTGCTTCTTACTTTTCCATGACACCAGATTTCCTCCAACAAAAACACAATAGCCTGATGTGGATCTTCTATCCACTTTGGAACCTGCCCAATCTGCATCTGAGAAACATTCAATGTGAGTGTGTCCATGATTTGTATTTAGGATACCACGTCCGGGTGCTCCTTTCAAGTAACACAAAATCTGTTCTAATGCTGCCCAATGATGAACTGTTGGAGATGACATGAACTGACTAACAATACTGACAGAATACGCAATATCTGGACGAGTCACGGTAAGGTAATTCAGCTTTCCAACCAACCTTCGATATTTCTCAGGATCTTCAAATAGTTCCCCATCTCCTGTGAGGTGCATGTTCGGAGTCATTGGAGCACTACAAGGCTTTGCTCCCAATTTTCCTGTCTCGGTTAATAAGTCAAGGACATATTTTCTCTGAGAGAGAAAGATACCCCTTTTACTCCTTGTGACTTCAACACCCAAGAAATACTTTAGCATCCCCAAGTCCTTCGTGTGAAACTGAGTATGAAGACAAGACTTAAGGGATGAGATCCCCGTAGTATCACTTCCAGTAATAACAATGTCATCCACATACACAACTAAAAGAATGATACCGGCTTCTGATTGTTTGTAAAACACAGAATGGTCAGACTTAGATTTTATCATCCCAAACTTTTCAATAGCCTGACTAAATTTTCCAAACCAAGCACGAGGACTCTGTTTCAAACCATACAGAGATTTTCGAAGATGACAAACTCGCCCAGACTCCCCCTGAGCAACAAAACCAGGAGGTTGCTCCATATACACCTCCTCTTGAAGATCACCATGAAGAAAAGCATTCTTGATATCGAGTTGATGCAAAGGCCAATGGTGAGTAGCTGCCATAGATATAAACAACCGAACAGATGTCAATTTAGCAACAAGAGAAAAAGTATCAGAATAGTCCACTCCATAGGTTTGAGCATATCCCTTAGCGACAAGACGGGCTTTCAATCGAGCAACTGACCCATCTGGATTGACCTTAACTGTAAACACCCACTTGCATCCTATAGCCCGTTTCCCGGAAGGTAAATCAACCAAGTTCCAAGTACCATTGTCATCTAAAGCATTCATTTCTTCTATCATTGCATGATGCCAACCAGGATGAGATATTGCTTCATGAACGGTTTTAGGAACAGTGATAGAATCAAGGGATGCAATAAATGAACAAGAGGAAGACGACAAGCAGTTATAAGAAACAAAAGAGGAAATAGGATAAGTGCATTGGCGTTTACCTTTGCGTAACGCAATAAGAAGATCATCGCTTGGGACATCATCGCTCGGGACTGGATCTGATGACGAAGGAGCAGGGGCAGGACATGAATCAAGAGGTTTACGCCTAGAGTAAACTTGAAGAATAGGGGGCTTGATAGGAGCGGGTTCCGATACTGATCCAGAGGATGTGATGGAATAGACTAACAAATCATCATCCTCCCCCTGATGTGCGGGAGGAGGAGAAGACGAAAAATAGGGTGTGTCTTCCATGAAGGTAACATCAATTGAGACAAGATATTTGTTAAGACTAGGACAATAACATCTATAACCTTTCTGAAGACGAGAATAACCAAGGAAGATACACTTCAAAGACTTGGGATCTAATTTGGTTACATGCGGACGAACATCTCGAACAAAACAAGTGCTACCAAATATCCGAGGATCAACAGGAAATAAAGACTTGTTGGGAAAAAGGATTTTGTAAGGAATCGCACCATGAAGAACAGATGAGGGCATGCGATTGATTAAAAAACATGTTGTAGAAACTGCATCGGCCCAAAAAGGTTTAGGAACATTCATTTGAAATAATAAGGCACGTGCAGTTTCAAGAAGGTGTCTGTTCTTTCGTTCTGCTACTCCATTTTGAGATGGAGTATCAACACAAGAAGTCTCATGAAGCATGCCATTCTGAGTCATATAAGTTTGAAACAAAGTTTTCGTATATTCTTTGGCATTATCACTTCGCAAAGTACGAATCGAAACATTAAATTGAGTTTTAATTTCAGCACAAAATGCACAAAAAATTGAAAACAACTCAGAACGACTTTTCATTAAATATAACCAAGTTACACGAGAATAATCATCCACAAAAGTAACAAAGTACTTAAAACCAGGTTTAGACACAATAGGACAAGGACCCCAAACATCAGAATGAACTAATTCAAAAGGAACACTAGCACGTTTATTGACTCTTGGACTCGAACTAAGACGATGGTGTTTGGCAAACTGACACGACTCACAATTTAAAGAAGACACCTGACGAAACTGTGAACAAAGCTTCTTGAGCAAAGGAAGAGATGGATGACCCAGCCGACAATGAGCCTCGAAGGAAGATGCAACACCAGAACAAGCAACAGATTGAGGTATTGGTGTGTCAAGAATGTAGAGGCCTCCAGACTCATGTCCTTTACCAATAATCTTCTTCGTCATAAGATCCTGAAATAAGCAATGATCAGGAAAGAATGAGATGCAACAGTTAAGATTGCGAGTAAGCTGGCTTACAGATATCAAATTAAAAGATAAATTAGGTAAATGTAAGACAGATGACAGAGGAAGCAGAGGGGTAGGAGTAATCGTGCCAGACCCACGAACACAAGATGGTGACCCATCAGCTAAAGTAACAGTAGAAGTGGAAGGGTGCGACTTAAACATAGAAAAAAGATTAGAATTACCTGTCATGTGATCTGTGGCACCAGAATCAATGACCCATTTGGAGGATGAGGAAAGAAGACACGCATTTGATTTACCTGAATCAGCAATGGCAGTGATAGAAGGAGATGAAGACTTTAGTGATTCTTGATACTGTGAGAACTTGGCAAATTCATCTGCAGAGATAAGAACTGATTTTTCTGAATTATCATTAGAAGATGCGACGTGGGCCGAATGAGCTCTCTGATTCTTATACTGAAGCTTTCTACATTCATGCTTCATATGGCCAGGCTTGTGACAATAATTACAGACAATTCCTCCAGAGTTCTGTGGCCAAGTATCAAACCCTTGTGAACTTCCTTCTTTGTTTCCACGCTGATTGGTTGATCGTCCAGGCTCATAATTATTATTTCGACTCACTAAAGCACCACTGAGTTGAACCGGTGGAGTACCTTCTGTGCGGAGTACTCGACTAAAAACTTCATGTAAAGAGGAGATTTTAGAATCAGAAAGAACCTGTGACTTAGCAGTCTCAAAGTCAGAAGAAAGACCAGCAAGAAAACTCATGATAGCCATTTGCTCTCGTTGGTGTTGCTGAACCTTTATATCAGTGCTAAAAGGCAACAACATATTAAGCTCCTCATAAGTTTTCTTAAATGCCATAAAATAAGTCGTAAGGGACTGATCTTGTTTTTCTGCACGATAAAATGCTTTGCACACCTCATATATACGAGAAACATTCCCTTTACCAGAATACAAGAAATCCAAATACTCAATCAGTTCTTTAACAAATTCACGGTGATTAATCAAGCCAATCACCATACTATCAATAGAGTTTCGAATTTGCAGGAATAAGCGAGCATCTTCTCGGAGCCATGTCTGCTTCGAATCATCATTGGGAGGATCATCAGTCAAATGATTATCTTGGTCAATACTCCGAAGATAAAGTCGAACGGTCTTACTCCAATCCAAATAATTCGAGCCATTTAGCTTATGATCCGTGATTTTAGACATCACGGGCACCATATCCGACACAACAACAGATTTTTTTTCAGCCATAACTCCTAAAAAAGAGATATAAGGCAGCAAACACAAAGGCAAGACAACAACCACAAAGACAAAACCAAGAATCTTCAACAAGGCAACAAGCACCACTCTTGACGAATACAAATCAGAACAAAACCACTGAAGAAAAAGAGAGGAACAACCAGAAGAAGAAACTGGCCAAACAGGGTGGCGCGTGTGGTTCACGCGCAGACACACGCGACGGCGCGTGGGGCTCACGCGCGGGGCTACTGGTCACCGGAATCCGGTCGAGCGCAGATCGGCGGCTGGTGAACACTCCTGGGCAGGCGGTGAGGACAGAAAACTCCTCCAAATAGGGTTTTCAAAAAAATGGAACCCTCAAAGCCAAAAAGGAGATAACGGCGCGTGGGGCTCACGCGCGGGGATTCTGGTCACCGGACTCTGGTCGAGCGCCGGTCGGCGGTTGGTGGACACTCCTGGGTAGGCGGTGAGTACAAGAGATCACTCCAAATAGGGTTACCAAAGATTGGAACCCTAAGAAAACACAAAACCCTTGTTTATGCAAGAGACCCAAAAACAAAAACCCTAATTTCGAATTCCTATGGCTCTGATACCATGTTACTTGAGATAAAAAGAATTGTTTTCAAGTTAATTACAATGAATTAGGATACACATACTTATACAAACCAAAGAAACTATCTAAGGAAACTCTACAATTAGGAAACCTAAATTTAAGCTAATTAGACAGCTATACATATTCTGTAACGTAACAACAAGTTAAATATATTCTAAAAATGATTGAATTGAATTTGATTCAAATGAGATCAGGAGTCAAACTCAAAACTCATTTGTCTTGGATATTTTAGAATTTTTGGGCCATATCTTGGTAGCGTCAACACGAATTAATAGAACTCGCACCTGATCTGTTTAAATTGAACATGATCAAATATTGACAACCCATCTATCAAAGGTTGACTAGAACATAACATGCTAGAAAAAATTTTAAAATGTTAGAAGTAAAAATAATTATGATTTACCCAAAGATGATGATTTTTGACTGAGGCCATCCAACGAATTGGCTTCGTTTCTGAGTGGGTAGACCATCTATTAACAAAGTTTAAATGTGTTTGCTTCTAAATTGCTGGACCTATCAACCTAAATTCTTGTGCTATGGTCCTGAGAATGACAGTGAAGGTTATTTCTTAAATTTTCCACATACATACCCTCATGACTGAAAGCCTTTCCCTATCCATAGCGTTCCTCCAATTAAAAAAGCTTCATCTACTTGTTTTCCCTAAACTCTTAACTGAGTTTTTTGATTACTCATATAGGTTTTTTGCAATCCCTTCTGAGCAACAATGGGTTTGTTCTCATGGATTTTTTTTTTTACACCAATTATAAATCCTTGTATGCCATCTCATTGTTTGTGTGGAAGATAACTTCTTCTTTATAGAGTAAAAGTGTATTTCATTAAAAAAAAAAAGAAGAAGGGCTAAACACCCCTATACATGGGAGGTATACAATACCAAAACAAAAAAGCTAACAAGCTAAAAAATCAAGAACAAAAAACCTAACAAGCTAAAAAATCAAGAAAACTAAGGAAGGTAATCCAGCTCAAAAACCACCAGTCCTTTTTCACAAAAAAGGGAACTAACTACCCTATTCCTCAACACCTCAAGAGAGCACTCTAACCCTTCAAAAATCCTCCTATATCTCTCTTTCCAAATATTCATAAAACTGCACGGAGTACCAACACCCACACATTTTTAGGAGGATTGTTGCTTTTTCTAATCCATCAACTTTCCACTACTCGCTTCACTGAGTCCGGCGTTGCCCAAGAAACTCCAAATAGGTCGAAATGAAAAACCCAAACTAGTCCAACTTCCTTAACAGTGCAAAAATAGGTGATCCACTGATTTTGCATCTTCTTTACACATAATACCTTTTAGCGAGATTATGTGCAGTCAAAACCTTGATCCAAACTGCTGTCCAAGTGAAAAAGCCACCTTAGAATGGGATTGGGTCCTTCATAGTCCATACCTCATGCATAGGAAAATGAAATGGTCTTGCTCACCTCTAAAAAGTAAAAAGTATCTTAACATAGGATTTCACTGAAAACTTCCCGTCCTTTTCTCCTTTCCATACAATCATATCCTCTAATCCCCTCACCGCCTCTATAGAGTGCAACTTATTCAAATAGCTGGTCATTCTCTCCAGATCCCAATCATGAAGATTTCTTTCAAAGACGAAATCCCAATGAATCACTTGTCCTCTCGAAGAAACACTATCACTCACCCACGCCTCCTTATCAAGACCCCAGTGATCTGTGCATTTCCTGTAATGACCCACGCACCATATTAAGGGCGTGACAGGCTAAATTTTAGATATTGATCCAATCCAGAGTAGAATATACCCTGAATTTTAAACAAATTCTGTTGCAATGGTCCATAGCTGGTAAACAGATGCACATCAGTTCAGCTATTGTATATTAATTGTCCGATATTCAAACAAAAAAGGAGATAAATTATTGGTTTTCCAAAAAAATGAAAAAAAGTAGTAATAATTTGACTATCAATTTTATTTTATTTTTTATTTATAATATTTTTTACCATTTACAATTGCATCTAAATGAATGTTATTTCTTTTTCTCTTCAGTTTCATAGGATGGGATCAATTTTTATGGATCAAGAACAAGAAAGTTGTGCAGGCTTTTGTTATTATTATTATCTAAAGCACTATAGTATTGGCAATTCATGTGGGAATGCACAAATTTAAACATTATTTGAATGATCTTTATTTGTTCCATATCTCCATCTGTTAGTTATCTGATGCATTTTTTTATTCTGTGTTTCATTTTCTAAATTCTGTATGAATGGTTTACAATTGTCCATTGTCCAATATTGGGAAGAGGCAAAATGTTTGATCAGCAAGGTTTTAGTATTAAAAATGGCCTTTTGATCTGAAGCAGAGACAATCAAGATTTCTCACACATATAGTTGATTTTGATTCATGTGTGTATTGCAGTGGTTCTCCATGAAACGGCAGCATGCTCTAATAGTTATGGCAGACAGTCTTTACTACAGAATTTTCAAGCTGTACTGCAAGGTAGCTCTGTTCTTAGTCATGGTTTGCTTTGTGAATTTGTTTATCAAAGTATCTATAGATGGAAAACCTGACTTATTGTGAAGCGTGAACTTTTGCCTGTTTTTTTTTTTTTTTTTTTTTTTTTTGTAGAATGGAATTTATTGTTCCTTTCCATTCAAAAACCAAGAAAGAAAAGAAAACAAATACGCATTTGAGGGTATTCTATGTCATTGAATCATGTAGGACCTGCTTTCAGTGGCCATTTGCATCTCTCACTGTTTGGTTTATTTCTGAGTTAATACTTTTTAAATTTTTCTAAAAATAACTCATGGTATAAGTTAACAAATACAGATTTTTTACATGGTTGATTGAAGTCATCTTTACTCCTCTAGGAGGCCCTACTTTTTCTGGACAAGTGGAATTTGAGGAAGAATAAATATCAAATTGTGCACCCAATATTTTTGCTAGTGAATTTGCAGATAATCTAGAGAGAGTTCCTTTTTCTCATTCTTTGTGGCTCTTTTTGATTTTTGGAAAATACTGACTTGATCAGAAAGATAAAAAGAAAAGGAAAGGAAATTTCTTAAAATTAGCTTCCTTTCTTGAGCATTTTAACCATTTTCCCTTTTTGCCCTTATTATTCCTGAATTTCGAGATCCAAACAGAGGATAAAGGGCCAGATGATGAGATTCTATATATACATGCATGCTTGAACATTCGTTTTTAGACTTCTAAGAGTAAAATGCACCATAGTTTTGTATTAGGTCTGCTTTCCTACAAACACTATAGTCAAGGTTCACCCAATGGTATCTCCTAGTTAGATCGCCTATCATCTTCATTTTGCACTAGTCAGCTAGGCAAAGGTAGTCTATTGAGAATAGGCTAGATGGTCTAGTGTCTACATAACAAAAAATGTACTTGTTTACATAAATGTGTTGTACGGTTATATGGATCCTTAAGTACCCTCTTATGTAACATAGATTTGGGTATTAAAAACATTTTGATACTATGGGGCCATTGCCTTAATAATTAATTTAGATGGCTTAAACAATGAAGTAGAACTTTGTTCACTGAAAAAAAAAAAAAAAAAAAGTGGGGACTAAATTGAAAAACAGAAGAAATTAAAATGTGGTTATGTTCATGCTGATAGAAGCCCTAGGGCTATGAAAAGGTGTGAGGGTTTCCTTCTCCAGTAGCCCCCTTCTCCAATAGCACTTCCAGCAACTACTTCCGACCCCACCCTAATGAGGTACCCTCTCTCTCTCGCGCGCGCGCTCTCGCTCTCGCTCTTGTTCTTATTCTTTTACCTTTTTTTTTTTTTTTCTCCACTTAGTCGTGCCTGACTATGTAGGTGACATATCCGGCACAGATCCCGTACCCATAACCGTATCATGTCATGTCAACACAGGAACCTTGGGATAGGTCCCGAGTCTGGTATCATAGGTACCCTCAATTGACATTTGGTTTACTTCTTGTAGTGGACTTTCTGTTAGATGTTTTCTACCTAGGCTATGTTTGTTTCACTGTAACACACTTAATGGTGTGAAAAATTTTCATGGAAAATCACTTCCACATTAAATTTAACTATAAAATATGTTCAATTTTGGATTCTACACATTAGCCAAAAGGTAGCACCATCATCCTTGATGGCTCACACATGTTTTGAACACCTTTGTCACTCAAAGCTTATTTGTAAGTTGCGCGTGCGCTCACGCCCACACAGAGTAGGGATGTCAATGGGGCGGGGAGGGCTTTTCCTTTCCAATCCCGTTCGGCGAATGAAAACCTTTTCCCAAACCCGTCCCAATCCCAACTTAAAACGGGCGAAGCGAGAATTATACGGGGTGGGGCCGGTTTCGCCGGGTTTGAGAAAATAATTAAAAAAAATTTGACTTCAATAATTTTTTTTTTTTTTTTGATAGAACGAACCCTAACCATAATCTCAACAAATTTACTTCAATCTTGAATTACAAGTATTTGTAGTTAATATATATATATATATATATATATATACAAACATGATAATATAAGGCCAACCTTACGCAAAGTTGTGTAAGGTCAGCTCCATATGGCTAATTTTAGATCACAGTTCGAAAAACTGACCGTTGGATTAGATGCCCTTCCTCTGTATGTCATGCCAGCAAAAAATCACAGCGATCTGACGGTTGGTTTTTGAAATAACTGTCGTTAAAAAAATGGTGATATTTTGAAGAACAAATAAGTTACATATTTTCACAATGACATATTTCAAAAACCAACCGTCAGATCGCTGTGATTTTTTGCAGGCATGACATACAGAGGAGAGGCATCTAATCCAACGGTCAGTTTTACGAACTGTGATCTAAAATTAGCCATATGGAGCCGACCTTACGCAACTTTGCGTAAGGCCGGCCTTATATTATCATGTCTGTGTGTGTGTCTATATATATATATATATATATATATATATATGTATGTATATTCGGGGCGGGGCGGCCATATCCTATTGACATCCCAAAGAGAGAGAGAAAATTGTTTCTTTATATTTTAACCCATGAGTGTCAAACAAATTACAGCATCTTTATGTGTCAATCTAAAATGCGGAAATTATTATTTCACATTGAATTGATTTTCTCTCTCTCATTTTACATCAAACGCAACCCTATAAAATTTTGTGAGGCAAGAATAAATATGTTATATAAGTGGTTTTATTTGGTTTGTACTTTGTAGAGTTTGACAAGTACTATTCCCAAACTATTTACTTAAAATCTGGTATTTTAAAAATATGAATATCAAAATGAAGTTGACGAATAAAGTGATTTTTTCATATTATTCTTCTTTTCATGATTTCCTTTTGATAGGTAGAAGATTTGAAAATGCAATCCATGCTGTCCACAATTTATAATACATCAATCTCTCTACTTCATAATCTTTCTACCCGTCTATTATGTAGGCCAGATGCCTCAGCTAAGGGGTTGCCATATCAAATAAGTGTCGCCTAGACCAGTTGACTAAAGTGTTCACAATTATCTACTTCTTTCAGCTCTCTGTTTTTGCAGATCTCGCTCATCCAGCAATGAAAATGGTGACTGGGGAATATTTTGTTCACTCATTATGTTCATCTCATTTTAAATGACAAATTATCTTACAGTTTAGAGATGATGTACTTAGGAGTTGTGGTTCAGTTGGTATCTGGTTAAGTAGTTTAGTGTCAACCGAGGTAGTATAAGATTTAGGTGTCTTTCAAGGTTGTAGAATTCTGAAGTTCTTTGTATCTGAAAGAAGAACAAATATTTAGAGATGAAGTGTTCCTCCTTAATAAACAACCATGTATCCTTGTTTTTGTAAATGTATCATTTTAATGAGAGTATGAGACTTCAGACTACACAATAAACTTAACATACCCAATTTATTGCTATAATTTACTATTAAGAATTTATTTCTCTATATGATTTTACTTGTTTTAATTTAATTATCTGTTCTTATCATTGCAAACTCTATGTTGTAGAGTTTTGGGATACTTGGAAGTTCTAAACCTAGTTCCATGAATAAATGTATTCACATTGATGTGTTTGATTTTTTCAGCCAGGTTTGGAGGGGCGCTACTGCTATTCTGATGAACATTATTTGCCAACCCTTTTCAGTGTCAGCCCATCAAACTTTATACATGTGTTTTAAAAAAAAAACCACTTCTTAGCTTCCTATCTTATTCTTGTTACCACCATTTTTTTAACACTTCTATTCCTCAGATGATCGATCCCAGTGGAATTGCAAACTGGTCCGTGACACACGTTGATTGGTCAGAAGGAAAGTGGCATCCAAAAGCATATCGGGCTCAAGATGTTACTTATGAGCTCCTCAAGAACATCACAGTATGATTCCATTTTACCCTTCTGTTTGTTTTAGTTTTCTAGTGTTACATGTAATGGATATGGTCCCTTGACATTCTCTTATCCAATTGCAGTCCATTGATGAGAACTTTCATGTTACCAGTAATGAAAAGGTAAAAAGTTCATTCTTTTAATATATATATATATATATACACACACACACGCACACACAGCTGCTAATATAAGGTGCACCTGATGCAAGATGCCTCAGGTGGCCTCTTCTAGAGCTACTTGTTGAGCATATTTTTGAAAACTGACCGTTGGATTTGATGCTCCTTTCATGTATATCATGCCTGCAAAAAATCACAGTGATCCAACAGTTGGTTTCTGAAAAATGTAACTTGGAAAAACTGTGGCTTTTTTGTTCTTTAAAATGTCACCCTTTTTTTACAGTCGGTTTTTTAAGAATCCAACCGTTGGATTACTGTGATTTTTGGCAAGCATGGTATACATAAAAGGAGCATCAAATCGAACGGTCAGTTTCTAAAAATATGCTCAACAAGTGGCTCTAAAAGAGGTCACCTGATGCATCTTGCGTCAAGTGCACCTTATATTAGAAGCTCTGTGTGTGTATATATATATATATATATATATATATATATATCAATTCTTTTAAAGGCGCTTCTTGGGCTCGCCTCGAAGCAAAAATATACTGAGGCATAACATTTTAGGCAGTACTTCCATTGACATGCGCCTAACGAGCTGGGTGCAGCCTGATGCAACCTTGGCACACCTTCTATGCTCGAATGGGCTAAGCGTACACCTCTTGAGAGTTTGATAACCACAATCTGATTTAAGTCTATCTATGGTTAGAAAGCAAAAGCACCTTTATTCCATTTTATTTTTATTTTTTGAACGAGAGATGAGAGAGAGACTTTTGAACAACTACTAGAGAGGAGAGGAGAGGAGAGAGAATGCTTATTAAAATGTTTGAAGTTAGTTTATGCCTTTTTGTAAGGTTATAAATTAACTATGTTTGTAGGCCTGGATTGCTTTTAAAATGTTTAGAAATAGTTTACATCTTTATATTTGTTTTTGGATTAATTGAACTTTAGTACCCTGAGCTTTGATGGAGTTTTCAATATAGTACCTTTACAATTTTCTCTCAATTGAGAATCCATATTTTTAAAATTTTTCAATCAAAGACAGTTTAGAAATGGACGTTTGTTGAATGGATGGAAAGCTGAAGTGGCTGCTATGTGAAGCCTCCATGGCAATTACTAAAAAAAGAAAAAAAGAACTCCATTCGAATAGGGTTATATGCCTTTCGAACGGAGAAGCAGTCAGTCGAAGGGTCTACTTCCTCGCGAATATTAGGTTTTCATTTTATCCGTTTTGATTATACAGTTGTTCGAACAGGGTATCAGTGCTTTGGGTTTCCTCTCTAACTCTACTGCAATCCACCCATATGTTATTTCATGTAACAAAAAGGTAAGCTGATGCTCCAGTCTTATCATAAACAGAAGCTTCAAGTAATTCACTCATAGAAGAATCATCTGGTGAGCTGTGCATATGCTCAGTCTTGCTGTGGATAAGCTTATAGACAAAACTGTCTCTGACTTTGATATTATTATTCAATGCTGCTTCCGACCCAATATTCAGAAACCTTTTCATCTTCCACAAGACATCAACATATCACCGAAGAGTTATTATGCTCGAATCATGTACTGAAATTGGTCCCTTCACCGGACCCACGCATGATGTTGTAACACCCCGCTAACAACCATATACATATAAAATTATGCTATTAAAATTTTTGGGGTCTCACAGATGTCTAGCTCAACTCCAAATGCAACTTTAATAATCAAATCAAATGTTGATTTCACAAACAGATCCTGCATTGATTATATATATTTTTTGGAAGCCAAATAATAATATTTGCATATGGGTAAAAAGAAACCCTAATATGAATGGATCTTTTGAGAAATATGGATGTATTACAGTAGAGAACTAGAGAAGAAACCCATAGCACCAATACCCCGTTTGAACGACTGTAAAATCAAAATGGGTAAAAAGAAACCCTAGTATTCGTGAGAAAGAAGACCCTTCGACTGATTGCTTCTCCATTCGAACGGCATATAACCTTGTTCGAACGGAGTTGTTTTTTTCTAACTAATTCCCATGGAGGCCCCACATGGCAGCCACATCAGTTTTCCGTCCATTCAACAAACATCCATTTCTATTTCCTTGATTGAAAAATTTTAAATAATGTGCGTACTCAATTGGGGAAAAAAAATTGTATGGGTACTACATTGAAAACTCCATCAAAGTTCAAAACACGAAAGTGCAATTAACCCTCTATTTTTTGTAACATTTATTTGTCATTTACTATTTTTTTTCTCTTTTTATATATTTTTTAAAATTATTTTTAAATATGATTAAATTTTAAAAGGCTTAGGCCCCATGCCTTGGGGCTAACACCTTGCGGGAGGGAAAACACCTCATATTGTGCTTTTGAAAACACTAGTATGTCTTGTGTGTGTGTGTGTAGCAAAGTAACTTTTCCTGTTACTCAGGAAGAAATATCTAACAAATGTCATCCGTTTTCATTTGCTACTGCAGAAGCTAGTGATGATTAAACCTTGCTTGTGGAATGGAATGAAGCGGCCTTGCTATTTATTTGCAAGAAAGTTCTATCCGGAAACTCTGGATAACTTGATGTACCTTTTCTCCAATTATACTGCAGTTTAAGTGTTTTCCTGTCATTATCGTTCCTTGGCTGGATCAACATCATTCGACCTTCTACACTTGCCTTGGTTTTCGTATATAATTCTTAGAGTGTCGTATAGCGCCACATTACAGATTCCCGGATGCACTGGTGCATAAATGCTCCTTGATGGATGGGTGATCTGCTGAGCAATCAGGTTCGCTAGAGTCGGGCCCTTGAGGAGGCCACCAACTTGTTTCTTATTGCTGCTTCCTCTTCGGGTAACTGTTTGGCAGTTTCTCTTCTTTTCTTTTTCTTTTTCTTTTTCTTTTTTTTTTTATTTTTTTTTTCTTATTTTGGGTCATTTATGTAATTCAGTATTTCAAACAGAAAAATTTTGGGTTCTATATGAAAGTTTTAGTGCAGCTTTTTTATATTTGAGTTTAACTTGAAAATTTTTTGGTCAATTATGTCAAAATTCGCGTTTACTGGATGAGTTCTGCTATTTGCCCCAACTGTTGCATCAACTCACATGACATACAACTTCAGCAGGTTTAAAAAATTGGAAAAATGTATATCTGCATTGCACGAACCAAAATCCACATTCAGTAGAAATTGGGTTTAGGTCTCTCCCTCTTCCTAGTCCCTCTCCTCAGATCGTCTCCCCAAACCTTAATCCCAAAATAATCTCTCTCCACATAAGTTGGTGCAGATCTATTAAAAGTATTGCATACTAACAGTGGTGAGATCACCCCCAAATCATTTCTCTCTCACACCTCTCCTCGAACTCCAATGCTGATGGCAGGGGATGAACAACGGCGACGGGACAACATCTAAGGTAAGACGACCACTAACCCCTCTCTCAAGACTCAATCGTTGTTCTTTTTCTTTTTCTTTTATTTTTAAATTTTAGGGTTTAGATTAGTTGAACCTAATACACGACATGTACACTCTATGTATATATGTACATATGTAATTTTTGTCTTTAGAAAGCATATATTATTTGGGGTTTTATGTTTTGATTTTTCTTTTTGTATTACTCTTGTTTCCGAAACAACTTACTAAAAGTAAAGAAAATACTATCAGTGGCCAAATATGGTATTAGGGTATTCTCTGTTCCGAATAATGGTAAAAATCTAAGATTCAAATTGTGGCTTCTTTTCATTTCTTGCATTTCCTTAGCAGTCAAAGAGGGTATTAGGGCTTCAGTTTTAAGAAAAATTACAGTTTGACCCCTTCAACTATAACTGAAGTACACATTACACTTTTATAGTTTTAATTCGAACACATTGACCCCTATAGTTTTCATTTGTGGCAGTTGTTACCCTTCTGTCAGCAATCATTTGATTCTTTTTTACAAAAAACAGTGTTAATCTTTTCATTTTTGCATTTATTATTTATCCTAAACTGATACATTAATAATCAAATACATTAACATTCCAAGATAAATAGTGCATATAAAAATGACGAAATTTACACCATTTTTCGTCAAATAGAAACGATTGAGTGACAAAAGGGTAAAAAATGTTACAAATAAAAACTGTAGAAGTTTAAAGTGTTCAAACTAAAACTATAGGAGTTGTAGCATGTAAATCGGTAATGGTTAAAGAGGTCAAACGGTAACTTTTTCTTTTTTTTTTTATTTTAAGTTTCAAGGTATGATAGAATATTAAAATCTCATTTTTATTGGGTGTTATAATATGCTTGTTTGGTTATAGATTCAACCATCTACTGGTCTTTGTTGGGAAAAAAAAGCCTGAGTTACTATGAAAGTTTAGTGATTGTCAAGCATACTAAAACTGTGGTTCATACATAGCTTATACAACTAATGTAGGTTGCTAGTATAGCTATCTACACTTCACTAATTTCACCATATTCAAATATGCTGTCATGTATGTTCACATTCTTTAGTAAACAAAAAATATTGAAAGAGTCAACAGAACACCATGCCAAGTTCTAAAGCCAATCTGCAGTAATACAAAGTCCCTAACATGATGGAACACAGAGAGCCACTAACCAATTTATTTGTATGTAAATTACAAATAAACTAGATATTTATCCAATGGATAGCTCATGCCATATCATGGATAGTACTTCCTCGAAAGCTAAAGGCAATTAATTGGGTCAATGATACTTCTCAAAGTTTATTTTACTTTACTTGGAAACAAATATTCCTACCACCATGATAAGTTACATGATGGAGTTTGAAGCATTGAAGTTTTGTTTAAATTGAAATTTTATTATATATACTCTGTACTCTCATTTTTAGGTTATGGTAATGGAAGGCACAGTCCCAATCTAGTTAGCATATGCTTATATATCTTATGTAAGGATGAAACTAATAGACAATTGTGGGATACATTTTTTGAAAAAACTGACCGTTGGATTAGATATTCTTCTTATGGATGTCAACCAAAAATCACGGTAATCCAATGTAAACATCTCAAAATATAGACCGAAAAAACTGTGACCGCTGAAAACTGTCACAGTTTTTCTTAGTTAGAGATATTTCTAAGAAAAAGACCATTGGATCACTGTGAATCTACTAGCTTCATGCTTACATAAACGTAAGCATATGCTGACTTGATCATTTATGATGGAAAGCGTGTGTGCGTTAAATGTAATAAGTTATATGGATACTTCTTCAGATAAGGATAGATGTAATGAGATGAAAGTTAATGAGCATATTTTAGAAGAGAATGAAATAATTGAAGAACCTAAAGTTGGGATGATGTTTATTCTAACTATGCAAATTATGCTTCACAAGAAGAGTTGGGTAATAGCTAGAAGAACAATATAAGATTAGGTCTTGTGACAAAAAGAGACTGCCAAACTAATATAAGATTAGGTCTACAACGTGATAGAAGGGTTTAAATTTGCCGTTGTTGTGCTTGAGCCAACAAAATCATGGATTGAGATATTTTAAATGTAATAAGAGTTTTGATTCAAATTTGAAGATAAGACTAGAATTAAATGATCGAGCTGGATTAAGTGTCGATAAGAATTTTAATTCTTTTGTTGTTGAAGGTGGGAATATGAGAACTGAATATTTGGTGAGAAAGATCATGGAGACAAGGAATGTCTTCTAATTAAAGAACAACTTATTTTGGGTTTGATGCAAGGATTAGGGAAACGTAAGAAGATTTTGGAGATATCATCATATTTGAATATCTGATGCTATGTACTTACAAATAAGTATGATATGCAATTCTCTCCTTTTATAGGAATAAATCATCATGGGCAATTGATGTTGGGATGTGGTTTATTATAAAATATAATTAAGGATAACAAAACATTTTCTTGGTTATCATGCATATCAAGGTGCCTCCAAAAGCCATAATCACTTACCAATGCAAAGCGATCCAAAAGTAGCCTTATGCCATGCTTGGGTTAGTTTTGCTTCACACTTTTTTTTAAAAGTTATATCCAAACCATCCCTACATATTAGAATTTTTATACTAGGAAGTAGGAATGATAGGGGTAAAAGTTAAGAGCCCAACTCTGACCACTCAAGTTGTCTAGAAGTTACTTTCACCTTGTCTCTTTAAATTAAGGGGCATTTCAAGCTCCAAAAGTAATTTTATACAAAGCTCCCTCAACTTTGAGATGAAAATAGTCGGTAAAACAAAGTTTGTGAGCATTAATTAATCGGTGGAAGCACTTTCTACCTTGTTTTCAGTGAAAGAGGAGACTCGTACCATTAGATTGATGGGAGCTCCAAGGAAGTGGACTCCCAAAGAAACGAAAATAGTCAATGACAGAAAATTGTTTCGAATTAGCAGCAAAATGTCAACTCAAAGTAAACTGAATTGCCACCAACAGTAGATTCGAGGCTTAGATGGTTACCAAACTCATTTATCAACTATTTAACCAAACCCATTCCAATATCATTTCCTCATAATTGATTTTTCCATTTTAGGAGGGTAAAGAAATGTTAATAATGTGCCATAGCACTTAGCATGCACTCATATAACTAGGGCACGTGAGCAATTAAACATGGTATTAATGAAAGGGAAGGAAACAAGATGTCGAAAACAAATTTCAAATGAACCAAGTACATATCAAAGAAATGGAGAGAAACTTTTAATGAGAAGTGAAAATGAAAACTAAGGGGAACTTCAAGGTTCAAATTGGACTATTCATTGTTTCATTGAATATTCCTTTTAGAACAAGTGGACAATGATGACATACTCTTGGCACAAAGTTGTCCTCCTTATTCAAAGGGACATTAATGAACATATCACCACAAGATTTGTCCTAATTTCATTCTAAAGGACAAAGATTACCTTTCGATTTGAGGAATTGAAATCTTTGGATGGCATGTTTTTAACACTTAATAACTAAAAGTACATTTCTAAGAAGAAAATAATTCTCATGTTCCAAAAATTGTTGTAATGTTTAATGGGGATGGGTTTGATGCTTTTTAGGTATAAAACATTTCTACATAATCCAATAAATGAAATGTGCATTTTGCCATTATAGCCAACTCCTTAATGGAATCTGCACCTTACAAAATCATATTTTGACCATAGCATCGAGAAAATATTATTTCTTGGATATTTAAAAGAAAAGAAAAGTGATAAATTTCATTGGCAGTGGCACATTACAATCTCATTCAACAGGACAAGGGAGGAGGAGAAGACGAAGAAGAAGAAGGTGGTGTTCATCCAGAACAGCGATATTACAACCTCTAAATTATATTTGTGTACAAAATACAAATACATAAAAGTTTTTTTTTTTTAAAATGCAGTGTTTATTATTAATGAATCACATTTGGGCACATATTAGTAATACATGAAAGAAATAAAAGCGGTTTCTTATTATCAAAGAAGAAATGAGGAACATACTACTTACAAAGAAAATTCGATTCAGTACTACCCAAATAAGAAAATAAGCAAAACAAGCACAAAACAGCAACCCCATTGCAAACCAAAGAGGATCAATTGGTTCAGAGACCAAAAGTAAAACCAGAAACAAGGTCGGCATAGTTGCAGAGGATGATGATTGCTATAAATTAGGAGTATCTTCAATCATCATCGAGTTTCATCCTCAAGATTTCGGAAACCGGTAGTCAGATCCTCATGTAGCTTACTGAACTTTGCCACCAGAGCTGCCTCCCCTTCTGCTGGATCTTCAAATTTCTGAGATCTGTAAAAGTCAGAATTACTCAGATTACAATTCAAGGCCAGCTTCCCATAAACATTGAAATTTTATATTCCCATATCAGTATTATACTTGGTTTGAAATTTTAACTTACACCAAACGATAGAAGAGGTCTCCCAGCCGATGCTTGATAAGACTGTAAGTTATCTTCTGGCCATCCATACCAGCTCCGCGCTCCACTGCCTGCATATTGAGCCCCCATTACAATGTATTTAAGACTTGATGAGTGTTACCTTTGTAATGCATTAGTAGACTAACACCATGTTTATTACTACTGAACAGCGCAATTTTTATACTTCAGCAGATTCTCAATTTCTTTTCTCTTTCAGAAATAAAATTTTAGTCTTCTCTGTGTAGGAATGTATGTCTATCTAATGCCTAAAATGGGTTTAGAAAGTGTTGGAGACTTGTCCCATATAGGTTCCTCACAACCACCAAGCCTGGTTATATAATCTAGAGACCCTGCACTTGGTAACTAAGCTATTGGTTGGGTTCTGGTTTCTCACATGATGTCAGAGCGTCTTGGGTGGTCTCACAGGCCAAGTCCTGGTCCCCAGGCTCCATTCATATTTTCAACCCGCAGGCAGGGTTTTGTTCACCTGTGTTAAATTCTGGATGTATCCATGAGGGAGTGTTGGAGACTTCTCCCACATCAATTTCTCACAACCACCAAGCCTGTTTCATATAGTCTAGAGCCCTCCACTTGGTAGCTTAAGTTATTGAGTTGGATTTTGGTTTCTCACAGAAAGATTAGAATCTGATGCTAAAAATTATTTGAAAACAAGTGGCTTAACACTTGACAGAAAGTTGGAATTCCACAGATATTCTATTTGAAACTTCTTCTCTGTTGTTCTGGTCGCCAAAAACCCAAGGAGAAGAAAACATGGGGCACTGGGGGGTTGGAATGGCTTTTGTAAGATTCCAAACCTTTTCTTTTCTTTTCCTCAATTTTCTTTGCAATCAAAAGGAGCATTAAGGAAAAATATGATCAATCAGAAACCCCAAAAGCTAGAAATAATAAAGCATCTCAGCAAATAAGATAATGTCAGTTCAGCTGTTAAGATAACTTCAAAATAAATAAATAAATGATGGGTACTACCTGATTAGCCAAGTTATAGAAATGGATAATATTTCGCATCATCCAAACAGACTTGTAGAACGGGCAGAACTTATCATATCTGTCAAAATGATAAAAAGTCAGAAGTTTGAATCACAAAGACAACAGAGAATTGATCAAAATCAACAATAAAAATGATTCTGAATCCTATATTAATTAAACAAAATGCAGTTTGTACTTACGGAGTGAAAGCATTTTGGGCAAGATAGTCCTCCCTCAAAAGCTTTGCAGTCTCGAGGGTGATTTTATCTGTTTCAGCCAAAGCATCCTTCCCAACAAGCTGCAATAAGAAATGAGCACATGTTTATTAAAGAAAACAGAAAATAAAGCAACTTTCTATTTTAATTTCATTTTTGGCATAAAGCACGGCATAAAGTAAATATTTGAAGTAGATCAAAACCAAACAAGGAAAGGAAGGCGAAGTCATAGTCAGAAGACCTAGGATATCTGAGATCCAAAACTCACCCCAATTGATTCTTAGAAATTCCCCACTCCAGATTTCTTTTTTACCACCAGAAAGCTACAATATATCCAATAGTTTATTTTTCAATTCCAAAAGATCTTGTAAGTGAGATCCATTAAATATGGCCCCAAATCCTCAGAACTAACCATCCTTGCACGATTAGGGAGGTTGACATTCTTCCTAAGTATACCCAAGCGGTAATTAGGAAAACAAACAGGGTTCCAAACTTTTCTTCAATATAGGTGACAACGGGAAGGGCAGAGATGGAAGAGATCTGTTCCTAGGTCGGGTTAGGGGAACATCCGAGTGATTGCCTTCGCAGATCCAAGTGCGCTCACAAGGCACACAATAAGAATAAGACCAATACAGACTTCATAAGGGATCCATTTGAGCTGCAGATTGTAATACTCATAGAGAGGCATATTTCGAATATAAAGGAGTGAAAATTCCTAGCAAATAATGGGTTGATCATACCCTTATTTGAACCGTCCAAGCACGTCTCATCACCCCCCATCACGCTTACAGGATGGATTTCTGACTATACCCCAACCTGCAAACTGGAATTGCAACAGGATGGATTTCTGACCGCAACCCGACCCTATTAGGATTGACCTCAACTAAATCCCCTTCAAACTCAGCACAGATTTGAGAATCGCACCCAGAACTTGCCCGAGAACTAATTATGAATGTCCAAACTCTGGGCAGAGCAGGTTATCTGATTAACTCAATCAAAGAGGTATAGTTCTGTGTACAATTTGTGCCTCCAAATATAAACCAGAACAGGTATTTATGTGCAGTACTTAAATAAGACAAATAGCTTGTGAATCCCAAACCAATCCCAGTAAAGTGAAAAGGGGCAAGTGGGTTACCCAATTGACCAGTCCCATTGCCATCACTAATAAAATTGAATGAGGGCAAGTGGGTTACCAAAAAACAAAAAACAAAACAGCTCAATAGAAGTAACTTACTTGCACAATTTCATTCAGGTCATCTTCTCTCTGCAGCACCTCACGGGCTTTTGTTCTAATATTGATAAAATCAGGATCAAACTGTTCGTAGAAAGTCTCCAAGGCCTGAAAACATATATATATATATCAGCACATTAGAAATACCTGAAGAGACTAATTCACATGTAGAACTGTAGAAGACTGTACTAAATAAAATGCCCAAGAGGGAAAAAAGGCATCTGGAATGTGTAACAAAAGAAACTTACAGTTGAATACTTGGAGTAAGAAATAAGCCAGTTTACAGATGGGAAATGTTTCCTCTGAGCAAGTTTTTTATCCAAACCCCAAAATACCTGCAAAAGATTCTTACAGAAACTAAAATTTGATTGTGAAAAAGAGAAAATCAGGACAATAAATGAACACTAGAATTATGATAAAATTATTGGAATGGGACTTCATGCTACTGCAATACAATGCAATATATCAGTCAGGAACATGAATTTATAAATTTTTCACCTCCCTAAGAGGAATCCAATGATGAATAGGTTTCAAGAAAATGCATCGAGTAAACTTTCTAAAGTGGAAGGGAAGTATCTGAAATGCTTTCCTCATGAAAGGTATGTTGGAAAGTGGATGACACATCAGAAACTTTGTGATTACCTGGACAATGCTAAGTGTTGCAGACGTCACTGGATCCGAAAAATCTCCTCCGGGTGGAGAGACAGCACCCACAATTGTGACGCTTCCAGTACGTTCCGGTCCACCAAGACATTTAACTTTCCCGGCACGCTCATAGAAAGAGGCTAAACGTGCAGCCAGGTAAGCAGGGTAACCACTGTCCGCAGGCATTTCTGCCTAAATAAGTAATCATAATTATCAAAAGTCAAGCTAAAGACCAATACATCTTAAATTTACATCTAAATGCAATTTATACAGAAAACATGCGAACAGTGTAGAAATGCATTGAAAGAGAAGCCAAATCACAAAGTTGAAGAGTGTGTTTTGAAAGCTTGTTTAAGGAGTGACTTTTGCACGTCAAAAGTGAAGATACAAGTGTAGTGTGGCTTCAGATTTAAACTCATCTAGTTTTCTTTCGTCTTCTAAATTGACCCTTCTAAACTTCTAGTAGAAAGTAGGTGCTACCTGATTTTCTAAAGAACTAGTTTAACACTTGTATTGCTAGAAATATTTATAAATAACAACATTCATGAAATTAACTAAAATTTTGATGTATATGTTTATCGTAAGAGATTATCCAGAAATAGTTTTTTATTCAGGGTGCCCTGAGAATTCTTTATGATGATTACCAAAAATAAAAACAAGAAAATTCTCTATGATTGCTATAAGAGTAGCCGTGTCATAGAGACATTTATCGATGGACAAATTATATTTCTGTGATATGTTGGTTTAATACAGTCCCAATCTAGTGAGCATATGCTTACATAAGTTACGTAAGCATAAAGCCATAGAAAATTGTGTGATCCATATTTTGAAAAACTAACAGTTGGATTAGATATTGTACTTATGGATGCCATGTATGCCAAAAATCACGGTGATCCAATCTTAGAATTTCAATGTGACATTTATGAGAAACCGACCATTGGATCACTTTGATTTTTGACATACAAGACATGCATAAGTACAGTATCTAATCCAAAGGTCAGTTTTTCAAAATATGCATCACACAATTATCTATGGACTTCATGCTAACATAAGCTTGTATAAGCATAGGTTGAGTGGATCATTTCTGGGTTTAATATGAATGTTGACATGCTTGCATTCCCACCATCGAGTCTCCACAAATTATTCTTTTGACCATTTCTTAGTGACACAAATCCCAATGTAAAGCATATAGTTAATCGCTAGGGATGAAATCAGAACAAAATTAAAAGTCAAAGAAAACTTAGACAAATAATTTTTTTTCCCACTTAATTATATATGAATTTGTATATGTAGAATTGGATAAGTTTTTATTGATGGATAATTCATTTTTATTAATACAACGTTTTTCCCTTTCATTCTTCCATTCTTTTTATCTACAAAGATTGCCCTATTCCTAATAATTTCTTTAATTAAAGAAGTAATAATTTCTTTAATTAAAGAAGTAATAATTTCTTTAATTATAAAATATAAAAAAAAATATAAAAAATTAAGAAAAAAAGGAAAAAATGAAATTACCAGCCTCCCTGATATTTCACGCAATGCTTCAGCCCAGCGAGATGTTGAATCAGCCATCATACTGACATTATATCCCATATCTCTGAAGTATTCAGCTATTGTAATGCCTGAACATTCCGCACGTCATTTAAACTAGCAGCATTAGAAAATAGAAACTTAATAAGAGAAACTTAAGAAGGCCTTGATACATATAGAAAGCATCCAACTTAAACATTTTCTGTGGAAAAGTAACAGAATACATACTCATTCATGTACACACCCAGATCCTCAGGATGTAAAGCATTAATGATGGGCAAAAGTAATAGCTTCACATGCTTCTTGAGATGATATGCGAGCAGTTTTTACACCAAGTCTGCCATTTAAATTTCATGTCCAAGATATATTATTGATATTTATTAAACTAACGTTATCAATCTTATTCTCTTGAACCTTTTTCCTTTTTTGAAATTTTTCATCATAATGTTAGAATATCCTAGAAACAATCCTTTCTTGCCACTAACATCACCAAAATGTCAATTTGTCAATTAACATCTAGAGATTTTGGTCAATATCTAGATATTTCGAACAACATTTTCTTATTTCAAAGTCCAACAAAAAATTTATCCAACAACAATCAATAAATCGATAATGCTGATTGACATTTAAAAAATTGCTTCAAGTCTAAGCATGTCCATGAGTTTTCAACAGTGGAATTTTCTGTACCTGCTGCCCCTGCAATACATTTTCATTTAAATGAAAGATTCGAATTGAGAGAGAGAGAGAGAGAGAGGATGGTGCAAGGAATGGATAGGGTCCTGCAATTAAGCCATACCTCCAGAGCAAAATACAGAGACCTGGGGTGCAACGAGATGGAGAAGAGTGCTAAAACCGAATAAAACAAAGAAAAAACACCCAAAACAATAAGACACAAAGCAAAATATAGAGACTTGGTTGGTTTAACAAAAAACTAAAGCAGGGCCAGACTTGCTCGGTTTAGCAAAAAATAAACTAGGACCGAACCAAAACTTGTTTAGAACTGAACCGAACCAAATTGAACAGCTTGGTTTGGTTTGACAAATTGCACCCTTTTAGGGATAACCTTGTCTATGGCCCCTAGAGCTCACGAAGAAACTTGAGGATTCCATTAATCACCATAGACAAAGATCCCATGTAGATACAAGTTTCAATCCATCTCATCCATTTCTCCGCAGCAAATACAGGATAAAAGACATAGATATCAGTAACAAGAGAATGGAGCTGGGCACAAAGCTGTGTGAAAGTTGAGATATCAGAGAAGGTTGCAAAGACTTTTTGGAAGTCAATTTTGAGCTCTTTCTCTGATTTCTCAAGAGTTAGGGTGAAGCCAAGAGCAATAGGCTGTATTCCATACTCCATTAGAGTGGCTTATAGTTTCTTGAGTTACAGAGTCCAAGTATGTGAGGAGAGACAAACAAAACTGCTGTCAAGTCCAGTGATAAAGGGTATGGCTTGTTGGTTAATCAAAGAAAATAAAGGATGTTAAAAAATTATTCTAAATTTTCCAAATGCTCTTCTTTTCTATGCCTTTTCTGGATGGGCCTCTAGCATGATGTAATGAAGCTTTGTCACATTTTTAAAATTTTTTTGCACGAGCGTTCCAACTTTTATCATATAACATTATATGCCTATATACATACTATTTTCCTTTTTGACAAAGAAAAATAGTAACTAAGAGAACTAAAAATGAATCATAGAGGATTCTTGCAAGCTATAGAGTTCACCCACTAGCAAATGAAATTAAACTGCTTGCTGTGATAATAAAGGGTTCACCCAAATGGTTGCCAAAACACACAGGGAAACAACCAAATATTTAGGTTAATTAGACCAAAAATCCACGTTAGGGGTTGATCATTTCACATTATCCATATACATGCAGTCAGCCATGAGAATGCCCACAAGGCTCTGGCAACTAATGAGTTTAAGGGCTTATAAACCAATAAGCGGCATTTATCAAACAGGATCGAGCAAAAACTTCAGAATTTAAACTATCTGGAATTGGGAAATGATCTTAAAAGAAAATGTCAGAGCAGATGAATTATTGATGGAAGGCTTGTGAAAAGTAGCAAAAACTTCAGTATACATAGCACTAACAACACATCAAGAGGCCATAGGATTTACAATTATGATATTTATCAGAATTCTCAATAAATTTCACTTCACCCTAGTATTTAACAAGCTGCTACTAAACAATCAAAATCAAGGTATTACCTGTATAAATGGAAGCCTCCCGAGCAGCCACAGGCATGTTAGAAGTATTAGCCACAAGTGTAGTCCGCTTCATGACAGATTCTTCCCGCCCATCAGGCAACGTCATTGTCAATTGAGGAAAATCCATAAGAACCTGAATTAGAGAGTATTAAGATTAATTGTTTCCAAAACAATTATAATGGCCTATAGATAATTACTAGAAATTGAAAATCAAACCTCTGCCATTTCATTTCCTCTTTCTCCGCATCCAACATAAACCACAGTGTCAGAGTTAGAGTACTGCATATAAAAAGGTATGCACGAGACTCCACTTATTAGAAAAATGATTTCCAACATCTTCAATCTGAAAAACACTAAAAGTAAATGAAAAGTCCACCTTGGAAAGAGCTTGGCTAATGACTGTTTTTCCACAACCAAAAGCCCCAGGTATGGCGCAAGTTCCACCAAGGACTGAAGGGAAGAGAGCATCAAGAACACGCTGTAGAAGTATAAAACAAACATGAGGAATACCCAACCCGTACAAGCAGTCATGTATAGGTTATGATGTAACTCGATAGCATTGATATTGTTCCATATTTTGTTGTTGATTCTCAATTTTTTACTTTTGTAACAGCTACATAGCTTTGTTTCCCTTGTATTAGTTAGTTAGAGTTGGTTAGAAGCCCTTAAATACTAGCTTAGAGATTAGAGAATTAGTTTTTTATGTCATTTGATAATTTTCCAGATCTGTCCAGATCTAAACTAGAGCTTTTAAATTCTGTCCTTGCTGAATTTTGTAATTCCAGCCCTTAATCTTCAAAATTAGATCAATTTCTCTAGATTTCTCAGTTGACTTGAATTTAATTGAGAAATCAGGTTAAAACATGACAAGCTGCATTCAGTTTTTTTTACCTGTCCTGTAAGAAGAGGCGTATCAGCAGCAAGCTTTGATGCAACAGGCCTGGGGGTACGAACAGGCCAGGTCTGCAGAAATGGTAAAAAGAAAACTTGCAGTCATTGTTCATGAGTGCATAGAGCATATAAGTAGATTGTACTTCGAAAGAAGAGATAAAAGACAAATTTAACAACCTGAAGCATAGTAAATTGCTTTTTGACACCTTGAAACTCAAGTTCTAACACAGTGTCCTGCATATACAGATCCAAGAGTCAGCTCAAAACTAATTGTAGTAATCAAAACAACTTGAATAGGCATGATATAAAAGATATCATATTAGCTTTCAAATAAGATGATCCAATTGATTTTGGGGGGTTACGAGAATCTCAATTAGCTAGTGTTTTACATATCAATGAATTGGTATTTAAACTTATAAGATAACACAAACACCAAATTTAGTATATTAGAAAGCAAGCTATGCAAAACATCCAAAGCAAATGTAACTAAGACAATTCACCTTGAGAAGAATAAACATCCATAGTCCATACAGTGATTATAATTACATTCTAAATACGATAAAGAAATATAAAGATACAAATTACAAACATTTTCTTCAACTATCTATGGAAAGATGAACTTAAACCATACAGAAATTTAGAGATAATAGTTCAACTTCAATAGCAATTACAAACCCTGGACACAAGAGTTTAGTAGAACATAAATGAAATATTGACATGGTTATGGCAATGTACCGGAAATGCTTATCAACATTGCACAACAAAGAAGTTTGTCAACAAACCTTTAGTGAATATTGACCAGCTGGTGCAATGTAAGTAATCTTTCCCATAGAATCAGGAGGAAGTCCAACATGGTGTTGCATCAAACTATTCTCATAGACAGTCTGCAAGCAAGGGCTTAGATTCAACTCAAATGCCAGAAAAATGCAGAGTCAAGTTACACCATACTTTCTCACAATAGAAACTCAATAATTTTGTTACAAATTAAATACATGTAACTAACTTACAGCATACAAGTCTCCCCCAGTTAGAAGATCTCCCTCACCTGCAACCAGTAGATGAAAGTGAACTTGATTAGAGTCAGCACTTCCAATCAAGATAACTGCTACTGTTAAATACAGACTGTAAACCAACTGGCAACTGTAAAAAAAATTAGCATGTTTGAACAATACCTAATTTTTTAGGCTGGAACTCCCACAGTATATCTTTGTCGAGGGCTGGGACAGAGACACCACGAGGGATATAGACATCACCAGATCTTTTTGCAATAGTCTTTAGTGGCCTCTGCAATAAAGCAAAAGGGAAAGGGCTAAAATTAGGTGATACTGTTGTGGAAGTTTATGAAACTAATCAGAAAAGCCCTTCTGAATAAAAGAAAGGCCACATCCAATTCAAAATAATGTTACAAGGGCACATCTATTCTAGCCCTTTTATTCGTGTTAGACATGCCAGCACATTGCATGTAGAACATGCCAACAAGCATGCATGCCTGAAATCTATTCGCATGCTAAGTTATACAATATTTATGTGTTTTTTATGTCTCTAGGTCTGAAATATTGTGTCCACATGGCGTCCACATCACATAGAGCTAGCAATGATAGTTTATTTACAAACCTGAATGCCGTCAAAAATGTTCCCCAAAATTCCAGGTCCCAACTCAACCGAAAGAGGCTGCAATGGCAAGACATAATTAGCAAATTGATGCAAGAATAAATCTCCAAACAGAAAATAGAAAAAGTACCTTGTGAGTTCTTAAAACAGGGTCATTCACCGTCAACCCAGCTGTTTCTTCATAAACTGAAATTCAATGAAAACAGAACTTATCCAATAAATAATTTTTTTCTAAACATAGGACAGCTTGTGTTGCTAAATAATACTAAAAGAGAAGCATTAAATAGAACATAAAATGGGGCAGAATTTAGGATAGGGTATTGAAAAGCTCTGAGAAAGGTAAGAAAACAATACCAATTACCAATACGAGGAAGATCACTGAAAATCAAATCAAATACCTTGAATTGTAGCAGAATCTCCTTCCAAACGAATAATTTCCCCAATGAGATTATCATGACCAACACGTACCAGTTCATACATTGCAGCCCCAGCCATTCCATCAGCGATAACAACAGGTCCTGATACCTGTCAAATTACAAAATTAGACAGAAATTGGGTAATTTTAGCAAGAAGTTACTGTAACGATATTGTAGCAAGGTACTGTAGCAGCACTGCAGCAGAGAATGTTTACAATACTGTAGCAAGTTACTATTCATGCCACTGCAGCAATTTATTCATAAGTGCTTTTGGGTCTTTTACGTAGGCTATTAATGAGTAGCTAGGATATTTATTGAAGTGCTAGAATTTATTGTTACTGGGGTTTGTAGTCTATAGAAAGAGTTGCCATATCCTCTTTTTCAGTAGAATGAATATTGAATTGAGAATTTGCAGCTTTAAAAGCTTCATTTTAAGGCATGTTAACATAGATTTCTCTCTTTGTTCTTGTTCACTCTTTCTTCTTCTTCTTCTTCTTTTTTCTTTGATCGGCAACAAAATATACTATTATTAATAAAAAGAAAATAATACAAAGGAAAGAAACACAACAGACAACAAGTGATCCTCCAAAACAAAAAGAATTTAAAGAAAGAAAAATTAGAAAAACAAAACAACTATACTGACATAATGATTTCCAATCAAGAGATAATAAACAAGGGATTCCAACAAACTCCTCTGAAACTAAAGCCCCAAAAGAAGACAACCCTCAATCTCATATGCCAACTAATATATCAAACATACCCTCAAAGATCTTAGCATTCCACTCCAACCAAATTATCCAAAAAACACCTTCTTCTTTGTTCTTCATACTTTCTCCCGTTGCCCACTAGTTTGAAGTTTGTTTACAAAGAAAACTGAGGAGGTTCTTGCGATCGTAAGGACTGCCGTCGGATGACGACCCAGGGGTGCCGTCGTAGTATCTTTAAGAAAGGGAGATGGGATTGAATGAGAGGGAAGGGGAACAGAGTAGGTGAAAGTGACCACTTTCAAGGCACAACCCATCAAGGGTGACCATCTCTTCTCCTTTTATAATGGAGGATCATGAGTGAGAGACAACTAGACGGTCAACAGAGGGGCCATTGGCGCAGCCAATAGAAGCACTTTGGCTCCCTGCCATTTTCTTAGCACGAAAATGGGCATACCATCCAAGCTGTCTTGTACACAGGTGATGTCATCCCAAGTCTTAACACCGAAATGTTCGACCTGGGGACTGCAACACTGGCCAAGGTCAATGTTGCAAGCACGCACACTGCCCGAAATGACGGGTCAATAGTTGTGGTGAGGGAAATACGCTACATTGCCCACGTGTCGTGCCTTGGTTCACTAAATCGATCCGGTCAAGGCAAGGGGGCGACCCTGCCTCCTTGCGAGGGCGTCCCTTCACTTTGTCGCCCCGCTGTCCCTACCGCCAAACCAATAATGTTAAATCTCACGGGAGCAAGGGGAGCAAGGGCGACTAGCCTTTTACTGCTCCTGACGTGGGT
>JAESVK010000261.1:651680-680678 GCA_017140935.1 Hamamelis virginiana
TAATAGCTTCTCTATAAATTCTAGGTTTGTAATCATATTGAATATACTTTGAATAAGAGATTGTTCTTTTCTCTTAAAGATAGTTTTCACTGTTCTTCTCTTAAAGATAGTTTTCATGGTATCAGAGCCATCATGCCAAGGCTTTCATGGACCTAAGAGCATACTTCTCTCTCTCTCTCTGTCCCCTTGTTTTCTCTGCAGTAGTTTTTTCTTCTGCAGTAGGTTCTTTTGACTGGTGTCTTCTGCAAATTTGTTGTTGAAAGTTGAAACTTCCCGAGCCTATTTTCTGGTTTGATTTCTCCTGTTTTGCTGCTTGTTCTATGGTGGCTTCTTGGGTTTTGTATTGCTGCTCCTGTTGGGGTCTGTGCTGCAGTGGCTTTGGTCTGTTTTCTTCTCTTGTAGAATGCTGCCCTCTTCGTCATCCTACTAAAATTTGTTTGGCAATTCAGTTGGGTTAATTTTTATGGTCTTCTCTCTTCTCTCATGGTCTGCTAACTGGTCTTGGCATATGTCCTGCTTCCTTCATCTCTCTGCTCTTCTCTGGTTACACTGATCTCCCTCTGTTTTGGCTCTCAAGAACTACCCTCTCTCTGTTCAGTTCAACTTTTAAAGAACAGGTTTGGGACGTCACAAGACAGCACTGCTGGATTTCTTTTGAATTTCTCTCTCTTCCCTGGATTTTCTCTTGGACTGCAATTATCTTAAGTGGTTTCTCTGGTTTAAAGGAGTTCTTCTCTATTTTCTTCTCTACTGAGTTTGGGTCTTCTCATTGGATCTTGCTGGTTTGTCTTTCTTCTCTAATTCTGATTTCTTGGTTCTCCATCTCGGCACCTCTGTTTTGACACATTAGAATTATGGACAGTGTCTTCTTGGCACAATCAGATTTTGTTGGATGGTTGGACTGGCTTCTTGATTTGTTTAGTTGATTATCTCTTGCTCTCTCTATGCCTCTCAGATTTGCACTCTCTCTAAGTTTCTCTATTTGCAATCCCTCTTGTCTTCAATGGCATTCTTGGCATCTAGTTCTTCTTTGGCAGTATGCATTAGGAAGCCTCACATTTGATTCTTCTCTCAGCAATTGTATCTCTTTAATGATGTATCACACCCTACTGTATCGGTACTCTCTTTCTTGATGTATCACACCCTACTTCACGGATAGCATCTTTCTCCTCTACCCCTTTATCTTCCTGGATTTCTCTCCTCCCTGCTGCCAGCCATGCACTGCATCTCTGGTTTTCTGTGTCTCGGTTTCTGCAACATCATCTCACAGACCTCTGTAGGGCGATTGATTGGAAATTGTTTGGGATTGTTTCTTTCTATTTGCTGCCTTCACTGCCTAGTCTTGATCTTGCTGTCCAGTGGGTTCTTGTGAATTGCAGATCAGGGGCTACGGGTGTCTTCCTTTTAGCTTCTGGTTCTGCAGATCTGGTTTGGTGCAGTAGTTTTTGGTTTTGGTGCTGCACTTCTGGTTTTGGTTTAGCTTTCTGGTTTTGGTCTTGAAGTTTCTGAGCTTTCATATGGGTTCCTTGTGCTGCTAGTTCTCGGCCTAGTGGGCTCTTCATGATCTCTGGAGTGCAGTCTTTGAGGCACACCTGAGTTTCGATGTTTGGATATTCACATTTCTGGTGCTACAGTTTCTTGTAGTTTCAAAGTTTGGTTCTTCACGTTTCTGGTGCTACAGATTAGTGTGCTTTATTGTGCCTGATCTTTCTGGTTTTGGGTGCTGCATGTACTTGGTTGCTGCAGTTCCTTCTCATGGTTGAGTTGTTTACATTTCTCTCACGGTTACTCTTGGACAGCTCCTTGCTTGACAAACTCTCGATGCTCTCTGGCGCTTGCATCATGAGTTTGAGGGGGGGTGTGAGCTGTACATAATATTTAGTATTATTTTGTAGAGTTGACTTTCCATAATTTATTAGTTTCCATTTATTAAGAGTTTCTATGTTTCATAGGTTTCTATATTTTGTAGAGTTGACTTTCCATAATTTTGTAATAGCTTCTCTATAAATTCTAGGTTTGTAATCATATTGAAAACACTTTTTGAATAAGAGATTGTTCTTTTCTCTTAAAGATAGTTTTCACTGTTCTTCTCTTAAAGATAGTTTTCACATACAGCCAAACCACCCACCAACATCAGAAAATGTTGGATGCATAAAGTACTTAAAACCCATCAACAAACCCCCCGCCCCCTATACCAACCACAAAAAGAAAAAACTTACTAGAAATCCTGCAATTCTATAGATCTTAGTTCAATTTTCTACAAACTACAAAAAAACTTACTTCCATTTTCGAATTGGTCGATAATCTGATATTTAAAAAAGTCAAAGTTTACCTTGTACACCTGAATTGATTTTCCAATATGAAATTTCAATAAAATTCCACAATCTAGCACACTTCAATAGTGAATTAATTTCAATTCAAAATTGAACACTGACATAGATTGACAAAGTACTTGGAGTGGATTGATTAAAGGTTATAATATGATCTACCCCAGAACAGCTAATAAATTTCAATTGGTTTTACATTAGCCACTACAATTTCAGAGAAAATTGTCATGTACCGATATATTGATGATTAGCCAGAATTGTCATCATTCAAGAATATATCTTCAAAAAAGAAAAGGTCATTTGGCATGCTCATGGGTCCAAAGAGACTACATTGCTCTCAGACATTCCATTCAGCAAATCCAAGTTAATTTTGACAGATGTATCACCCATTTAATTCTAGTAGAACATTTCCCAAGTAAACTTCCAATACAAGATGACTTTCCAGAGTATATGACTGATTCTAGAAACAGCCAAGTCCTGATAGCCAAAATAGATCCAAACTTGAAGTATTAGAAAATCTCTTTTAATTATCAATAAACTATCCTTGTATAAAATAATTTTACCTGACTTCTTCAAACTGTTTTGTTCCTTCATCGGTCAGACCAAACTAAGACCTGGAACTTTGGAGGCATGCCTCTCATCCATCAATTCCCTCACTCTCTCTACTTCCACAAACCTTCCAACACCAGCAAAAATGTTGGACAAAAGGACATAGTCCACACCATATCCTCTTTCCATCTCCAATATCTTCCTCGTCACTCTCTCGCCCATCTCAACATTACCATAAAAGCTACAAGCACCCAAAAGCGTCCTCCAAATTACATCGTTAACAATGTCAGTAGGAACATCCAAAGCCATCTTTTCTGCTTCTTCTAACCTTCCCGCCCTCCCCAGCATGTCTATCAAACACCCATAATGCTTAATATCCGGTACAACCTGACACTCATGAACCATTTTTTTGAAAAACTTGAGCCCCTCCTCGACCAATCCTCCATGACTACAGGCATTTAAAACACTCAAGAACGCCACTCTATTTGGCCTCAAATATTCCTTCTCCATCCTTTCAAAGTTTTCAACTGCTTCTTTTGCCTTCCCATGCATTGCAAATCCAGAGATAATTGATGTCCAAGATACCAAACTTCTCCTCTCAGCAGATAACTCCTCGAAGACTCTTGATGCACTCCTTATGCACCCACATTTTGCATACACGTCAATGAGGGAATTTGTAACACGTATATCAGAGACATTTAACCCACTTTTCTCTGCATAAGTGTGAATTGATTGGCAAGTATCAAGAGCCCCAAGACTTGAAATGGCCGGAAAAATAGCCAGAAGTGTTATTTCAGAAGGTTTTATACCCTCCTCATGTGCAGAAACCATTTTCCGGAACAAACCCAGAGCTTCCTTGGGCCGATTCATCCGCGTGTACCCGTCGATGATACCAGTCCATGAGACAACATTCCGAGTTGGCATCTCATCAAAGAGAGAACGGGCGAGATTGAGCTCACCACCTTTAATTAAACCAGTGATCATGGCATTCCAGGTTACAGAGTTCCTCTCAGGCATTTCGTCGAACACCTGTTGAGCATCAAGTAAAGACCCACAAACCGAGTACATATTAACCAACGCAGTCTGTACATAGACGTGATATTCGAATCCCACTTTGACAGTGAGAGCATGAAGTTGAGAACCCACAATGGTGAGGTCCAAATTAGCGCAGGCCTTAAGAAGGAAAGAGTAAGCGAAGCTATCAAATGAAGAAGAAGAAGCAGAGGAGAGGCAACGGAGCTGTTTGTAGAGGAGGAGAGCTTCTTCGGGGAAGACACCGAGTGAATAGTGGCGGAGCAAATTGTTCCAGAGAAGCATATGGGTAGAGGGGTGGCGTAGTATGCCAATGCCAGAAGTGAGCAAGAGAGAATGGATTTGTTGGATGGCATGGCGTCGTGTTTGGTGCTTGAGTAGGAGAGAGAGCAACTGCTGCGGTTGTTGATATGGGAATTGGGTGGTTTGCAAATGGAACTTGGTGGTTGCAGTTGAGGAGAGAGATGAAGATGGTGGAGGAGGATAAGTGAATGCGATCCGATTAAAGGCGAAGAGGGGAAGTGTTGTCCTCAGCCTGAGCATATTAATTCAACAATGGGACATTACTCAGCAGCCAAAACATGGTCATATACTCTGGGAAGAGAAGAAGAATTACACTGTGTTTGGGTTAAGAGATTTGGGGAGAAGAGAGAGAGAAGAAAAACTTGACTCTGTTTGTTTCGCAAGAGTTGAGTTGAAACTCTGGACAATCTCAAAGTCTCAATATTGAGAGAGTTGGGAAGAAAGAGAAGACAAAGATTTTAAAATTCCCTTGGGTAGGAGAGAATGTGAGAGAAAGTGGGGAGAAAAGAACCCACAAATCTTTCTCCCCAAATTGTCGAGATTTGGAGAGGAGAGAAGAGAAAGCCAAATCATGTGATTTTACTACTTTGCCATTTTTCTCCCTTATTTAGCTTTTTTTTTTTTTATGTAACTAAGGGCAATATTGAAATTTAAACCTTAAAATCTTCTCTTCTCTTCTCTTATGAAAGCTATCCAAACAGGGTTCCGCCTATCCAAACAAGGTGGAGAGAAACTTATTTAACTTTATCTTCTCTTCTCTTCTCTTCTCTTATCTCAATAAGATCGGACATCTAAGCAACAAGAGATTACCAAGAGAAAACAATATTCAATCGTCGACGGGAATAGGAACTTTAGGTTTAAGCGGCGGCTTCGGCTAGAAGGTTCTCGGATCGTCGACGGGAATGTTCAGGCGTCGGAGATCGGTCAGAGAGGGAGAGCACGGAGGCACAGAGCACGGGTTGGGTTTAGGGATGAGGGGAGAGAGAGAGAGCGCACGGGTCGGGTTCTCAGATCTGAGATATGATTATTTATATCAAACCACTAACCGTTGTTTCGAACAACGGTTTTAGTGTAAAAATTCTCACATCAACTCGGTCATATGCTCAAATTTTTTCTCAACTTGGTCATTCCTAGATTTTTTTTATTTTTTTTTAAGTCGGTTTTAAAAAACTCTCTCACTTACAATGGTTAGATTTTTGGGAATTTTTCCTCAATATTCTCATAGTTTCTGAAAATTTCCTACATAAATTTATATTTTGAGAATTTCCCTCCATGCATCTCTGTACACTTAATTGGACATTTTTACCCTCGTGAACAGTCAAATTTTGTGGGAAATGTGCCAAATTTTTACATACAATCTCCAATATTATGTATAATCCTCAATTTACTCAGTAATCCCCAATCCCCCAAATAATGAATAATCCCCCAAATAAGACAGAATCCCCAGATTAATTCATGATCCCCAATCCCCATATTAAACCATAATCCCCAAATTAATCCAAAAACCCCAATATGGAATTTTTGTTCATAATCCCCAAAAAATGTGTATAATCCTGAATTTCCATTATTATTTTTTTGGGAATTTTCCATTAATATTCCCATAATTTCCAAAAATTCCCTACATAAACCCATGTTTTGAGAATTTCCTTCCATGCATCTCCGTACACTTAATTGAACATTTTTGCCCTCTTGAGCGGTCAAATTTTGTGGGAAATATGCCAAATTTTTACATACAATCCTCAATATTATGTATAATTCCCAATTTATTGAGTAATCCCCAATCCCCGAAATGATGAATAATCCCCCAAATAAGACATAATCATCAATCTCCAAAATAATGAATAATCCTCAATTTTGATAATAATCCCATATGCCTATTTTGTTGAACAATCCCAAACTTTACTAATAATCCCCCAAATTGTTGCTTACTTTATTATATAAAATCATAACCTTACATGTCCCATCAAATCCAAAAAAGGTACTAAATACCCTAAATCATACATAATCCCCAGATTAAATCATGATCCCCAATCCCCATATTAAACCATAATCCCCAAATTAACACAAAATCCCCGATACGAAATTTTTGTTCATAATCCCCAAAAATTATGTATAATCCCCAATTTTCATTATTTTTTTTTAAAAAAAGATTTATATTGTGATATAATCATGATATAATTAATGTGATTTGACATTACTAAAATTGGGGATTATATTCTAAATAGAGGATTATATGCAATTTGGGGGATTGGTGATTATTCACAAAATTGGGATTTCAATGTAAAGGTGGGGATTATGTTATGTGAAGGGCATTATAGTCCCAAAAAATATTTTGGTAAATTTTGAAAACATGGGTTCATGTAGGAAATTTTTGCAAACTATAGGAATATTGAGGGCAAATCCTCATTTTTTTTTTAAAGATTTATATTGTGATATAATCAAGCATAATTAATGTGATTTGACATTACTAAAATTGGGGATTATATGCAATTTGGGGGATTGGGGATTATTCACTAGATTTCAATGTAAAGGTGGGGATTATGTTATATGAATGGCATTTTGGCTCCAAAAAAATATTTTGGTAAATTCTGAAAACATTGATTCACGTAGGGAATTTTTGCAAACTATGGGAATATTGAGGGAAAATCCCCTTGATTTTTCCACCATCAAGTAAACTCTAAAAATAGATTGTTTGATACATTTTTTTTTTCTAAATTTTAAAAATAGGAAATTAATAGCCAAATATATTTTTGGGAATTTTCCCTCAATATTCCCATAGTTTCAAAAAATTCTCTACATAAAGTCATGTTTTGAGAATTTCCCTCCTTGCACCTCCGTACACTTAATTGGATATTTTTGCCCCCATGAACGGTCAAATTTTGTGGGAAATGTGTCAAATTTTACATACAATCCCAATATTATGTACAAACCCCAATTTACTGAGTAATTCCCAAGCCCCAAATAATGAATAATCCCCCAAATAAGACATAATCCCCAATCCACAAAATAATGAATAATCCTCAATTTTGATAACAATCCCCAATGCCCATTTTGTTGAACAATCCCCAACTTTTCTAACAATTTCTCAAATTGTTGCTTACTTTTTTATATCAAATCATAACCTTACATGTCCCATCGTATCCAAACAAGGAGCTGAATACCTTAAATCATACATAATCCCCAAATTAATTCATGATCCTTAATCCCCATATTAAACCATAATCCCCAAATTAACACAAAATCCTCAATACGGAATTTTGGTTCATAATCCCCATAAAATGTGTATAATCCCCAATTTCCATTATTTTTTTAAAAGATTTATATTGTGATATAATCATGGCATAATTAATGTGATTTGACATTACTAAAATTGGGGGGAATATTCTAAATAGAGGATTATATGCAATTTGGGGGATGGGGGATGATTCACAAAATTGGTATTTCAATGTAAAGATGGGAATTATGTTATGTGAAGGGCATTTTGGTTCAAAAAAAATATTTTGGTAAATTCTGAAAGCATGGATTCATGTAGGAATTTTTTTTCAAACTATGGGATTAGAGGGAAAATCCCCTATATTTTTTTTTATATTTTGTCTTTTTGAACTTTGGAAACAAAAAACTATTTTTTGGAGTCTACGATCAAACATAGCCCGATAATTTGTTGTTTGGATGATTATGAAGAAATTATTTAAAACTCCTCCACCTTTAATTTTGTTTGTTACGATAAATGAATACTTTTCATGAAATACAATTCTAATCGAAGACATAGTAACGTAGATCTTTGCAACACTAAAAGTGGAGATGGTAGAAGCTATTGTACCTACATTAAGCCTTATCTCACCCCCAATCCTAACTATTTCTAGGAGTGGGAAAAAAATTTTCCAAACCGTGAAACTGAGCTAATCAAGGGGAAAAAAAAAAAACAATTTGATTCGGTTTTATAATATATACGGTTTGGTTTGGTATGAGAAAACTAAACCGTTTTTAATTTTGAATTGGTTTAGTTTCACTAATAAATCGAACCAAACTATTTTTAAAATGATTTATTATGGACCATTTGTCAACTGCCTTTAATTTTTTTTTAGTGTTGTTGAAGCTTTAGTGTGTTGTATTTTTCAGATGCATAGGAATCAGTGCATATTTTACTTAGACGATATTCCAATTAATACAGTAATGGGAGTTCGGGATAACATAGTATAGCTTTGGATTAAGCAAAAAGAAGAGAGCTTGTAGAGCAAGACCCGGCTTTGGACGTGCACCTATTTCCGAGTGTTACTTCTAAGGCCCGTAATTCAAATGAAAATTCTACATTGCTTGACTCATATTCTCATACCATTGGAATATCAAATAATAGCACATATAAGCAACAAGTGATTAAAAATCGTTCAAACCACTTAAACCATGCAGTTTGATTTGGTTTTGTGAAAACCCAGATTTTTATTTCAATACTTTATGTGTTTTAAAATGATGGTTTTGTATTATTTTGAGAAAAAAAAAAAAGCAACATTTGTGAAAATGCCCAATATGTCCCCAAAAAAGGGGTTTTAAGACCAAAACCTTTCTTTTCTTTCCTTTTGTCTTGGCCGTGTGAGAGAAGAGAGAAGGGAAAGTGAACCATGAAAGGAAGGAGAAGGTGCCGGAGTTGGTCGTCGGAGTTCGCCGAATTTCACGTCGGAATCGACGAAGGTGAGCTCATTTCCATGTTTAGCTTCATCTCTTTTCCCATTTTCGTGTTGGTTTTCAAACTCATGCTGTGGATTTTCGAATTTTTGGAGGATGTGGGTGTGATCTTGGTCATGGGCGGTTTCCATGGTGTTTTGAGGATAGATTAGGTTTGGATTTGAAGCTTTGTTAAGGGATTTGGAGATCTTTGGCATGGTTTATGCCATTTGTGGGTTTGTGTGGGTTTTGTGGCGAGAATATGGTAGATCTAAGGATCAAACCATTTGATCTCTGTAAACTTTGTGGATTTAGTGTTCTTAAGGTTAGTTTGTGTTAAATATTAACTGTAGAAGTGAGTTCTGGAGTTTTGCTTGGTGATTTTTTAGTTTGGGTTGAGGGTTTTACTGTTCATGCTCGAATCTATGTTTCTGCCCGTTATTAGATCGATCTAGAATTTATTGGATCGATCCAGGATTTGTTGGATCGATCCAAGATGGTCCAGAAAGTGCATTTTCTCATTTCTTAGATCTTTTTTTGTCTAGACTTCAAAGGCGTGTATATTTTTCATCCGAACTCCATTTTGGGTGATCTTTATATGCTCGGAAAGCATGTGAAGTCTAGTTTCCAACCATGGTGGTCTTATGACTTAATTCTTTAAGGAGAGAGAAATATTTTGGAAATACCAGATTTGCCATTTTTTCTTCGCTTACCTTGAACTCTTTGGTTTGTATCTTCTAAACCACTTAGAGTTTGACCCTAAGTTTTGGTAAGCGACCTCTAAGCATATTGGGGAAGTTTGTACGTAGATTTTGAGGATTGGAGAGACGGTTTGATGTACATTCCTTTGTCATTTTCTTTCAGATCAAGATAGTCTCGTGGACTATCCCTACACTAGATAGCTTTTGCATTGCACAAGAACACTGCTAGGGAAAGGGTTATTGCATCGTTCAATGTATAATACTTAAACCTCTCTAACACTAATGATACGTGTCTTACAATGTACGCTTTACATGGATTGTTTTCAAATGTGGAAAGTGTTGTTAACACAAATGTGCTTTATTTCCTACTCTTTTTCCCTTATTTTGTAGGGATTTTGCTAGCATAATTTCTATGAATTGGTGCTTTTCATGTTTTGCTGTGCTCTTGTGTCTTGCAGGTTAAATCATCTTTCTCCTTGGCTTTTATGCTTTGTTGAAGGTCAAGTGGACATCCAAGAGTTAAATATCTTCATCAAGCTTTGTTTTGAGCTTCTTGGAATGCAAATTGAAGGATTAAAGTGTTGCTAGGAGCTAAACTTTGAGGATCAAGGTTTGGAGCTTTATTTGGAATCATGACTAAGCATTTTTCAACATTGAAGGAACCAATACCAGTAGTGATAATTTGAATACCAGTATTGAAGTGAAGAATTCAAGAAATCACACTTGCCGAATGGATTACTACCAGTATTGAATTATTCAATACCGGTAATTCTATCCGGGCACTTATAGTTGTTTTGTAATTTGCTTCATTTGTGAGTTATGTTTGTACTTCCACCCTCATTTCTTGTAACCCTAGAGGGAGGGTATAAATGCCACGTTTTGCAGCTGGAGAAGTCTCTTAGCTTGTTCTTGGTTGTAGTTAGCTAGCTTAGTTTTTCTCTTTAGGTTTTATTAAGGTTTTTAGGATGTAACAAGTAGTTTAGCTTAGTTTATAGCTTGTTCTTGTTTGTTTCTATCTTGTAAGCTTAGTTTAGGTTATTCTACTCTTTCATTTCAATTGTAATGATACATTATCATTTGGTAATCGAGCATTACTTCAAGTCTTATGCATTTATTGTTCATCTTTATGCATTTTTCACCATTCATGGCTAGCTAAGCACCCAGAAGGTGAGTTCTATGGTGGATTTCCTCTCCAAACCCTAGGTAAATGGTATTCTCTCATCTTATAAGCTTTTAATATTCATAGAATGATGTTTAATGCTCTCTCATCTTTTGAACCCTTGTGGTTTCCTATTCATGACCATTATATGACCAGTAAGCTGTTATATTTGGTTCTTGAGCACATATGCACACCACATGTTTATGAAAATGTCAATGAGAGTGTTGAGTTTCATTCTATCATTTGTTTTACTTTATTTGAGCCTTTATTGTTAAACTCTCCAATCAAGACCATAGTGTAAATGGATTCTTGATTGAGTATATGTTTGAGAAATCATATATCAAAGGTTTGGAAGGAATGAATCCATAGGACTCATCTCACTTAACTTAATTAGTTTTCTTCTCAAGTTGCCATCATGTAGCATAAAAAAACACTCAACAATATTCAAAACCCCCATAATTTTACACTTTCTTTTGTATTCATTGGTTAGCAACTCACAAAAATCATTTGGACCTAGACCACTCCCTGTGGATATGACTTGGGGACACCCTCAATATTATTGTTTGACAACTTATGAATTCCTACACTTGGGATTCTAGCATCGCATTTTTAGTTCAAGTCAAAATGTTTACGAAATGATAATGATACATGGAACATAAACTGTTTGGAAAACTTGGTGCTGTGTGTTTATGATAACATGATGATGGCATATGGAATACTTATTTCATTCTTGATTTGAAAGATGGATATGTTTGTGGAAATGATGTTTTGATATATGTATACTACTCGTATCTATTTTTGTGCCCATTTGGCAATGGTTTTATATGTGTTGGTATGCATAGTATTTTGGGCTCCGTTGGTATACATGGAGGTTATTTAAGGGCCCATGGTCCTGGGTGGAGCCTCAAGTGGCTCGACAGTTGATCGTGCAAGATAACTAGTCGGTATCCTCGAGAGGTCAGACCCATAGTGGTCGGTTTGGTTGTCGCTATACCGAATGCTCATTAGCCTAGAACAACGTCTTAATATACATTCGTGAGCTTGGTTATGAAAATGAGAAAAGAAACGCTTGGATATTAAAGTTCTATGATAATTTACGAACTGTGTTTATAATCGAATCTAAACTCACATTTTTTTTTATGATGTTGTTTGACTGAAAATGATTATCAAATGCATTTATTATATGTTCCTTGTATCTGTATTATTACTGTTGGTTGAGGTTGTATTCCTACTAGGCATTCCAAGCTTATGTTGTGTTTTATACAGCACATTTATACGTTTTTGGGAGGGGTTCGGCTACAGGGAACTCTTCTCAAGCAGCATTGGGTCTAACAGTGTTATGGGTAGTCTTGCATCCTAATCTGGGGCAACATTAGAGTTGTATAAGCTCTTGGACTATTGTTATTAGTACTTAATATCCTATATGTCAGGGTTGTTGGCATTTATGATTATTGTACGGTTACTTGCTGCATGTACTCCTCGGATTTGAGACATATGTATGTTATGCACTATTAATTTCATAGCATATTGTTATATTTATTAGTTGTCCTGAGTATGGAAATATGAATGACACATGTTGTACCTTCACCTTGACACGTGTCGACCTACCCGGGAGGGTCGGTGCAATTATCAAGTTGGGGCGTTACAGGTTTGGTTTGCCTTCTATTAAGGTTTGGTTTGGTTTTGAATTATAGTAAACCGTTTAAAATGATTTGGCTCACTTTATGCTTCCAAACCGCCTAAACCGAACTGCTTACACCCCTAGATATTTTTATTTTATGTAATAAACTCATAATCAAAATAGTAAAAGGGAAAATAATAAGAAAGGGATCTCAGTGACAGGTCCTACTCGAGATCAGTTTAATGCCAAAAGTCCTCATAATATTTATTTTCTTCGTAAAGTCCTATTTAAAAATTGTTCCATGCGAAAAGTCCTAATCTTTTAAAAATATTTTTCAAAATGACGGAACTACCCCTAGGTATATTTTCACAGTCCTAGGTTTATTTTCACTGTCAATGGTGTATTTTCACAGTATATTTTCACAATCCTGAGTGTATTTTCACCGCCGTTGGATGTGTTTTCATAGTTTTTTTTTTTGTTTTTTTCTAGTTTTCACTACTACTTTTTTTATTTTTATTGTGTTTTTTTGGGTTTTCACTACTATTTTTTGGGTTTTCACTGCGTTTTTTTATATAAAAAACCCAATAGGCAGTGAAAACACTGAAAATACTTAAAATGCAGTGAAAATGGGTTTTCACTATATTTTAAGTATTTTCACTATCCTCTCTCTCAATTCACTTTCTTAATTTTTGTATGATTTTAAACTCAGATCCTTCTAAGCTTTATCTCAATTTTCACTGTCCTATCTCTTTCTCTCTCCATTTTCACCGTCCTCTCTCTCTTTCTCAATTCACAACAATCGTTATGACTTCTGCCAGAAGGATAGAAGAAGAAGAAGAAGAAGATGTGAGGAGGAGAGCCTTTGAAAAAACCTCTTTAACACGGTTGCTTATGTAGCTTCTTGTTATATTATTCACGAGATTGAGTTTGCAAACCGTGGATAGCCATGTCTGAATGTTTCTATATGTTCTTGTAGGTTTCTCTCTTATTGACCCAACACCGAGTTGTAGAATCCATCAATATGCTCACCTGAGACAAAATATGGTTTTCTGAAAAATTGAGGATCTACCATGATTATAAGCTTCTCCAGTGTCAAGCCCCATCTCCAGCGAATCACAGGGATCGTCTTTGCTCTCTTTTCCATTTTGCTACGTGGCAAATCGAAGCTTGGTGCTCTGCAACATCGAAGCTGGTGTGATCCTATGAGCTGGTCACTGCAATTGTAGCCGGAGAGAGTTGCAGACCGCTAGAAACTGATAGAAGCTACCGTGTTGCAGATGGCAACCTTTGTAAATGGCAGATGGATTTGGTGACGCCGATGGAAACCTCCATGTATCATCGGCCATTAAAACCTGCTTTGGCTATTAAAATAGCATCTCCAGTGACGATTTTTGAGTTGGTGCTCTTCTTTATCTCCATACGCAAAATATCAACTTCTCTTTCTCTTCCTCTATTTCTTTCTCTCTCCATATATGTTCTCTTTCTCTTTTGTGTCTTTCTCTTTCCCTTTATATCTTTCACCTCTTTCAATAAAAAAGAGCAAAAAAAAAAAAAAAAAAAAAAAACATAAAGAGCAAGCATTATGATGCAAGGTCGTAGGTGTGTGCAGCACTTTATGCACTAGAGTGTGAATAATGGGGGCATTTTTGTGATATTAAGGGGAAAGGACCTTTCGCCGAAGAAAATTTTGGGGAGGACTTTTTGAAGCATAAAGTTCTTATAGGGGACTTGAGGCCTAAAAACCCTAATAAAAAATAAGATAGAATATTAATGATATTGTTTGAATTAACTTCTATGCCATTTTTTGGCGCGCCATATTTCCACAACTCAATAGTTCAAACCTTGCAATAAAGCACACAAATGCAACCAATTTAAATATAAGAGCCCCACAACAACCCGACAATCCGGCAGCCAACACTCACAATTCACAATCACCATGTATCAACACCTCTTCACACAACAAATTACTATTAAATAATTCAGCAATATCAACTAAAACCCCATAGAAAAATTCAGCGAATTAAGTTTAGCATACAACACAAACAAAAAAAGGGGTCCCCAATACCAACCAATACAAATCCAATCCACCCAAACTTAGAGCCACGTCACACAATACAACAATAAAATAATCTCCAACATGATTAAAAAATTATGCCTATAACTGAAATCAATTGGATTAAGACTTGCCTAAACACTACCTTACTCGGAACCAATACCTAAGCCTTTTCACTCTTCTCTACTACACAAATTTCAATCTCTTAGACCATCTCCAATCATTAACTCAAACTCAAACTTAAATTGAGTCAGGGTTTGAGTAAAAAGCTCATTTTAAATGGGAGCTCTCCAATCACTTACTCAAATTTTTACTCAAATCTTTTAAATTTTTACTCAAACCATATTTCAACCTAGAAAAATAAACATTTCTGCAAAAGTTTAATCTGCAGGGGGAGGGAGAGGGGGAGAAAGAGAGAGAGAGAGAGTCTTCACTGCCCAAAAGCTTCTTCGCAGATCTGCACGGCTATTTCTGTAGCTTCTGCAGAGGAGAGAGAGAGGGAGGGAGGGAGGGAGAGAGGGGGCTGGTTCGCCGGGAGATGATGGTTTGGTTCGCCGGGAAGCACATGGAATGGGAAGAAGACGATGGCAGGGAAGAATGAAGGCACCTTCCAACATTCATTTTTTCTAACTCAAATTTTTGAGTTTGAACTCAGTATAGGTTTAAGTTTGAGTAAAACTCAATTTGAGTTTGAGTTTGAGTTTGAGTTAGGATTGGAGAAGGTTTTTGGGGTTTTTTACTCAAATTTGAATTTGAGTTTGAGTTTGAGTCAGGATTGGAGATTATTTTATTTGCAATTGAACTTGATCATCAACAATAGAGACGGTTTTCCATTCAGGATATGAATCCCATGAATGGGGGTGTGGTTTAATGATGTGTTAGATAGGTGCGGGGTTTTGAGAATTTCGAGGATTGTGACAAAGATTTAGGGATTTGGGGCTTTGAGAGTAAGGTGGGAGGGCAAGAAAACAAAACGAGGAAGAGAGAGAATGGGGGTTTTAAATCAAAAGAATGGGCAGTTTGGGTTTCGGGTTTGATGGGTTAATTAGGTGAGGTTACTACTGATAGTGGCATAGGGATTTATCGATACTATACCAGTGTAGGACTCAATTGGCAACCCTTGCAAGTTATTACTACCAATAAAAGGTAAGTGTCTATCAATAGAAATAGCTGTCAACAACTTGTACAGTGAACTTGAGAATAATATCTACCGATAGTGAGAGTTTTATCTATCAATAGATATATCGATTGCACTGACCACCGAAAGAAAGTCTATTAGTAGTGCCCTTTTTCCTCGTAATTTTTTTTTTATTCAACCCTAACTATTCTCAAACATTTCTATGGTGTCAAAGTGTTCTCATACATTCCTAAACAAGTCCAAGACACCTTAACCATGCCCAACCCTTGAACATTCATGCTTACTTTTGTAGATAATAACATAACCCTCCTAAATTGCCCAAATAATACATTCCCATTATACTGCACTTTCATATTCCAAATGCTTTGACACTTATAGCACAAAGAGGGTTCAAGTGGTACCAACTGACACAAAAACATGTAAGCTCAAAGGACACCAAGAGGGCCTTTAATCATGTTCCATAGCTATTTAATGTTCCAAATTGAGCAAGATGTATTAAATGCAACACAATATATAGGAATACAAATTGGCATAAATGCACACTGAGATTATAAAACAATAACCAATGTGCTAATAAATCATGGAGTAATCGAGTACCCAAGATAGAAATGAAAGGCACAAATTTCAAGCATAGGTTATTAGTCTTCACTCTGGAGTAGCTTTCATCACAAACTTCATCAAGTAAGAGAGAGCATTAAAATTGGTTCGTGAATGTGCAATATTATGCAAGACAAGCTAGCTTTCAAGCTTTCTTTTTCTCAATTTTATACCCATACAATTTAAATTTTTTTAATGAATGACAAATTGGAGATGAACATTAAGTAAGTGGATAAAAAGCTGACGTGGATTGTGCAGTAGTCAGGCGAATCCTAGCTGGCAAACATACTGGAGATAAAGGCTCCGTTCATTTAACTAATTACCCATTTGAATAGAATATTTATCCGTTCGAACGGAGCCTTTATCTTCAGTTTGTTTGTCAGTTAGGATCTACGTGACTACCACTTAATCCACGTAAGCTTTCTGTCCATTAACTTAACCTTGATCTCTAATTTGTCCTTCATTGAAATTTTTTAAACTGTACATGGAAGAAATTGAGGAAAAAAAGTATAGGGACCAAAAATACTCAAAAGTACAAGATATAAAACTGCAATTAACTGTAAAATTAATTAGATATGTACAATCCTTAAAGGAAGACAACTAAAGATTTCTCCACGGAGAACTGTGGAATAGGAGAAATAAATTTAGCTAGAATAAACAGACACATAGAAAATGGGCCCATCCTTTGTAGAACAGATTCAAAATTACTAAAGTTGGTGGTTGGCAAGTAAGAATGTTTTTACAAACATGGTGATTTAAAATTGAAGAAGTTGTAAGAAATAATAGCAGTTTATGTGTGTGCAGAGATTTTTTTATGCTTTGATTTGTGGTTATTGAGATACACATAGAGAGAGATAGAGACCCATGGTTGCCACAACTGCGGTATTGCTAATCATCTCTCTTTCTCTCTCCCACTATATAAATCCACTATATATTTATATAATATTATTATATTTTTTGTCGATATATATAATACAAAGGATATATACATATATAATTTTAAATTTATCTTTTAACACCTTTAGCTCTCTCAATAGTTAAGGGATATTTTGTTTGATTTTAAAGTAGGAGTATTATGCAACTATAGTTTTGATAAGGTACGGGATATCCTGCACTATACCGTAGTATTATAAATTTTTGTGATAAAAGTATGCACATTAAAAACGATCGTGATAGTACAAAGTATCTTGAAATTTATCAAAATTTTATACAATTGATTCTCTTGCATACTTTTGACTGCAATGGTAATGAATAATATTAGATGGACTAAAATTTTTAAACCAAATGATATGATAATAATTAAGATGAATCTTTTGCGCTCGATCATTTTTGAAAAACACAAAAATAGAGAATCTAGCTATTATGCTATCATATTTGTCATATTATTTGGTTAAAATTTTCAAGTAAAATTTAATCAATCTGGGTTTTTTCTGGTGGCAAAATCAATCTCTTGCCCGCGTAAGAAATTTGGGATTTTTTTTTTTTTTTTTTTGACGAAAATGATCGTTGATGAAGTTTGAACAATGTACGGATACAATCCCGACTGTCCGATCTTTCTTTAATGTCTTGATGGAGACAAAGCGCGGGAAAATATATATATTAGAGACTTAGAGATAAGAATAGAGGAACCAAACCGTTACACGTGTATATTTACTATTTATATAGATATATATATTTAGAGAGAGAGACTGAGAGAGACTGATAGAAAGCAGTTAACCATTTCAATAGTCACATCCATTACTCACAGGAGGAGAGACGAAAAGGTGAAGGCTGAGAGACAGCTCTTCAATGGCGCCCAAGAAACGACGTGCTGATGAAGAAACTGTGAAACCCACGTCGTTGAGGGTGACTCGGAGCTCGACCCGTCGACTCAACGGAAGCTCGGTTGCTGACTCGGTGGCACCAGCAGCACGGGCTGAGCTGCCGAAAAAGAAGAAGGTCAAAATAACAGTGAAGGAGAAAGAGAAGTCCGGCGAAGCCGTAGAAGCTGAGAATGAGAAGGCAAATGCTGTTGTGGGGTCAAAGACCATCGTCATTGAGCACTGGTAACTTACCCTGTTTGGTGTCTCTGTATTCTGTTTGATTGCTGCGAAAACAGAGGAAAGGAAAAGAAAATGAGGTTTTGGGTCTAATGGTTGTTGGTGGAAAAGTAAGAATGAATGCTTGTTTTCCTTTATTTTCTCAGCAACCAAACAGAGCATAATATTTCCTTGATGTTTTTACTTTTTGCTTTTCAGTTTTCACATGGATTTATTGGTATTTAGTTTTCTCAGCAACCAACTGGTTGGTTGATATTACTTTTTACTTGTCTTCTTTTGGGTTCCCCCGGGTTATTGACAAGATTTGAGGGAAGGTAAGGAAATTTAGAAATGGCTTCCCTGCTTAAGAAACATTTTCATTTTTTTTCCTTCGTGTTTTTTTTTTTTTTTTTTCCTTCAGTGAACCAAACAAAGGGTCGGTTGGATTATTTAGGGTTATTTTATGGGATAAAGTTATTAACTGCGGCCTTTTCTTGATTCATCGTAGCATGATTTGTAGGCTGAAATCAAGAGGGTCTATGGTCAAAATATGCTTTCTTCATTCTTTAGGGAATGGGGTTTTCGATAGAGTTGGCTGTTAGGAAGAGGGTCTGTGCTCAATAATCTTCCATTTTCTTTCTCCAAATCCTCTACAAACACTTTTCTAAGTTAGATCTACCAATTTAACAACAGAAAACTGTCATTTAGCTATCTTGAATTCAACCTGCTCGACGCCTTTTTTGGGCAAATGATGACAGGGGGCTCAGCCGCTTGACTTGTTTTAGGAATACATATAAAAGGGCACGATTTAAGGGGTTTTCTGTTGTATTAAGAAAAGAGGGGTTTACTGAGAGCTTGAGGGCTGCACTGTAATCTTCTTCATTTAGAGTGAAATTTCTTGCCGTCTTCACCCGTGGAGGTAGGCTTTACATCAAACCACGTAAATCGTTGTGCTTTGTGTGTTTGATTGATTTTCTTTTCCCTATTTTTATTGCTTCTATTTTATTTTCACTTGAAATCCTAAACCTAAAGGGTTTTGGCATAACAAAAACCAATATATTGGATCAAAACTTCCAAAGGATTGAGAATGAAAGATACTCGGGGTAGGAGACTTATTTTTGCTTAATTTTTTTTCAATGATTTTGCTTGATTAAGGTTTCTAGGTAAAAAATCAAGATGTGTTGTTGAGATTTAGATATTTTGATGGGTTGGTAATACTTATATAAAGTGGTTAGATCACATTCGGATATATTGGATTTATGGTCATTTTATTTTCTTTGCCCTATTGCAATAGTGTATGATTTCTCATTTTAATTGTTTTATGATCTGTACACACAAATTTCGTGTTTTTGAATAAACACCGAAAAGAGAGTTGACAAATATTGATTTTGATTAATTTTTGAATAGTGTAGAGTACAATTTCTGTTTGTCTTTTTCAAAAGATGAAATCCTCTGATTATTCTCTTGGTAGATTTCTTGATTCAAGGGTGATGATTACTTGTTCTTGAATCTGGCTAGTTTAAAGACTTGTTGAACTCGATCTTCAATTTGAAGCTTTGATCTTCAACTTGAAGGCTTGATGAAAGCTTTGATTTCAATTTCAAGGGCTTGAAGCTTGATCTACAACTTGAATGCTTTGATCTTCAACTTGAAGGGCTTTGATTGTTGGGAAGTTCTTCAGGGCTTTGATGCTTCAATTTGATAGAGCTTCTTCGCTTGGGAATTCTTATCCTCAAACCTTTGGAGGCCACCCCTATTTATAGTGGTAGGGAGTAGAGTGTTTGGATAGGAATTGTCTTCTTAATAATTATCATTATTTATTTAATTAATTTGTAAGGATAAATATTAATTATTTGGAAGTCATTCTGGCCATGTTGTACCATTTGATTGGTTTACTCCACTTTGATAATAAAGATAAATAATGATTTTAATAATTATCCTTATTTATTGAGTGATAAGGATAAATATTAATTTTAGATAATTATCCTTAATTGGCCATGTGATAAAGCCTTCTCTTTCCATTTGCATGAGCCCAATGTGATAGGTGGCAAGATTTGATTTGTCCACTTCATTACAGATTTAAAACACATGGCTAATTGTAATCTGTTAAGCCTGTATAAGATAAGACACTTGCCGATTTCTTATTTGCCTTTAGGGTATCCTAGTGAATCCATTTGATGGCACATGGCACATTTTTAATTGGTCATGATTTAATTGGCTTAAGTGATGTGGCAATTTGTGATTGACTTAGAAATTTTCCCTCTCTACATGGTCATTTTGGTCATAAAAGTAGTGAAAAGCAAAGAAAGAGGAAAAGACATTATCCATGCAAATCATGTTTATAGGTGGAATAGAAGTCATAAAAAATCCTTAATAACACTACTACATGGGTTTTTGTGGTTAAGATTTCTATAACTATGAGTTCTTAGTAGGTTGTGCAACCTCAAAAAATGTCTAGGTTGTGCAACCTAAAAAATATGTCCATGTCCTTGGCATTTGCATCCTGTTATGTAATGTTTTATAGACATATGACATCACTATTTTGACTTTGATATAAAACATTGGTCATTTTCAACCTTAAGGGTGATGCAGGTCTCAAAAGGTCTTGGAAATCTGTTCAAGTTCGAGATAGGGCCAACTTGGAAGCTTGCTCAATTGAGTTTAGTTAGAATTAGGTGTGATTTTATTCTTTATTGAGGGTCCTATGTTGTTAGTTTAAGTTTTGTAAAGTTTTATGGAGTCGAGGATAATTTGGTAATTTTTAATTTTGGGCTAGAATGGTTTTACTTAGGTTGGGTCATTTATGGGCTTTATTTTGTTGGCTTTGTTCTAGTTTAAGTCACTTTTTATTGGGCCTTTTGGGTTTGGTCTGGCCTAGTAGGCTATTTAGCTTGTTCTCCAATTTTGCTGACTTTCCAAGTTCTCTAACTTATATGAATGATGTAATAGCAGATTTTTGGGTATTGAATGAGAAATATAGATTTTTGGGTATTTTTATGAGGCCAAAGGGTTCTTGGAGTGATTCCTAGATTGTTTTCTGCATTGCTGTATTTTTTTTTTTTTCAAATATGCCAAAAATCCTTTGTTTCACACCCTTCAACCCCAAACCTACCTTTTTTTATTTTTATTTTTATAAACTTAACCCTTCTCCAACCTTTAAACCTTAACCCTGAAATGCTTGCTGTCTAGAATTTCCAGCAACTATTTTTTGCATTTTAAACGACTTCCTTGCCTTAAACATTTTCCTATTCTTACCCTAAACCATCTACGAAGCTTCAGCCCTCAATCTTTGATAACTCCACCCAAACGTCCCGCATTAGTTTGGTATCATAGCGACCTTGATGTTATGCCTACAAGATTGGGAAGGACTTTTAGAGAGATTGGTTGAAAATCAATGCAATGGTATGCTATTTATAATATTGGACGCACTTAACTTCTTGTGAAATAGATTGAACTTAATAGAAACCCAAGTGAAACAAGTTGAGATTCAACAACGTTGTGATCACCAAGCTAAACTTATTGCTTTGACAACAAGTTTGACATCACAATCGCCTCAAGTTAAAGCTCAAGCGTGTGTGGACTTGACATCACATCTGAAATGAGATCAAACAATGAGTAGTATTCCATCCAGAGCGATAATTGAACAAACAACTTAAACATGAGGCAAAGTCAATACACGGGTTGAAAACACTACAACTAGCTCTAGATATTGTTCTTGAAGAGGTCAAAGCTGCAGGCTTGAAGTAATGGAAGATATGTTGCTGATTGAAGAGTTCAAATAGTCAGATTCCTTGACTATTTTTGTAGCCAAGAATATTCAACAGGAAAAAGAATGACACAAGACGACATTAAAGCAAATTGAAGAGGTCAACAAGCTTAGTGTTGATGCTTACAATCAAAATCAATTCAAGTATGTAGCTCCAACATGGATTGTTCCGGTCATCAATTTCATCATTCCTAACAAATTCAACAGTATGATTGAGAAGATGAATATGTCAATATTGTTTTGTTGCCTCCAATAAAGAAAATGAAACGACTTTAGGGCCAAACTTATCATCTCATGCTAAAGATGCGACTTAGGAATTCGGGGATTCTAATTCTCCAACTCTAAAACTCGAGGTCTAGTTTTCTCCCTCCAGGGGAGAATGATGCATGTCTCAAAAGGTCTCAAAAATCAATTCAAGTTCAAGTTCAAGATAGGGCCTCCTTGGGACCTTGCTCAATTGAGTTTTATTAGAGTCAAGTTTGATTTTATCCTTTTTTTTTTTTTAGGGTCCTATGCTGTTAGTTTAAGTTTTATTTAAGTCTTGTTAAGTTTTATGGAGTCAAGGGAAATTTGGTAATTTTCAGATTCGAGGTAGAATATTTTTACTTGCGTTGGTTCATTTATGGGCTTTGTTTTAGACTTAGTCTATTTTTTTATTGGGTTTTTTGGGTTTGGTCTAGCCAAGTAGGCTACTTAGCTTGTTCTCCAAGTTTTTTAGCTTATATAAATGATGTAATGAAGAGGTTGGGTAATGAAAGAGAATACATACCTTTTTGAGTTATTAGAGCTCTTCAGGGTTTTGTGATGCAATCATAACCCTAGGTGTGATTCCTATGGGACCTTGGGTTTGAGGCCTAAGGGTTCTAGGTGTGATTCCAAGATTATCTTCTTCTTCTTCTACAACCCTAAAACTCTACCTTCTTATAACCCCTAGTCCCAAAACCTTCTCCAAGCTTTAAGCACCCTTAACCCTAAAATAGTTGAAGCTGAACCTTTAAACGCTTGTTGTCCAGAATTTCCAGCGACTATTTCCTGTGTTTCCAATAACTCGCTTGCCTTAAACATTGGCCTTTGCCTACCCTAAACCTTCTACAAAGCTTCTACCCTCAATCTATGATATCTTTCCCTAAACGTCCTGCATTAAACGGTTTATGACATATCACGTTTCTTGCATTTCGCATTTTATTTATCAACGTGCGGTCATATACAAGGCAATTTTTATTAGAAAATACTCTTTTCTCCTATTTACCCATGGACATAGTTGCTTGAGCTATTTCTTGTTCATTTTCTTTCCTTTTATTTATTTTTTAATTTTTCGTTGCTAGACTTGCTTAGGTATTGATTCCATATTTTCCCCTTAAAATTTTTTGGTTTGAAACTTTGATTTTTTTTTTTGGGTCTGTTTGGTTTCTCTTTTCTTTACATGCGCGCGTGTGTAGAAGTCGAGGGCCTAGGTTGACTCCTGGATATGATTTTGGAGTTCTCCTTATGGCTATATGTATGTTTTTATAGTAAACATTTTGATGTGTTATGAGTTTATTAATTAGGATATATTTAAGATGTATTTATGAAGATCGATGATGGTTATGAGAGGAAATTTATTCAATGCTTCCATTTCCAATAAATAACTTAAATGGTAAAACACAATAAGTTACTACTAGACTTCGATGTTGTTATCATCATTAAACAAGTGGAAACATCCACATAAACTGTGCTGTAAATGTAATGCGGTGCAGTAAAAAATTCTTAACTTGAAAACCAAAGTGTTAGTTCCCGTGAAACTTGGTTTTCCATAAACTAGATTCATAGTATTCGTTGGGAAAAATACTGGTTTGGAATTCAATTACGATTTATTACTATTAGGAGACAAGTTGAAATGAAATATAGTTTTGAAAAACAATTTATTACTATTAGGAGACGAGTTGAAATGAAATATAGTTTGAAAAACAGATTTTAAACTCGATCAACCTAGAGTTTACAAAATTTTAAGAATTCATTTCAATAAGTTAAAGTTTGGAAAATATCTTCTTAGAATTAAGATTCAAAGAGAAATATTTTTCTAAAATATCATAAATTTTCATCAAAGGCTTTTATAGAAGGAATCCAGCTGAAATCTGGTCACTTGTAGTAGGATTTTAAAAACTCTATAGATTGCTGTTACTCTAAAATTCTGGTAAAAATAGTGAACCGATTCATAAATTCGTGAACAGTTAAAGGAAGTTTCCTCATTGACTTAATGCACTATAGCAGAAAATTGGAATAAAAAATCATTTTTGTACATCCATTTATAAATTTTATACCACAAGCTGTACAATGAAAAGAAACTGTTTCCAAAACAATAATTTCCAAATAAATTCGCATAATCAAATGGTGGAATTGTTTTGACTTTGAAGGAACCCCAAGTTGTCATTTCAAAGAAATTGAAACCCAAAGATTAAGTTGAAAAAATGGAATAAGGAGGTTTCGGTAGGGTGGGAGATTTTAGTTTGTTCTTAATGAGATCACAAATTTAGATTTTCTTGAAGAGGGTATCCATTAAACGGGAGGAAATTTCTTGGAGACAGAAGTCAAGAGCTTTGGTTAAAGGATGGGGACAAGAACACAAATATTCCCATAGGTTAGCAAACTCTCATTGCTAATCCAACATCATCAAGAAAGTGAATTATAGTGGAGTTTTAATGGAGGAAGAGAGTGATATCAAGAATTTTTTAAAGGCATCTTCAAGAAGAGGTTTTTAAGAAGATTTGAGTTCTCCTTAATTGGGTGGTTGGAAAGACCTTTTGAGGATGTAATTAGGGCTTTCAATGTGGACAAAGCAACAGACCCAAATGGTTTCTCTATTTTTTTTTTTCTAACATTATTAAGTAGTTGTAAAAGAGGATTTGATAAGGGTTTTTCATGAATTCCATGATCAGTGCTCTTTTGAGAAGAGTTTAAATGCCACGTTCATTTCTTTGATCCCTAAATCTGAGGGCGTGGTTGGCTGGTTGCTATCTGCTGCCGAAGTGCTCAAGGGATTCGTGATTAGATATCACTTTATTCCTCTTTTGGGGCTTCATGGGATGGCGGCTTATGCCATTAAAATTTTTAGACCAATTAGCTTAGTGAGGGGGCCTTACTGGATCGTTGCTAAGGTTCTAGCTAATAGATTGAAGGAAGTAGTGGGGGATATTATTTCTAGCAACCAAAATGCATTTTCCCGCAGAAGACATATCTTGTATGCTTGTTTGATTGGTAATAAAAGTGTGGATTTTAGGTTTTGTAGTAAGGTTCCACTGTAGATTTGCAAATTCGATATGGAAAGAGCTTACAAATTTACAATCATGTTAGCTAGGGTTTTCTCTTATCATTTTTTCCTAGAATATGAGGTTGGGGAAAGATGGCATAATTGGATTAATGTGTGTATTTCTACTCATCTTTCTCTATTTTGATTAATGGAAAAGTTTTCTTTAAAATTTTGAGAGGTGTGAGGCAAGCTGGCCTCCTCTCCCCTTTTCTTTTCATCATTGTGATGGAAGCCTTTTCGAGAATGATGAATAAAGCAGTGGAAGAAAATTTGATTAGGGGCTTTGAGGTCAAAGGAGGTGCAGGTTCTGGGTTATATGCCGCCTTCTTTATGTTAATGATGCTATCATTTTTTGTGATGTGGATGTGGATTAGCTTAGATTTCTGAGAGGTGTGCTTTTGTGTTTTGAGGTGATGGTAGGATTGAAAATTGACTTAGCAAGAGTGAATAAATCCCGTTGGGTGAAGTTGTTAATCCATCTCTTTTGGTGGGAAACCTTGGTTATAAGATGAGGGGCCTTCCTTCTCATTATGTGGGACTTTTTTTGAGTTCCTCCTACAAAGCGAAGGTGGTTTGGGACAGGGTTGTTGAAAGATTGGAGAGAAGAATTGTTGGTGGGGAAGTGATTGTATCTATTTATAGTGGTAAGCTTATGTTAATCAAGATTCAAGAGTGCTAGCTAGTATTTCAACTTATTTTTTGTCCCTTTTTAAGATTCACTCCTAAGCTGCTCATAGTTTAGAGAAGCTTCAGAGGGACTTCTTATGGGCTTGTGTGGGGGAGGAGTTCAATTATCACTTGGTTGATTGGGAATTCATGTGTGTTTTGAAGGATGGAAGGGGTGTGGGTTTGAAATTGATATTTGTGTTTAATGAAGCTCTTTTGGCTAAGAGTTATGGAGTTTTGTTTCAGATTAGGACTCTATTTGGATAAATGTGGTTGTATGGCAACATGGCTATCAAAGCGAAGAGTGGATTTTGAAGGAAGTTAAGGGCTCTCATGGGATGGGTCTCTTCAAGGCTATCGGGACGGGTTACAGTAATTCCTAAAGGAACTGATTTTTGGGTTGGGGGGGGAGGGGATGGGAAGAGTGAAGTTTTGGAAAGGTGTTTGGTGTGAGAGTGGAGCCTTAGGGAATGAGTTTCTCGACCTCTATGCCATTGCTTTTGACAAGGAGGCGTTGGTTTCGGATTATGTAGTTCGAACTAATAGGGCTATGATTTGGAGTCCTTTTTTAAGGAGCTTTTATGGCTGGGAGCTATCGGCAGTGGTGTTGCATTTGGATAAACTTCATATGATGGAGGTTGATGAGGGGAGTGAGGATGTTTTGTTGTGGATGAGATCTTCGATTGGAAGTTTCTCAGCGAAAGATTGCTATTCCTTTTTGAGAGGTTCAAATATGATTGTTTTTTTGGGGAAAAAGAATTTGGAGTTATCGTCCCCTTCCAAAGTGGCATTCTTTATGTGGACGTCCTCTAGGAACAAGTGCTTAACTATTGATCACCTTATCTCTAGGGGCCAATATATTCCTAACTAGTGTTGCATGTGTAAAAATAGTATAGAGTCAGTGGACCTTCTTATTCTCTATTGTTCTATTGCTTATGAGATTTGAGTTCTCTTTTTGTAGTGTTGGATACCCACTTGGGTGATTCCTAAAACGGTTAAAGAGTTGCTTCTAGGATGCTAGGATGGTGGTTCAAGACTACAGATAGGAACTCGAAGACCATTTGAAAAGTCGCACTTTTATGTCCATTTTGGTGTTTGTGGAAGGAGAGGCAGGAATAGAAGAATTTTTGAATACATTGAATTGAGATATATCAAGTTGAAGGAAAGCATTTTTAGTATTCTGTTTCTTTGGGTTTCTTAGAATTAGGTAGGAAGAACCTGTTCTTTTTTGAATTTCTAAGTTTTTTGTCCTTTGTGAATTTCTCTCTCTCTCTCTCTCTCTGTGTGTGTGTGTGTGTGTGTGTGCGCGTGTATACATCTTGTATATATAGCTTGTCCTTTTTGTGAATAATATACTTACCTTTTGTAAAAAAAATCTTTAATGGATAAATGGGTCCAACATGCATAAAGTGCAACAAAATTGTGGATCTACTTGCCAACATTAGCATTAGTGTCTCAAGTATATCAACTCTTCCTTAATGCTTTTGATCTCCCACTAGTTTTTAGAGGTAGCATCATACTTGATAGATTGCAATGTACTCATCTTTGGTATTTGAAGTAGGTCTTGGATTTATCTATTTGGCTATAATATATATTTTTTTGTTCTCCTCTCATCTTGTTGGCCATTTGGGCATTCTTGGTATTTTTTTTAGTGGTGAGGCTTTTGTTCACCCTCCCTTTTTCATATTTGGTATTGTTTAATACTAATAAATAGGTGCAGTCCTTGTGAAGACCCCCGCCATCTCCGGTGGCTTTATAGACAAAAAATGGAAAAGAAAAAGAAAAGTTACCTTTTTTACTTTTAAGAAGGTTGCTGGAACAATCACAATTTCCCCATAGTTTTCAAATATTCTTTTAATAATTCCACTTATTTGAAGTGAAATTAATTAATTATTCAATTTTAGTTTGAGTAGTTACTTCTCTCCCACATTCTTGAGCTTTTGTAACCGCTTACAAAACGGTTAATGACCTTTTTGTACCTTGAACTTTGAGGAAAATACCAATGTGGTCCCTAAACTTTAGGTTTGCTCGATTTAGTCCATGAATTTTAAAAGTTGTACCAATGAAGGACATTGATTGACGGAACCAACATTCCGTTAGTCAAAGTTACGTGGCTGTCTATGTGGCAATCATGTGGGTCTCATGTGGCAACCACGTGGATATGATGTGGCTTAAGTTGCCATTAATTAGCCAACTTAAGGTACTAAAATGTCATTAATCGTCCAACTTAAGCCACATCAGATCCACGTGGTTGCCACGTCAGACACACGTGGTTGCCACGCAGACAGCCACGTGGTTGCCACGTGATAATTAACCAACGAAATGTTGGTTCCATTAGTTAATGTTGTACATTGGTATAACTTTTAAAATTCATGAACTGAATCAAGGAAAACTAAAGTTTAGGGACCACATTGGTATTTCCCTCAAAGTTCAGGGTACAAAAAGGTCATTAACCCATAAAACTATCATACATACTTTAAGAGCTGTGCTCAAACGTGTAATTGTTGCACGCTTTTAATACAAATAAATTGAAGAAAATTCTTTGATATTATAATACAAGTCTTGATATTAATATTCTTAGAGAATAATCATAAAAAGCTTTGTCTTGTTATAAAAATGTGAACAAGTTGTCGTTCTCTGTCATATGTGGTAATTGTTTCAAGACAAAAGCTTAATAAAATTATTTTTAAAGAATATTTATGATTACAACAAATTGAAAATAAATATAATTATATTCCAAAAATTTTAGGTAGCCTTTGGAAATGGTAGGATTCCTAGTTTGATCATTATGACAAACTTTATCTAAATTTCTCAAGTCCAATATTAGATTTATTAACTTGGCAAAAACATCTTATGGTTTTGTATTATTGGAAAAAAATTGGGCAATAGGGCTTTAGCGATTTGATAACTATATATATATATATATGCCTATCTTAACTTAACAAACCTTTTTGGCCTAATTCCTTGGTGAAAAATATGTTAATCGTTTTTCTCCCTTTTTAGCTAGACTAGTCCACGTCTTCTGTTGAGTCATATGGTCTACAACTTTGTTTTTTGTTTTTTGTTTTTGTTGTTTTATTTTTTGAAGTTAAGCATACTATTGACAAAAAAAAAAAAAAAAAA
>JAESVK010000261.1:681078-699708 GCA_017140935.1 Hamamelis virginiana
AAAAAAAAAAAAAAAAAACGAGGCCAAAAGGCCAGGTATATAGGGCTATACAAAACCAAAAACAAAGCTTAACAAAGCTCATTTAACCAAAAAGTCCAAAAAATTAGGTGTTCGGTGTTCCTCACTTCCTCCCACCTAATTCAAAGAAAACCCAAAGAATAAACATACTAAAAAACTCCTCCTTTAAGTATATACAATTCATCTTTGTATTTTCGAAAATTCTTTTGTTTCTCTCCTTCCACAAGCACCAAAGTAGGCATGAATGGGAAACTCTCCAAATAGATCCGCAGTTCTTGCGCTTAGGCTTAAACCACCAACTTTGAAGCATCTCCTTTAAGGCTCTCTTGTTGCTGTTGTGAATTCTTTGTGATATTTCAGCAATGTGACGTCCCAAACCTGTTCTATGACGATATTATGCATTATATTGAAATAGACCAAGAATAAGATCAAACAATTATAATTATATCAACAAATTCAAAATAAATCCGCAAAGGTGTGCATATGTCATGTCATACATTCGTCCTCAGCGATTAAAAGATAAAACAAAATAAGCCAACAATCCTGACTTAATAGGATAAACAAAATAAAATTCAACTATACAACATTTTAAGGTATTAAATAAAAAGGGTACAAAAGAATGTGTAATATGTATACAACCATTCCTTAAAACTTAAGTAGAGTGCTTTCAATCTTGTCTTCATGCATCTATTGTTCAACTTGTTCACCTGGAGAATTGCAATTAAGCAAGGGTGAGCTAGTGGACAAAGCTCAGTAGGTAAACATACACCCTTGCTAACAACAGTCAAATAGTATATGAAATAATAACAATTCACAATCACACACAAATGATATAATTCGATCAATAATCCATAAATCTTAATCAAGTTACCCAAAGTGTCCCATACCACCGAATAACAGGTTAAGATCCACAATTTAAAGATCGGTGCAATGCAATATAAATCATCCGAATTAAACATCGTATGGCGTCCCATAACATATGAGCAACAAGTTCAGATTTACACATGCCACATATGAAATGTAGTGATATGATTATCCCAAATCCATTCTAGGTTCCTCGAAGTATAGATTAATGATAAAGTTACTATCACAGAGCGCACTCTTGCGTCAGTCCTGTGAGAACACAACATTAATCTATATAGGGCACGCTCACGCGTCTGCCCAAGTCAAGTATTGCTTACGCGCACACTTGCTTCAGTCTAAGCCAGTACTAACCAAGTCCATGTTATCTATGTATACAATATAATATAATAACCTTTCCTTCATTAGGCGCGCCAATGCGTCTGCCCACCATGTACTGCTTACGCGCACTCTTGGGTCAGACTAAGCAAGTACACAATAAATTCAAGTTATTATATTCTCATTTATGCAATGATCATTCACAAGATAAATAATTTATCATATCTCAACCATTCTGCACCAAACATTAAATGGATTATTAAATAATCATCAATCTCAATCCAATTCTCAATTCTATATCAATTCATATATTACCTTCCCTTTCATATCATAAACATTATTCCTGTATGCAAAATCATTCCACATATATTTCCTGTATGCATAATCATGCACCACACAATCCAAATATGCACAACTGTAAATTACAAGAGGCATAAGGTTCCCTACTTTTAAGGATGAACTAAAATACTTTATACAGTTCTATTGAAGACTGGATTGGCTTTGATTATCACCTATCAATCATAATAAAGAAGCATTAATAATGTACAACAATTATATATATATATATATATATATATATATATAGATAAACAATAATAATTCATTTTTCAAGAAAGAAATATAACCATATGAAACCTAACGGTAATATAAACCGGTAAATATGGTATTACTGAAATATCTCTCTCTAAAAATAATTTGATTTTAAAACCATCAAATTTAGAAACTAGATCTCACAAGCTTTCTAAGCATATAAAGATCACTCAAAACGGATACCAGATGAAGAAATTAGAGCCAAAAGAAGAAAAGCGAACTTGTGCAGAGTTAGTGGACTAAACAGTTGGAGTTAGTCGACTAGAAGTTGCAAGAGTTAGTCGACTAATTAAAGGTCAGAAACCCAGAAAACAGAATTTAACACGATTAGTCGACTAGACCATATACTTAGTCGACTAATTTTCTGCGAAAACTCCATTAACGGACAGCAATCTTTACCAAACCTTATCAAATCATTATAATTCAAACTCAAACCCTTAAATCCAACAAAAACAAGCTTTAAAGACACAAAATCCACAACAATTACTCAAAGCAATGGATTAATTCCAAGGATCCACTATGAACCCAAACTAAAAACCCATAAAACCCAAAAATAAAACCACATACAAGCTTCTTCAACCTCAAACTCCAACCAAAACCCATCACAACCATGGATTCACTCCAAAAATACCATTTAAACACAAAACCCTCAACCAAAACTCACAACCAAGCATCCATAAACCTCAAATCCGAAAATTACATGAAATAAAACTAAATTAAACATATATGAACTCACCTTAACCACTTTAAGGATGAAATCCGGCCAAAAATCCGACAAGATTTTGGTTGCTCACCTTGCTCCTAGCTTCTCTCTCTCTCTCGGCTCTCAACACACCCTCTCCAGAAGCATCACAGAAAGAATAAGGCTGAACTCATCTTTATCCTTTTAATTTATGAATTTAGGACATAAATGTCCTTTCTTAAATTGTTTAAATTAGTTTTGTAATTTTCACATCCTTTTATTTTAAAAATTTATTTCCTTTTCTAAATACCCATATATATATATATATAAATATTCTGAAAAGCAACTTTCTTTACTAATCCACATCCCCCTACATATTTCAAAACACATCAATTAACATATTATCACACTAATTTAACACTGAAGCACATTAGCATTTTAAATTTTTAGGTTCTCACAAGCAACCTATATTTTTATATGCCAAATGATACAGTGAAAATTTTGTGAAGGACGATAAAACAATCAAAGCCTAAGTACACTGTATGAGGGAAGGAATCTGAGTGAATAGAATCTTTTGTCATTCAAAGAAGTCTCCTCTTTAGAAATTTCATTCATACTTACAGATATTACAGGCTTAACTTACAAGCATTTAATTTCGTATAAAGATTTGAGTAACTATTGTAACTAGTACTCTATTTCTTAGATATAGTCATATAGAGTCAAAAGTCTAGATTCTAGAAAGAATTTTTGACTAAATTTACTACAATGTAAGTTTCCAAAGTGTGACATTAAATCCTATTTTTAAACTTGACAAGATCACCAAATTACTCAAAAGATAAACAAAAATGCCCATATTGCCATAAAATTCTGTTAGGAACTTAAAAGGACTGAAAAACCCTTCAAATTGACATCTTTCCATAATCATGGATTTATTTGGGTCACATCCCTGGGCAGTTTAAGGTCAGCAGGGCTGCATCATTTATATATAGCATGTTCCTTTCTAATGAATGCTTTCGCGTTAGGAAAGTGTCATAAATGAGTGAACATAAAGTCAGACGCAATCTTTAAGGCTTCCTTTGATTGACCGGAGAAGTGGAGGAAAAGGAAAATAAATCGACTTTCCTTCACTGTTTGTGCATTTGGTTTTCGTGGGAAAGTGTATACACCACCATAACTATTTTCCAGCAGGGAATTGTTGCCTGCAAATCTGATCTTTTTTGTACAGCATAAAGCATCATGGGGAAGTTGAAGCTCCATTATATCACAAACTTTTCATATAAACCAAATAGTTGCAAGAAAACCAAAATTACTTTTCTATTCCTTTCCTTTGCTGTACTTTCTTATGTTCTACGTTCTTGCATAAGTTTTTTGACAATCAAATGTGTCCTAAATGCAGCCTAAGAGAACTCTTGGCTTGATAATAAATTCAATTGTAATTTGGGTAGCGTTTACATATAGATGTGGCTATTGAACATTTCTCATTTACAAGTAGTGAGTAGCTTATAGCTTTATAGAATAAGTAATTGGGTTAATTTTTTATTAATTAATTAAATAACCTTGGATTTACAAATAGAAAAAAGTCCGATATATTGGCCACCTTTTGGGTATACAGACGCACCAAGGCTATACAACAAACTCCAACTCTATGATCAAATTCCTATACGATTCGCAAAACCTAATTGAAATTTTCACTGTGGATAAAAATGACCCCTATAATGCTCACTAGAGAAGCTAGCTTCTATTAAACCGTTGCTTGTGGAATCTTGACGAGTTTTATTTTCCACAATATTTTCATCTGTTACGATTATTGTAGGGAATATTTTCCACAATGTTGGTCCTTGGTTTTTGCTGCATACTTCTGCTGCTATCACGATTATTTCTTTTTGTTAAGTGGAGGGTATTTGCCCATTATATGGCATCCTTTCTGATTTATTGTTTGGTCTACTCTAGCAAACAGTGCAATTCTTTCAAGACGAGGGCTATTCAGGTGAAGAATGGTTTAGAGAATGGTGTTTCTGGTATCACGGTGCTAGTCAACCCAGATAAGGTATGCTTTGAGATGTTATTAATGTTGCTTACAGCGTCAGTAATCAAAGTTGATATCAAGATTGGCATTCTTTTAGTAAATCCATAATCTGCCATCAGATGGCATGCAATTCGATGATTTTGCAGTTTTATTTCAATATCTTTCATGCAATGCTGTAGGAAATTAAAATGAGTGGAAAAGCTGTTCAATTTCAGGTAAATAAAGTATTAACCTGTTCAGATAACCTGTGGATGATACTAGTCCCAACTCCCGAGGCCGAATTAATTTAGGAGATGGTTCTAGAAAAAAATACATTACATCACATTCACACCACATGATGATAGATACAGTGCAAATAATTCTATAAAACAGCACACTGACTACATATCATAAAAATAAATGCCTCATCAATTTATGTTGATACACTCCCATTATTTATCCTCTTGTAAAACAGGCGAACCTTTAGTGAAACTCAAAACCTTTGACCTTGCCTGCTGCCACATAACTCTAAAGGCGTCTTGATTCGTTTAATTTTTTATGCATCTTCCATCATGAGTTAGCCCTTAAGGCCTTGATTCTAAGGTCCAAAGAGTTCTATAATAGAGTTATTTTGCATCTTCTATTTGTTAGTTCCTTAACTACTATTTTTTTTTTTTTTTCTAATTTTACAATTACAAGTTTGAAGAAAAAAGTCAAGTTACTATTCATGTGAGTGCTGTTCACGCTGCTATAGCAGTGAATGAATTAACATATATTTATCTTTTTTGCCTTATTTTAGTTTGGTTAGGATGGGTACTTGTGATTTATTTTATTCAAGGGTTATGATTTAATATTTTTGGGGTTTTAGTCTATAAAAGAGTTGTAATTCTCTCTTATGAAGGGTTTTTTTTTTTGTTTGGAGAATATCTTTTGAAGCTAGTTATATGATGTTGAGAATTTACAGCTTTGAAGCTTTTCTTAGATGGTGTGATTGCTTTCTGTCCTAGGTGTGATTGCCTTCTCTCCCGACTGTGATTGATTAGGAAACCCTAGGTTTGATGGCCTTGGCTTTTTCTTCTTCTTTTCTTTTAAGTCTCTTTGAGCATAAAATTAATTTGTAACCAGACTTAAACTATTTAGATAAACCCTAACTTTATTCCAAACACTCTTTTTAACCAAACCCTGATAGCGTCTTACCCTGCATACCTATTTTAGTGCTGAACCCTAAGCGATCCTGCATCAGGGTATCAATGAAGTGATAAGTTTGCAGTTTCCATTGAATGGCGCATTTTGAAAGAAAAACTTGTTGCCGCTCCTTGGTGACTTTAAATCTTATGGTCGGAAGAGCTTCTTTCCGAGTCTATTGACATTTTTTATTGATTGAAAATTTCCTCAAGTCCAACTGTGTGTGTGTGTGTGTGTGTTTTTGTTTTTGGTTGGTCCCTTATGATTAATTCATTTATTTGTTTTGTTTATCCTTGATTTCAACACTTACGACGTTGATCCGTAATTTTTATTTAAATCCATTGATATACATGTTTATTTATTTTTTATTTTTTGGGATAAATCTTGAGTTTGTAATAAATAAAGAGCCATATGATGGAGAAGTACTTTACGGACAAAAAAAAGAAAAAAACCATCAAAACCCCCTAAACGATTGAGGATAGTAGTGCCCAATAAAGGGTTCTAGAGTGGATGCTTTTCTTTTAGCAAGAAAGTCCATTTCATCATAGTCAAATGGAAGATACTTGAAAAAGTGTGCTCCACAATCACAGAGAAATCTAAAATTTCTTACACAGCATACCAAACTTTCGAAGTGCCTTCTTCCTTGTCAATTGCCGAAGAAATAACCATGGAGGAAACCCCCTCTATAAGAACTACACAAGTCTAAATCATTTCACAATGACTTAAAATTTTCCATGGAAGTTTGCCTCCAACATCATTTATGGAGAGCATGTGTATGTTTGTGTGTTTGGGGTATCTGTTTTTGTCTTTGTTCAGATTTCCTATCAAGTTGATTCATTTTTCTTTTCTTTCCAGCCAAGAAGGGGATGCTTTGAAATACGAGAAGAAGGTGGTGAGAAGTTCATCAGTCTTCTGGTATAATTCAATTCAGTAGTATTTGTTATTTATTGAAAATACCTTATTTGTTTGTCTTATCTATTTATATATTTACATGGTTGTCTTTTGTTTTTTTTGTTTAATTAATTAAGTAGTTTGAGTAGATTTATTGTTATAGTTGAATATCCTCTATAATGCATAAATTGTCTTGCTTTTCAGGTTTTTTTTGCTTTTTTTTTTTTTTTTTTAACATAAAAAAAAAAAAAAAAATCCTCATATCTTATCATATATAGAATATGTTCATAATTTTAAAAAGTTAAAGGTTAAAATGTTAAAATAATTCTAGTGCCTTTCTAGGAACACTAAAGATTTAAGTACAGTTTTTCCTAAGATGGCTTGATTGACAAATTGATTTTTGCTGGATTTTACTTGAAAATTAGATAAGAGATGAACACCGAAATTTATTGTGTCAATAAAACAGTAAGAAATTAAGAGACCCTTGTCATCCTATTTATGTAGTAGTATATAGATTAGCATTGTGAAGATGTACTTAGATTGGGTGGTAAAGCCTCATTGGTGTTCTACTGGGTGTTTGGGTTTGAGACTTGTCTTCATGCTAACCAACTAAACAATTGTGCAGCAAAAAGGACAGAAAATTATATATATATGTAGAGGCTGGTTACAGTGAGCGACTCGCTCAAAGAGCGCCTCCCTCAATCCCCAAAAGCGCATCATCAAACGGCCAGTGTTTATCGTACGAAAAGCCCCACCCCCCGACAGCCCTCTATGCACTGTCAGCGACGCGCGCCGGTGTGGGTAATGATCCAACTGCAGCTACTATATATAGTGGCTGGCACTTCACACTAATAAGGACCAACTGCTTAAGTATCTATTAGTGGCTGCCATTTTGGAACCAACCACAAATGTGATAATTAGTGGCTCGCCCATATTTTTAAAAATCAAAATTTTTAAACTAGCATTTTTTCCTACCATGTGTCATTTGTTAGAATACCCATATTCATTACAAATATGATAAACCCTAAACCCTAAAATGCTGGTTTTAAAAAATTGTTTTTAAAAAAATGGGGCCAGCCACTGGTTATCACATTTGCGGTTGGTTCCAAATCGGCAGCCACTGATAGATACTTCAATGGTTGGTGAGGGATTATTATATTTGTAATGAATACGGGTATTCTAACAAATGACACGTGGTGGGAAAAAAATGCTGGTTTTAAAAAATTGATTTTTTAAAAAATGGGGTCAGTCACTGGTTCCAAAATGGCAGCCATTAATAGATACTTAAGCGGTTGGTCCTTATTAGTGTAAAGTGCCACCCACACCGATGCGCCTCGCTGACAGTGCATAGAGGGCTATCGGGGAGTGCTTTATGTACGATAAACATTGGCCGTTTGATGATGTGCTTTTGGGGATTGAGGGAGGCGCTCTTTGAGCGAGTCGCTCATTGTAACCGGCCTCTATATATATATATATATATATATATACACACACACAGAGGTGCTAATATAGGTGCACCTGATGCATCTTGCATCAGGTGCCCTCTTGTAGAGCCAATTGCAATATAAATTTTGGAAAACTGACCGTTGGATTAGATACACCCGTAATGTATGTCATGCTTGCCAAAAATCACAGTGATCCAACGGTTGGTTTATGAGAAAATTGACTGCTAAAAAATGATAACATTTTAAAGAACAAAAAAGTCATAGTTTTTCAAAAACCAACCATTGGATCACTGTGATTTTTGGCGGGCATGACATACATTACAGGGGTATCTAATCCAACGGTCAGTTTTCCAAAATTTACAGTGCAATTGGCTCTTGAAGAGGGCACCTGATGCAAGATGCATCAGGTGCACCTGATATTAGCACCTTTGTATATATATATAGACATGACATGTAACAGGAGTATCTAATCCAACGGTTGATTTTTCAAAATACCTGTCCCAACTATCCCAATGATGAGTGGACCGTATTTATCCAAATGGGGTCTGGACCCCAATGGAACATTTCTGTATATATATATATATAGCAGTAACCAACATTGGGAACCATCAAGAATGTTATTCTATTTGTTGTTTATGCCGTTAATTTGTATCTATTGGAGGGATGAACAGCTTGCAAGTAAGCACACTCTAAGAGCATTTCCAATGGGCTTCCATTTGGGATTGCCATTCCAAATTTGTAAGCCATGCCAAAAAAAAGGGCGCTCCAATGGGATGCCATCCATGGCTCCCAAATTCTCCTCCCAAATACCATATGTTATATTTCCCTCCAATTTAAAGCCCAATTGAGCACAATGGAATCAAGTATGAGAGCTCTCTATTGGAGCATAGTAGTGCCAAATATGGGAGAAGCTCCCATTTTGGCATTGTAGTAGTCCCAAATATGGAAATGAAAAGCCCAAACATAAGCTCCCCATTAGAGATGCTCTAATAGTTTGTTTGTTTCACAACTTCCATGAAGAGAAAAGATCATGTAGAGGAAAAGAGGGGAAGAGAAAAGAATACTAGATCATTTTCATTTATTTATTTAGACAGAGAGTAGATAGAAGGGAGATGAAGAAAAGGGATTGGCTTGAACAAGTTTGTTTTCAAGTTGAACTCGCAAGAGGGTTCTTTGACCAGGAGGATGGCCATACAAAATGGTCAAGTGGGATGAGCGGGAGAGACGCTCATGAGGGGAAGAGCGAAGCAACCTAATGATAAAGTTAGGGAATCTAAGGCAGTAACTCTAGGGTAAAGCACACCCTCGACCAATCCTTCCCCAAGAACTAACCTCACCGTCACATTCAAAGAGTTGGAGTGATGAGGGATTAGACATAAGAATCTCCAGCTCACACTCAAAAGAGTTACGAGGGATTTGAGTGAGTGAACCTTAGCCCTGGCAGTCGCTAATAGAGGGTGATAAACCTCCACCTCACATTTTAAAGAGTGGAGTATTGAGTGATAAAAGTGAGAGAGCTTTAAGTTATAGTAGGTGGAAAGTAATAACTGCTCATTAATGGTGGTTGTTATTGTTGTTGACTGTGGTTTCCTTTTATAGGTGGCCATGAGCTGGAAGCGAGTGGGTAATAAGTTACGGGTGAATGTATTGAAATAATTGAACTGCTGTTTACAAGCTCCTCCCCTACAAACATCCCATTCTCACTCCTTCCCTTATTTAAATCAGTCACCATTCCCTTATTCCCCATGAAGGGGAGGTGTAAGTGTCGTGCCATTGTATGCTTGCTCTTTGATCCAAGGAGATCCATAAGGTACGGCGTCACTGATCGTCGAATAAAAAAGAGGGTGAGTTCACCTATAATACGAGGTATATCACTGTGACTAATTAATAGCAACATTGAATGCGCGTCATCAATGAGCATAATAAATGCACTGTACTTTCCAAGTGTTGAGTGAAAGTCATCCTTATTTACACTTAGGAAGGTTTAAGGCAAAAGTTCCTCGCTCCATTAATTGGAGGGAGTACCTTTACCCCAATTGAACCTTGCTCTTATCCCTCCAAACCATGCCCCTCGAGTCATTCCGAGTAGACGAGATCTTTGAACGCCAACCTCTTCTCGAGGGAGGGTAGGGTCCCAACCTCGCTGCTTCCAACACTAAGCTCTAATACACCTTCTCGAGCTTGCCACTTACTCGAGCCTACCACTTACTCATGCAAGCGTATTACGTCAGGGCGCAATGCCTTAGGCACAAACGGGAGTTGGCAGTAACTCTCATGCCTCAACTTCCACCATTGTAGTGGGCATCCTCGAGGAGAACATTGTTCCCCCTATCGAGGGCATCCACCTTGGAGTGGGTATCCATCCCTAGATTCATAGCTTTGTCGAGGTAGGGAGAGCTCGATGGAGCAACCTAAAGCCTAAAATCACTTGCGGAGACATGCTGTCCTAATGTATGCTATTTGGAGTACTTCAAGAGCACATGTACCAGTTATATGGCATATAGCCCTTTTGATGATATAGCCATTCTTTCTCTTCACTTAGGTTGAATGAGGAGAGGGATAATCGACACATGGGAGTGACACGCTCAATTCTTTGTGAACTCGAGCTGGCGAGTGACATGCTAAGTTGCTTGTCACTGAAGCTGACATGTGCTTTGAGTGCGCCATTTAGAGATTCCCTCCCTCGTGTTGAGGAGATGTTTGTGAGTCCTTTAAGTCTGACTCTCCTTTTCGTTTGTCATGTGGCCATCCTTTAAGAGCATACATTTTATGGATCTTGTGGCACTCTAACCCAATCAGCTCTTTTCGTATTACGACTATAAACAAAGTTCTTTTGTGAAGTGCTTGTACCTTTTGTTGAGATGTTTCACTTTTAAGTTTCTCCCCAAATCACCTCACATGTGGGGTGAATATTTTGCGGATTTAGAGAGATTATCTCCTCTCTATTTACCCTACTTCTTTTCCTTTTTGCCCTTAATGAACCAAATAGAAGAAAAAGAGATTTCAGTAAAGTTATCCCTTCTCTTCTTCCCTCGCCAATGGACCATAAAATTGATAAATAAGAATTATATTGTGATGGGGGAGTTGATTATGAAATTTTCAAAGCAATGCTTGTTGGAGAAATGCTTTACAAATATAATGATTGCCTAATGCTCATGATTAAATGAAAGGAAAAGGGCATTTCAATGGACATAAAGTGGTTTTATTCTTTGTCAAATGAATCATTTAGCAATCTGCAATTGTGTAGGATTCTTGAATTGAATCGGTTGTTCTCTTTTAGATCCTTCTTCAATGCTTTAATTTTGAAAAGCCACTTTGAGCCTCGTCCTTTTTCTTAATAGATGATTTAGGATTCGGAAGTGCCCTCTAAACTTAAAGCTTTAAAGCTTTGATTTGGATGGTTTTCCATACTAAAAAAGTATTTGTATTTGCTATATCTTAATATGTTTGTGATATGTTGTGCTAATGGTGAGTTGGTTGATCATTTATTTATTCAAGGCCTTGTAGCGATGATGTTGTGGCACAAGTTGTTTAAGTTGGCAAATGTGATGTGGACCTTCGAGCCTTCTTCCCCAGATTTGGTGGGAAGAGAAGTAAGGTGTTAATAAATGGTGTGGTATTTTTTTTTTTTGGATAGGCAACAATAATTTCATTAAGAAAAAAGAGGACAAGGTGTTCTACTTTACAAAGACGAAAAGAAATAAAAACAAAACTAAAAGAGAAACAAACAACACATACATAACAAGCCCCCCTTACTCACATACTGAGACCAAATTTCCTATAATAGCAAATTAACAAAGGGATCCCCTTAAATTCCTTAGTAACCGAAGCCCTAAAAGAACCCAAAAAACAAGTTCTTCCCACATACTATCAAAACTATCAAATCTATCCTAAAAAACACGAGCATTCCTCTCCCTTTGAATAATCCTAAAAATGGTTAAAACCACACATCTCCATAATACAAATGCTTTTTTAGACAATCCAAAAACCTGAAACTCAATCTCCAACATCGCCGAAGAATAAATCGGAGGCACCATACACATATCCATAATCCGGAACAACCTCTGTCATAAAGCAAAAGCAAATAGGACAGTGTAAAAACAAATGATCCACATTCTTGCCATCATTTCTACACAGCACACACCACCGAGGGGAAATAGACGCACTAAGATACCTCTTTTGCAGCAAGTCATGGTATTAATTTTCCGATGAGCCATAGTCGAAGCAAGCACTTGAACTTTTAGGGGTACTTTTGCTTTCCACATCAATTTAGAAGGACTAAAAAGATCTAACGAAGGATCATTACACAATACATCAAAAAAGGATTTACAAGAGAAGATCCCCGAAGAATGAGCACTTCACTTTCTCTTATCTTGGATTGAAGGTCTCAAAGCCACCCCTTCCAAAATAGACTATTGAGGATAATTCCACGATTTCCCTATCATTGAGATTTTGACAAGAATGAAAATCCCAACAAATAGGTGAAGAGGAAGAAACTGCAAAATTGGCAATGGGAGCATTATGAACACAGGGCAAAGCAAATAAACGAGGAAACAAAGAAGCAAAAGTAATCTCCCTCCTCCACATCCTCCCAAAAATGAACTCTATCCCCACACCCAAATTGAAAGACAAAAACTGGGAAACGGAAAGATACACACAGGAAATCCCTTTCCAAGAGCAACGATTAGAGACTCTACTCCAAATTAGCATCCCAACCATTTTCTTGTAACGCATATATACTTTTAATGACTTTATGCCAAAGGGAATTACTCTCCAATGGTATGGTTTTAGTTGATCATTTATTTCCTCAATGCCTCGTAGCTATGGTGTCGTGGCACAAGTTGGTTTCAATTGGAAAATGTGACCTGGACCTCTGAGCCTTCTTCCCCAGATTTGGTGGGAAGAGCGGTAAGGTGTTATGAAGTGGTATGGTTATGGCCATCATGATAGTCAACACAAACTTTGTGTGGTGAAATTGTTTCCTTGAAATCTTCATAGTCCAGGTTGCATATGTATGATCTTTTGATTGATGAAAAGGATTGCCTTGGCGTGGGACTTTACCTCATTCTCAACTAAAATAATGTGATGCAAGTAAACTAACAGAAAGGAATAGAGTTAGTTTGAATCCTTCTAATATCTTCTGCAGGTTTTTAATTGTTTTTGCACGGACTGAAATGTCCTTTTGGGGATTTAAAAGGAGAAAATATTTCGAAGGAAACCTCCTTTTGTGTGCCTTATATTTAGGGTTAGTAAAATGAAAACCTCATTGCCTTTTACATTCAGCATTTTGATGGGTGTTTGATATGCGTTGCACGGTACTTTATTCAATGCTTTTCTCACATGATGTCGCTAGAGCTAGCAATCGGTGGTTTGTTGTTAGTTTAGATATGGTTGGTTCAAAATAATCTGGCTCAAACCAATCCCATTTTAATTTGCTTTTGAAATCTCAACCTGAATTTGATCCCTTATGAGGGATTCAATCCTACGCTGATCTGCTAACCTGAATAGCAAAATATGTTTAAAAATTAAAAAAAAATATATTTTCAGAACTTAGAATTGGATTGTTTAGGGATATTTGGTTGGGAGTTTGCCCCGAATCAAGACATTTGTAATTGGTTTTTATTTAAGTTACCCAATTTTGAACTATTTCACAGAGTGGCCAATCCCAAACCTTGATATTTTGATCAGGCTGGTGAATCATGATAAGATCCAGTTCTATATGAGGTGGAGTTCCTCAAGCATGTGCTATCCCTCTTCACAAGAAGACCCTCAAATGAGGGCGTCAAATATTTTCTTCAAAAATGTTGAGTTTTTGACAATCAAATATATGGCCTTGGTGTGACGAGAGATCCGATAATCATTGAAATATCTCTGGGTTTGTACTGAGTTGCCACTTTCCTGAGTACTCTTAACTTGCAGGACATGAAGCGGCCGTTCATTCCGATGAAGGAACTTGACATGGGCAAAGTCATCTCGGATATCATTGACAAGATCAAGTGATGTGCCAATGCATGCTGTGGAATTCAGTATTAAGGGTTAGGGTCTTTTTGCAGTGTTGCTTGAAGTAAACCAAGTAACATTGCTTTGTTTGTAGAAATCTTAGAACTGATTTCTTTAGATCTATTGTACTCCTGATGTACTTTTATATGCTGCTTCTTGATTATTTTGATACTGTTAAGATGGAGGCACTTGACATGGGGAGATGTCAAATATGATTGAGAGGCTTAATGTTGAGCCAATGCATACAAGTGGATATTGGCTTGTGGTTCACTCAACCAGGAACATGCTTTTAATAGTAGATTCCTTTTGAGATTATTTCTGTTGATTTTTATATTTGTGTTTTTATTTATTTATTTATTTTTAAATCAAGGGATGCTTATGCCTGATGGCCTCATTTCTTTCTTTTTCTTTTCTTTTTTTCTTTTTTCTTTTTTATTTTTATTTTTATTTTTATAAATAAATAGAAATATCTATCTTGTTGGTAAACTGGAAGCATATATTTGTAGATTTGGTTTTGGTTCCAAGGGTCTCAAATTTGATAGTAGGGCAAGGTTTTGGGCATTACTGAATGGGTTTTAAACTCAGAAGCAGCCTTTTGTTTGACTGCATAGTAGCAATAAAAAGTAAAGCAGTTGGGGCAAAAATAAAAAAATGTAAAGCAGTTAGGGCAAAAATGTGCATTTTTTTTCCCTCCCTGGGGAAATGAAGAAGCTTCATTGAGCTAAACTGCAATGCATTAAGAGCCAGAGATATTTAGCCATTTGGAATGTTTTTGGCTACTATTTGGCCTCCTAGTTGATCAGTTCATAACAACTTGGTATGTGTACCATTTATTCAAGTCACTCAGATTTGTCAGTTCACTGAAATACTTTAATGGCGTAGCATGTGAACTTGATTATTTCATTGTGTTTTGCATATAATTTTGCTAACAAATTTTTGTGAATGGAAAAATTCAAGAGAATGTCAATCGTAATCACTAATGAGAATAAAAATCAAAAGATTGACTCAATAGGGTAAATGATACTAACTATTTTAACTGGTTTCATTTAAGATGGAGTTCTATCTTCAATACGATGTAAATTACAAAGGATTTATTCACACAACCAAATAGGCCAAAATAATTTAGTAATCATCTTCCTTCCATGTTTTAGTCAGTTTTGAACATTTTATGCATCTGACAACTTAGGTGAAAGTACTTATCGGTAAATTATCAAGGCTCCATTTCGATTAATCTTGCTTAAAATCATTTTTGGAAAACTCTCTTCATTTATAATTAAATTCAAACAATTCATTCATATATCAAAATTTTCATCCTAGAAGTGATTGTTGAAAATTATTTGATGCAAAATATGGGAGTAGAATTGAAAGATAAAGCAATTCAAGGTCAGAGGATACTGTACAATACTATTATCACAAGGGTTACTTAAGAGAACTCCCCAAGATGAATAGATTTTGCTTCTATTAATAATATTTATGTCATTTTTCCAAGAAAATCCTTAGATATAGGCTAAGATTGATGGTTAGCCAACTTTGAACAAGTAAAAACACCTATTTTATCACATGAGCGTTTAGTGTGGTTAAGCACATGTCAAATAGAAACTATAGAAATGATATTTTGAAAAACCGACCGTTGGATTAGATAATCTTCTTATAAATGTCATGTCTGCTAAAAATCACGGTGATCTAACGGTTGGTTTTTAAAATACAGTTATTTAAACAATTTAACAACATCCAACAGTAAATATTGTCAAAGCGTTTCACGGATAGTATTTTGAAAACCGATTATTGGATCATTGTGATTTTTGACAGACATGACATACATATAAAGATTATTTAATCCAATAGTCGATTTTTCAAAAATGCCTCTCCGAGTGAAAGTGTCCTTACAATAAGAGTGTAAGGATGTTCGGATCGGTTCTATAGCTATATTTAACAATGTTATTGTTTTTTTAAATTTTTAACAGAGAATGATTCAACATAGTTATATAAAGGTTTTACAACATAATTTTTTTAACATAGCTATCTTCTCACATTCTCTCTTTTTTTTTTTTTCTATACTTTGACTAAAGTATTTAGCTGATAGCTGATGTGGCATTGTTACATTAATCTAAATAATCAATTGAAATAAACTAACTTTTAGGATTTTCATTTCAGACATGGTATTCTTCCCTATGTAAAGATAAACAAATGAGAGGATGAAAAAAAAAAAAAAAAAGATTCACAAAATCACACCACAAGAGAGACAGCAAAAAATCCTATAAATAGATAAATAAATAAATATAAGTCACATCTTGATTCTCATTTGAAGAACGATTGTACATAGGAAGAATACCGTGTTAATATAAACAGATGCAAAGGTTGGTTTGCAGGGAATACCAGAGAGCAAAAGTAGGAAAATTCCCAAAATACCCATGGCTCCTTCCCCAAATTTGATGGCGAAAAAAAATTTTCTTGGAAAAAAAAAAAAAAAAAAAAAAACCCCCAAATTGATGGTAAAACCATATGATAATGGCAGTGGTATTTTTTCAAAAAGGGAAAATGATCCAAAGGTTCCTAAAAACTGATTTTATTATCATTAAATCCAATAAATAAGATCTTTTACCATTAAACCCTTTTAGATTAAAACTAAAATAAAATATTAGTGGGTGGGGCTATTTACAGCCCACCTTTTACTAAAGACAGTCCATTTTCTAAATACAACCCATCCATTTGTATTTTTACTAAAGGCAGCACAATAAAATTTTAATTAAATATACCCATTTTACCCTTTACTAAATACAACCCATTGCATAATAGAATTACTATAAGCAACCCATATTACCCCCAACACCATATTACTCCAACACCAAATCTAAAACATATTACCCCCAATACTTTTGTCTTAGGGTTGTTTGTATATTATTGGTAAACATTATATTTGGATTAAATATGCTTCAAAATATGAAAAGTAGCACTCTATAACCATTATGGTGTGATGGTGTTACGAAAAAAACCCATATTTCGATCGAAAAATAGAAAAAAAAAAAACTGTGTTCGTGTTCGCATTCGGCCTGGTAAGGCCGAATGTGAAGCTTTAGTATTCGGTAGGCCAACACCTAATGTGATGCTTTAGTATTCGGTAAGTCAACACCGAATATGAAGTTTTAATATTCGACAATTACATATTCGACATTAGCTTACCGAATATTAAAGCTTCACATTCGGTGTTGGCTTACCGAATACTAAAGCTTAATATTCGGCCTTACCAGGCCGAATGCGAACACGAACACATTTTTTTTTTTTTTTTTTATTTTTTCCGATCGAAATATGGGTTTTTTTTGTAACACCATCACACCACAATGGTTATAGAGTGCTACTTTTCATGTTTTGAAGCATGTTTAATCCAAATATAATGTTTATCAATAATATACAAAAAAACCTAGCTTAAATGAAAGATTTAGGGTAATATGTTTTAGTTGGGGGTATTGGGAGCTGAGGTTTTTTTTTGCATTTGTTGCTGTGGTTGCTGCAGTCTTTTGTTGTCATGGCTGCGGTGGTAGCGTTTGATGGTGGTGGAAGAAGAAGAACATGAAGAAGAAGAAAAAGATGTTGTTTTGAAGAGCTTGGTGATTAAGAGGATTGAGAGTAATGAGTTGTATTTAGACTTGGGGCATTTATGATATATTAAAATTTTTGTTTTGTATAGTAATGGGTTGCCTAAAGATTACTGGATTGTAGTTAGAAAAGGGTAAAATAGACCCAATAAAAATTTTAAATGGGTTGCCTTTAGTAAAATGGTGGGCTGTAAATAGCCCCACCCAATATTAATTAAAGAATGACTAATATGCCCATTCGCAGATAATTTTTAGCTATATTCTATATACGTTAATGTATTCCTTATCCTTATTTCAATGAAAGAGATCATGTAAAATTGATCTTTCATACAACTGAAACATATTTGGTTATGGTATGTTTTTTAATTTGAATGAAGATTTACTTTCCATCTAACTAAAATAGATTTAATTATGGGATGTTTTTGAATTTGAATAAAGGTTATCTTCTAATTGATGAGACACCAACATGCAACTATGCATGCCTAAGGATTACCATTCCCAAAGACCAAGCCATGGACGTGTACACTATACAGCACCCTTCATTGCATCTTACAAGGCTTTGAACTTAATGCCTGTGAGTGCAAGTGTTGATGGGTGTTTTCCGATGGCAAGAAGTTATCACTTGCTCGTTTATGCTTATGACGGTAAGTTGCTACTTTTTCTATGCCACTCCTTCCTCCCTTTGAAGCATCACTTCCTAAGTTAGCAGAAAGTGGGTGAAAGATTCACAGCAACATCATTCACGGCCCCCTTTTGTTTTAATTATCTCCTTTTCTCAATTGGCAAGTGAATAAGAGTATTTGTTGAAGATTCAAGCTTTTTGACTTGGCAGAAGCAAACAAGTTAGCTATGATAGATTGGACACGTTTTCGCTGGTATGAGACATTCCATCATATAGAAAGTTTTTTAGAGATACATGTATTTCTGTGATTTTATTATTATTATTATTTTTTAAATTATTCGATGCTAGTGTTTTTTAAGAGATACATGTCTATGTTTTTTTTTTTTTTTTTTTTTTTTTTTTTTTTTTTTTTTTTTAAA
>JAESVK010000261.1:700108-711327 GCA_017140935.1 Hamamelis virginiana
CAGAGATACATGTATCTCTGTACTTTTTTATTATAAAATAATCATTCAATGCTAAGTATAAAATATTTTTTCAAAGATACATGTATACCTTGACTCTATGATTTGTTAAATGTATACATGAAACTTGATTATAAGTTACAGTGATTAATAGAGATGCATGTATTTCCTAGATTTATTAAATGTATACATGAAACTTGACTTTAAGGTTTTTTGTTTAGTTATATTCATGTTTATTTTTGTATATAATCGAATTTTAATATTTTTATTTCTTTCTAAAATAGATTAAGCTATCGTGAAATCTAGCATGGATAGCAAAATCAAAATTTGAAAATTCAAAATTATTGAAATAGAAGCGAGATTTTAGAAATTTAGATATGGATATTTATAAAATATTTTGGTAACAGCCAAATATGGAACAAATCTATATATGGAAAATTTATTTTTTTTACGCATTAAAACAATGTATTCATGTATCACCAAAAATTGTACGGACCTACTGGTAAAAACATCTTATACCAGGGTCTTATTGGTATAAAACCCTTTCAAAAAACCCAATCTCAGACGACACTGCTACTGCATCTTCTTCATCTTCTTCAAAATTATTGCTTGGCCAAAAAAAAAAAAAAAAAAAAAAAGAAAGAAAAAAGAAAAAAGAAAAATCCCAAATATTAATTATCCAAAAAAAGAATCAGATGACAATGGCAGTGACATTTCACGAAACCCATCTCAGACGATGCTGCTGTTGCTTCTTCTTTATTTTCTTCAAAATTATTGCTTGGCAAAAAAAAAAAAAAAAAAAAAAAAAACACTAAAATTGATGGCGAAATCAAAATGTATGACTACTCGTGTGATTTGCCATGTGTTGGCGTCGGCAACATTGCTATTGCTGCTGCGTCGCTGTCAGCTCCACTGCGTCTTCTTCTTCATCTTCCTCCACAACTTCTTCTTTCTCCATTTCTTCTTCTTCTTCTTCTTCTTCTTCTTCTTCTTCGATCTTCTTTTTCTTCATCCACTGCGTTGTTATATGGGTTTGGGTATGTGTTAATCCATTTTTTAACACCAGCCATTAATTGGCTAACACGTGTTAAGATAATTCTAAGGAACGTAAACCCTGGATTAAATGAATAAAAGAAGAGCCGTTAATGATTACGAGTCCTAGAAACAAGGAATAAAATTGAAGGATTGTTATACAAATAAATGAAAAGGTTTAATTATGATCATACTTGTATTTCTTAAATATCCGGGGTTGTTAGTTATTAAGAAAAGAGATAGCAACAGAAGTTTGAAATAGAAAAGGACTCTTTAGATAATAACAAGGGTTATTCTACTCGAAGAAGGATTCTCTATAATTGGACAATAGAAGTTTCACAAGGAAAGAAATATGATTAATTCAAGTTTGAAGAGGAAACTGAAGATGAATATTATAAATGTGGAATATGGGAAATAGAGAGGACATCTCAAACATACACAACAGCTTCATAACTTCTTTTTATCTTCAAGAAAGGTATTTTGAGAGCTCTGCTGCTGCTGACCATCAAGGTTCCGCAGTGGAGTATTATCGGTTACTATTCAAAGCTCACGATTAGGCAACACAGGAAGTTCGAGGCACCTAAGGGAAAATTTTAAAGGAGTTTGAAGGTGATCAAAGGAAGTTTGAACTATCCAGGGAAGCAATTGAAAGTAATTCGAAGGCACTAAGAGAAAGTTCGGGTTCTTCGAGAGTTCGGGGGAGGCGGTTCTTCTCATCAAATTCACTTTGGAATCTATTTCCAAGAGTTAAGACTTGCATCACTGCCTCAGGATCAAAACTTTTATTTTTTTTGTTAAGGTGATTGTTTACTATTATTTTTAAAGGGTTCGAGATTAGCTTGTAGGTGATACTTTTAAAAAGTTTTTATCATCAAGTTTAGTATTATTATTATTTTTCAATTATTGTTTACTTGTGGGTGTTAAAAGGATAAATTAGCTTGACCTGTCTCCTCAAAAAGTCCTCTTAATTGAGGCATTCGAATCTCATTGACTGATTATCATAACTTTGAGGACTTCGAACTACTTCACAGTGGTTCGAACTTCTAAAATTTTAAATTGGATAAACAGTATGCAAATGAGAGGGACATGGATCGATCGGAGCTACGGTTTTGTCTAGTAGTGCTAGTGTTTCCCTTTCTGGGTCGTGGGTGTATACGGGTGATTAGCAGGATTGAAATGGAATTACAAATTGTGCTAGTGTTAAAAGAAGGGCACATTAGTCATTACGTTTTATTATAAAATCCATTCTCGGGCATCCAATGTGAAACCCACTCTGCACCGTATCATTCACATTACCCCAATAGGGGGAATGTGTTGTCCAAGGGACTGAGATATGCCTGGAATCTGCCCATCCAAACAACAGAATGGGGAATGAAACGTAACCCCTTTCCCGGGGATCTTTCCCCCATCCAATGATCCCACCATCCAAACGCTGCCCCAAGGTTTGGACTTTACTACATCTCTTCTTAGTGTTTGTACAAACTTGCAGCATGTATACCTAATGTTTTTTTGTTTGTTTGTTTGTTGTTGTCGTCGTTATCTTCGTCGCCATTTTACCAAATAACAAAAATCTACTTCTAACTCTACCCAAATCTCATTTAATATTAATGAATGGATACATATGTACTTTCATATGTTGGAAGTTGAAGTCTCTCTTGAAAGTGGAGAAACAATGTCATTAGGCTAACTAACAAACCATTTATTCTCAATTGGCAAGTTCTTTCTATGTATATATTTATTTGTGCTTGTTCTATATTGTGCCAATAGCATCTTCATGCTATTTTGCACAATCAAATTCATACTCTATCTGTTTGATTGATCATAACTTAAGAACAAAGATTAAATTAAATTGTAAATTGCATTGGCCTTCTGTGAGGTTTGGCGAAGTTTAAAAAATGTCACTAGCCTCCTGATATTTGGATTTGTGTTCAACAATCCCTTCTGCATTGTTTTTTTGTAGAAATATAAGATTTTTTTTCTTTATTGTGAAGGCCTTCCTCGATATTTATTTTTTCTTCATTTCAAAATAAAATTGAGATAGTGATTCAAGTTGTTATGAAAATTTCATACATCCTACTTCGACACCAACAAAATGGTGTACAAAACATCATCAAAACCTCACAGAAAAAAAAGCTCAAAGCAAGCATATTGTCGTATTTGCTAAAATTTTGCAATGTTTTCAGTTCAACAATCTTACTTTCAATGATTACATTTCTCACATGCATGTGAACTCCGATTTAAGTGATTCAAGTTGTTACAAGTCTTCAAAATTGAAAACATAACACACTTTTCTACAGAAAATTGAATTTTTTTTTTCTAAAATTGAAATTTATAGGATATACGATCTTTTAAAAAAGACTAACTCAACAATAAATATTTTGAAGGTGTCGGCTAACTTGTTGGTAAAGTTTCTTGGTACTTGTACCAGAGATCTAGGTTCGAGTCCCCCCCTTCATCGGAGTGGGGAAAGTTTAAGAAATAGGAGAGAGCTATCTCTTGTTGTGTAGCTCAAGCTTAATGCACTTCTTGACAAAAAAAGTAAAAAAAAAAAGAAAAAGAAATACTCTTTTAATTACATCAAACTTGAGAAAATGTTAGATACAATTTATCCTAAATTCGATAACTCTATTGATGGATGTGATGACATGCAAGGGTAAGCTTAATTTATGGCACGAGGATCATATCATAGTCATCATAATCAAGTAAAAACAACACACTTTTCGCTTTCCACACGCGCGCATGTCCTCCATCAGAACACGTGAATTATTGGCTTGTGATTAACCGCGACTATCCACTTCACGTGAAGCCCATCTCCTTGTTCCCCTCTCTTTAACCATAGAATCTTCTCCAATCAGCCCATTCAAAGTTTTCTCTTTTTCCAAATTTTTTCACAGACGATCAAACAACTTTTTATGAATATTGGATAATTAATTGACCATCCACCTTCTCTCTCTCTCTCTATCTCTCTCTCTCTCTCCTTGGAAAATGATTTGATGCTCTACCTCACTCTCCTTTTCTAAATATATATAAACTGAATTGATAGTTGATCAAAGTGATTTATTGATCATACTGGCAAGTCCACATTAAAGATTTAGAAGATGACTTTATTGATTGTCAAAGAGGTTATGGGTCCATTTGCATTAATTTTTTTATTTTTATTTTTATTTTTATTTATTTATTTATTTTTTAAAATTACATTTGAAATTCAAAATTCCATGTACGTGATCTAAGAGTTAGAATGATAATTAATTTTAGACAACTTGAGAACCAGGGTGATACGATGATCAACAAAATTTTCATACAAGAATTGATTGTAGCAAAAGTTAAGAACTTACCTTCAATATTTCCTAACTTTTGCGACAATCACTTTTTTGTGTATAATTTTTTGATACATGAAGATATATTTTGAATATAAGTACTTTAAAGAAATATGTGAAAAAGTAATTTTACAAAAGTGATTTAAAAAAAAAAAAAATTTAATACAAACCGGACCTTTCTCTCTTTTTCACGGTCAGATGGGCTGTTTTGCTTTTAGATTATTCAAAATAATTTTCCTGTCAAATTATGCTAATGGGGATTACTTCCAAAATACGTACAGCTGCTAGTGATGGACTTGCCATTTAGTGTACGTAATTGATTTCTCCTCACTTTTGGGAGCTTTGTCTTCTGTTGGCTTAACTAGGATGGGCCTACCACCACATTCAAACACCCTCCAGAAACAAAAAGAAGAAGAATCTCTCTCTCTCTCTCTCTCTCTCAGTAACACTGAGCTTTGGCTTTTAGTTCACTCGAGTTTCAATTTAGTGAAAGGGCACAAGTTGATCAAAAAAACATAAAACAGTTAACAAAAAGTTGACAAACAACATTAATTATTACATCTAACAAACCAAATCATTTACTGAAGTTACAAAGCAATATATATTATAGTGTTAGGCCAAATAAAAAAGAAGAAAAACACATCAAACAAGAATCACACAAGACACAAAGATTTACGTGGTTCACTCAAAACTAGGTCTGCGTCCACAGAGTTGCAGTGGTTTCATTATTTTAGAGAACAGTACAAGAGGGTGCCAAATAACAACATCATCAACCCCAATAAGAAGCTATAATATTTATAACCAAACCGATTCATAATCCCAAACTATCACAAACTCTATTATATATAACATATCCCAACATACTTCTAGAATATCTCAAACTCTATCTAGCATTATCTAAAATATTCTAGATGCCAACAAGCTTCTAATAATTGGGCCATGGATCAGACATACAACTAGGCTCCACAAAGCCCAACAATCTCCCACTTGGAGACTTGTCCAATCAACAACACCAAAGCGAATCCACGTGCCTCCAAATATAGTTGCCACCTGTTAATCCATATTTTAACACCAGCCAATAAATGAATGGCACGTGTTGGAATATGAAAGGAGATACGTGGATTCGAATACTAAATAGAGGAGATACGTCTTCCTTAAATAGAGGAAGACGTTAAGGATAAATAATTCGGGAAAAAAGGAATAAAAATAAAGGGATTAGTATTCGGATTGAGTATAATATAAACATGGGGATTAAAATTTATGTTTATTTTATATTAAGATAAATATTAATCCTCTGAAATGATTGATTGTCAAGAGGAGTAGGAAGAACAAGAGTTCGAAGTGCGGTAAGACACTTAGAATAAAATTCTTCTTATTTGAAAAATGATTGTTGGGTTCGAAGAGGAGTCCTTCAAGAGTAGTGAAGCTGCAGAAGGAAGAAACCTAATAAGGAAAAGGGAATAACATGGGGAATTTAGAAGCAATGGAAAGACATCTCAAACATACATAACAGCTTCAAAGCTTCTTTCTTCTGTAGAAAAGTATTTGAGAGCCCTATTGTTGATTGGCCGAATTAGGCTCCGCAGTAGGGTGTTCTGGTGGCTATTCAAAGACGACAAGAAGGTGCTCGGAGGAAATTCGAGGTGTTCTAAGGTGGCGGGGTGGTGGAGAGAGCTGTGTTAAAATTTGGAGGAGCGGTTTCCTCCTCATTTTATTCAATTAAGGGGCTGCTTCGAGGTTCGAGGAAACGAGTAGAGCCGTTTTGAAATTTGAAGGAAGGAGTCCTTTTAGCCCATTCTACCAGAGAGCTATTTCAAGGAACAAGGAGCGGGGTAGAGCTGTCTTGAAGTTTGTTTTACCTTTCTTTGTTCAATGTAGAGGTGAAATATTCCTTCAAGAATTATAATTAAGTTGTTCAAAGGGCTCGAGGGTAGTTCAAGCCATATCGACGACTATTTTATCCATTTATTCTCATTTAAATTTAATTCCTTTTCCGTTTATTGTTTTAATTTCTATTTTTGTTAGCTTCTAATTTGTTAAGATTAATTCGCTTGGCCTGTCTCCTTAAAAAGCCCTCTTAATTGAGGCAATTCGAACCCCATCACTTGGTCTCAGCCGTGAAAAGTGATTTGAACTACCTTGCAGTGGTTCAAACTCGTAAAATTTTTAAGTGAATCAACATTTTGGCACGTTCGGTGAGACAAGCCAAGTGTAATGGCTCTTAACACTAGAAGCAAGCAGGCTGAATCTTCACAGGCCAATAATGAAGTGGCCATGGAGGCTGGTCTTGAGTATAGTGACTCAGAAACAGACTGCCCAAGAGAAAAATTTGCTGATGAGAATAGAAGCTCTAGCTCAGAGAAAAAATGCATTGCTGTAGGCCAGTACCCAGCAAACGAATGCGATATTGCAACGAATTTTGGAAAGATCTGAGCAAAGTAAAGAGCCGACATAAAGCATACAATCTTTATTAGAGAGTTTCTCCAATAATTTAGAAAACCAGATGATCAACTTAAAGCGCCACACTGCAATGGTGCTAGATAGAATACCCACCATAGTAGAGGAAAAACCCCAGAATCAAGGGGTTCGAAGAGTCGAACCCGAAGATAACAATTCCTCTAAGAATAGGAGACCAGTAGAGTACAGCCCTAGACCTACAAACAATAACCCTATTAGGTCTGCAGCAAACCATTAATACCCTGTAGAAGGAAACATAGGAATGGGATTCGATCCCCTAGAACCCAGGAGAGGACTACTTAGGGGAAGGCCAATCCCTTAAAGAGACTTTATGGAATAATGGGAAGAAAGGGAAGAAGAGTGTTGGCCCAAAATATATACCTATAGAGGGGGGTGAATAGAGGTATTGCAAACTTTAACAAAAATTACCAAATTTAAAATTATGGTTCAATTAAATTCAGCGGAAGTTAAACTAGTTAATAAATATAATGGAAACAAATAGAATATGGGAATGAATCATAACTCAACAAGATATATAGCAATTAAACAAATTTAAATGCAAGAGATAGAGTTAAAGAGATTCAAACACAAGGGTTTTAACGTGGTTCGATCTCCGCTTACGTCCACGCCTCAAGAGCCCCATCTTGAGGATTCCACAATCCACTATGGATCACTCCTTCAAGGTAGAGAAACCTTTACACTTTGTCTTCTTTCAAAGGTGGAAGGCACTCACCCACAATCTACTTTCAAGGTGGTAGATTCTCACCTACAAGGGATTCACTCAACCCTGAACACTCACAAGATTACAAGATGAATATTCAGAATGTGTACAAAGAGAAGACTCCTCAAAGAGTAGATGATGTACAAATAATAAGCTCTCACTAATATCTCTCAAAGATTAAGAACTAATATTAGCTTTAAGAGAAAATGATGAACCAAAGTGATTAAATCACACAAGAATGATGTAAACTAAGTTTGAGTATGTTTGTGTATGATCATTAGTTGATTCAAGACTCATAGAATGAGTATTTATAAGCTCAACAAAGAGTATAGCCGTTTGGAGCAAAAATAGAGCCGTTTGGAGTGTTAAAAACTAGCTGTTATTGAGCAGTCAGGTCGATTAGTCGACTAGAAGGTTTAAAATACATTTAAAAAAGTTTTCGGGCACGATTAGTCGACTAGGAAGGGTGTGTTAGTCGACTAGGAACTTATTTTCCCAAAAAAGGCTACTGCCCTGCAGTTAGTCGACTAGACATCAAGTGTTAGTCGACTAACCCCAAAAGTTTTTGATTTGAAGTTACATATTCAAAAACTAGACTTCTCAAGCTTTCCGTGGATACCAAGATCATAAAAAACGGAGTCCGGATGAGAGAGATATATCCATTTTAAGTTGGAAGTTTTCGTCAACCAAAAAACAGCATTTCAAAAACAATAAGTGTAAAACATTTTGTCTTTGAATCCAAATAGCACACTAAGAGTTTAAAACAATTTTGGTTAAATTCAAAATGTTTTCTAACGATAAATATACCAAGGCAATAAAAGTAAAACATTTTGACTTTTGAGTCCATAAAGCCCATTATGAGTTTGAATCAATTTTGTGACCAAAATGTGATTTTCCAAGTTAAAACCTATGGTCTTTAAGTTATTGTCAATTGAGCTAATTATAGTTCATCCTAAAGAGAGATTTACAATATAAATCCTAAACACTCACACAAGAAAGAACTTAAAGTCTTCACAAAGGTTCTTCAAGTCTTGTGCTAGGCAAGTGTTTGGCTTCATTTGGATTGCATCAATGCAATGGCTCTCTTCACGGTCCTTAGTGAATATACAACATATTCATATCCACATAAGGTTCATTGTAGTACATGAGCTTCATTTTCATGATGGCTTGAGCCTTCTTCATTGACAACTTGAATCTTGTTCTTATAAATACATATACCAAAATGGATATAGAAGAACTATAGGATAATGTCAATCAATCAACAAGGTTAGCCAAACAAACATTCAATAAATATGACAATGTTAATCAAGAACAAATATGACATTGTCAAACAATAAACATTCATTCAAAAAAGTTTGGCAATAATCATGAATGAACAAAAAAATATTCATATGCAATATATCAATATATTCATATGTAATACAATAATATTATCATGTATAATACAACAATGTATTCATATACACATGAGAGATCAAAACACAATGTTTGTTATCATCAAAATCATTTAACAAATATGGGTGGAAGCTATAAGGCTAACAATCTCCTCTTTTTTGTTGATGCCAAACATTGAGCACAATTTGCATATAGAACAAATAAATCAAACAAAGATTTGTGGCTCCCCCTAACAATATGCATATATGCAAAACATTACTAAAGAAGCATATGCATATTTTAGGTAAAACAAATCCATGATGTAAGAATAAATCCATCGTACAAAGATACAAAGATTCATGATGAATTTTACCACAATTCATACTTGCAAATATACACAAGATGATAAAATAATAGAATCACAAGACAATGATTGTTATCATCAAAATCCACCAATAAGGGTGGAAGCCATAAGGCTAACAAATAGCATCGTCCTCACGCGATGGGTGACAGGAACATGATATTTGAGATCAACCAGGAAGTAGTAGGACCTCTAGCACGAGGGGTAACCACTCCTATTTATAAGAAGCCCTATCCCGAATGGATAGATCAAAACTTCGAATTCCCTAGGGGATTTAGGGTCCCAGAATTCACCTTGTTTGCAGAAGATGGGTCCCAATCTACCATAGAACTTGTAGGAAGATTCACATGACAATGTTGAGAGGAAGGTAACAATGATTACCTCAAGCTAAGGCTATTTTCAAGTCCACACACAGGGGTAGCTTTTTCCTGGTATGTGAACTTACCCGTAGGATCAATAGGGAGTTGGTAGAAACTAGAAGAGATATTCCATGCCCAGTTCCTTCGAATCGAGCCAGAAGTAACCATGATAGATTTAGCCAGATTAAGACAAGCCTAAGAAGAAGATGTATCTCAATACATTTATAGGTTTAAAAAACTGAAAAATAAGTGTAGAGTCAATTTGCCTGAGGCTGAGTTTGTTAAAATAGCCCAAAATGGCTTAACCTTCGAGCTAAGGAAGAAGTTTGATGATGTGGACTTTAGAGACTAATTCGAACTGACTTCGAAGGTCTCTAGATATGAGGCTTAACTGCGGATTCTTAGAAAGAAAACTGGCACTCTGACTATCACTGTGTAAAATTCCCCTTTCATCCTCCTTACTTAATTCATCTAAGAGATCCTGTAACCAAACCATCTCCTTTCTAGCTTCAGTCACAACTACATATTCAGCTTTTGTAGTAAAGAGAACAACAATCTTTTGCAACTTTGAAGCCCAACACACAGTTATACCACCCAGAGTATACACAAACGTTGTAGTACTCTTCCTGCTATCAACATCACCAGCTAGATCGATATCCACATAACCATGCAATTTTAAGCTTGCCTTTGTGAAACAAAGTGATACATCTAAAGAGCTTTTCATATATCGCAGAATTCACTTGACCGCATTCTAATGCTGCTTTCTTGGATTACTCTACATGTATAATGTCCGGTCTTGTACAAACCATAGCATACATAAGACTACCAATAGCTGATGCATATGGAAGTCTACTCATGTAGGCTTGCTCATGCTCTGTTTGTAGCGATTAATCCTTAGTTAGTCTAAAATGACTAGACAAGGGTGTGCTAACTGGTTTCGCCTTATCCATGCTAAACCTGCTAAGCACCTTTTTCACATATTCCGCCTGTGACAGCTTTAATGTACCATTAGCCTCGTCCCTAATGATTCTCATACCAAGGATTTGTTTTGCAGATGCAAACTATAACAAACACCACCTGGCCTCTTAATACATAAACAAGAAGAAGAAGAAGAAGAAGAAGAAGAAGAGATGACATGTACACTGACTGAATGAGATGTACTAAGAAAAATGAGTCATGACCAGCGAGTGTAATATATATATATATATATATATATATATATATATATATATATATTGATTACATCATTGAACGCGGAACATATTGGGATTTTTAAGAACAATGTCCTACATATAAATAGAATTGAACTTAGAGAAGTCCTTAGGAATAGATATAAGATCATTGGAAAATTGCTTGTGGAATTAGAAGAGGTTGGGATCCCTTCCATTGTACCTTTCCCATCCAAGCCCACATAGGATTTGCTCGAGCGATGTGTATGATGATACCTCCTCCCCCCTCACCAAGTACACTAAAACCTTTTTCTTTTCCCCTAAAGGATTTTCCACAAGGTGATACACGCCGTCCTTGTTGAACTTCCAGACTCCAGACATTTTTACTTATAAAATTGTATGTTTTTTTTTTTTTTTTTTTTTTTTTTTTTT
>JAESVK010000261.1:711427-731052 GCA_017140935.1 Hamamelis virginiana
CTCCTTGGACTTGGATATACTTGGGTGATGTGTCATGATCTGAATCCTCATTCCTCAAGAAGTGGGGGTTTAAAGGAGGGTTGTGATGGGAATGTTTGGCTTTGGCATAGAATCTAGATATTGTGGGTCCAATTGGGTTTAAATATGAGAGTGCACACTTGACATCTGTGGGGTGAGTTAAGGAGAGAAGAATCTTTTGTTGTGCAGCTTTCCTTTACTTTCCCAATAGAGAATCTTATTGAATTGGGACTTGAAAGTAGCAAATAAAAAAAAAAATGAAAGAAAAGAAAAATGACAAGACAGTAAATGAAAGATGTTCCACTTGCCCAATTACCATCACGAGATGTCCACAAGAAGAGGGTGGGGGAGATTGGAAAATTGGTACTGATCGATGTGGGGCATTTGGTTTTTTGGTCGGTTGCTCATCATCAATTCATTGGATACAGCAAATTTTGGAATGATGATTATATTTCTTCTTATAAATGATTGGACACTCTTTTCTTAAACGTAAAGTACTTAGTTTCGTCATTGAGCTTCCTACCTAAAAGTTTATCCAACGACACTACCACTCAAAATTGATCCCTACTCTTTGATATCCTTTAAAGGACCACAATATTAACAATGGTCTTTTCTTCACTTTCTTTCTACTCGAAAAACATAGTGAATATTTGTTACGAAATTCGATATATATATATGTTACCCATATATATGTCATCACATGGGCAAAATGGTCCTCCATTTGGCACCTGTCTTGTTCATCTTGGTGTACCATACTATATTAATAGATGCCATAAATAAACATTTATGTATATCTTACTATTATATAAAAAGCATAGCAGTATGCTGATGTCGCAGCCTTAGAATTCCTTCCTTCATTCATTCTCTTCTCTCCTTAACTTACTCTCCTTCTTCATATCTATTGGTTTTAGGCATACTTCAAAATGATATGCCATTATATCATTGGTTCAACTAATTAATTGAAGTTTAGATTTTCAACATTCTTTATTAATTGATTCTTTATTAATGTGGGTCCTATTTAAGTTTCATTTATCTTTCCATAAATAATTCTTTTTCTTATTTATTTATTTATTGTGGGTCTCATCTACTTCTCCCCTCTCTCTTCTTAATTATTTTTTATTTTTTGTTTAAAAATTGATTCCGGTTTACTTTTTACTTTCTTTTTATTATTTTTATTTTTTAATAATACTTTCAAATTAATTTTCTTCAATTTCTTTAACATTTTTAATCATTCTTATGTATTAAGATATATGCTGTAATCCTATAAATTTAATTACGATCGAATAAACAAGATCATATGATCAAAATATATTTTATACTATTATAATTAATTAGATAAAATTTTATTGATAAGTCTAGCTCAATGCGCGGGTTTGCGCTCATATGTATATATAGTGAAATCATCTAGTCAGCTAATGCTGACTTAGGTCAAAGTCAGCATTAGACTCATGGTCGTTGGATCATTCATGATGGAGACTTTTTTAAGTAATGAGATAATGGTTATAAGTGCTCAACTGACTTAGATCTAGGTCAGCATTAGCTGACTAGATCATTACTCTTTATAAATATATATTTAGGCGTGATAGCTGCAATATATCTATAAATTTTTTTGATAAGATTTGGGTGGGGGTGGGGGTGTGTTTCTTTACTCATAAGATGATATGTTTTATTAATTTAATTTTGATAACTAGATTGTAACCTGAATATTATCTCATACTATAATGCCTAATTTATTAAGAAGCCTTGAATATCTAATGACATGGAATGAAAATAGAATATCAAAAATGTTAAAAGAGTTGTTTGAGAACATAGGCACCCATTTTAGAATATCAAAAAAGGTAGGTTGGTGAAAAGTATCAAAGCCTCAAAACCTTTCAGATGAGAAGAGAGACATGATTTTTTTTTTTCCTTATGTTCAGTAGAAAGTGTTCCACTACAGTATAGGAAACAAAAGAAGACTCTGGAAATCTTATACAAAGGCAAAAAAATAAAAAAATAAAAAAATGCCAAGGATAACTTAGCTTGTATAAGTGGATATATATAATATATATAACCAAAAAGATTTAATGGATTGGAGACTTAAAATCAACAGTGGTCCTATAGCTTTTCTGTCCTAAAGTTGGAATAGTGATTCCAGTTGCCTGCTGAAAGGCAATGCAATTTTGTGCATGCCTTTAGACATCCAAGCTTCATGCATGGCCTTTGCTTCTCTATGTTCCCCTTTACACAGCCCATGATATATTATAATAATCAATGACACAAGACTCTTCATAACCCCATATATGATTCAGGAAATCCTATGTGGTGCCACAACTCCCTCTATGTTTTATCCTCCAGCTCCATCCCTCAGGGGCCGGCCTTGAGAATTTGGGGGCCCTAAGCAAGGGAATAAAATGGGGCCATAATTGTCAATATTTTTTAACACCACCATGAATATTTTTCAAAGATTTAGAGTTTTGATGTAATTTATTTCTATTAATTTTTTGGAAACCAAACATGCCATAAAAGTAAAATAGAAAGAAAAAAAAAATTCAAACTATAGGGATTATACCTTAATGTGGCCCTTTTTTTTTTTGCAAGAAATTGGAGGCCCAAAGCCATATTTTTTTGCAAGAACATTCAAATTTTGGGGCCCTAATTTTTATTTTTATTTTTATTTTTGCAAGAAGTTGGGGGCCTAAAGCCATTACTTTGATGGCTTTAGTTCAGGGCCGCCCTGTCTATCCACTTAAGAATTTAATTTCACCTGCTCTGTAGAGTATCCTTTTTTTTTTTGCCATAAAAATAATGATGTATTCGCTTTAATCGGTTATTATCAAATAAATTTGTAATTCAGCCTGCGATATTAAACATATTGGCTAGGCCTCTACAATTCATCCCTAGAAAGAATTTTAATAGATATCAATATGAGACTAAGGCTAGTTATGGTGGTCACTTTTTAATTGTGATTTTTATCTCTAATATATAATATTTTTAGAGTATATTAAAATTTTGCAATTGGTTAAGAATTTTAGATCCAAATTGGTTGGTGTGAGTTGATATTTTAAAAATTAATATGTATTTTTGAAAAATGAAAGTTTGAGGTTGCCTTAGTACTTGGAGAGGTTTCATTAACGGCTCCCTATAGGATAAGCTTAATCCAACATATCATGCCTCAAGAAGTGGAAATTCTAGCTAGGATCGAACTTTGGCATCTTGATTATCAAGTGAATGGGATTTGTGGGTGATCTTGCCCATCTTTACAAACTATTCAAAATCTAAACCTTAGCGAGATTTGGCCTAAGATAGGATGGGATTTTACCAACTAGTCAAAGGCTAAGAATTTTAGAGAGAGAAAAAGAGAAGGAGGGGGGGGATGGGAGCTAGGGTACCTGCCGGAGTCGATGAGTTTCAGAGATGGTAAATCGGCGAATTTTAGAGAGAGAGAGACGATGGGAGGGTACCTACCTGGATTCGTCACTGCCAGAGATGGTGTCAGTGAAGGCTAGCTTGTTGATGGAGAGGTGTTGCCAGGGCGTCATGGGGAGTGTCTGTGTCCTAAGTCATGCCATTGTCTTTGAATATATGGGGATGGGAAGATGTGGGTAATGGGGAGTACATACAAATTTTTTATGAGTGAAATGGGGTTAGGGGTAGTTTTGTAAGTATGTGGGGTTTACTTAGTACTATTTGAGGTTTACTTATAATTGAGGTTGCCTTAGTACTTGAAGGTGTCCTTTTTTTATGAGGATGTCCTCACATAATGTTATGTGAGAATTAACTTGGCTTTTTAGCCAATGTGCGATGGATATTTTGAAAAACCAGCCGTTGGATTGAATATTCTTCCTATGTATGACAGTCATACCAAAAATCACAGTCATTGGACAGTTGGTTTCTAAAATACTGACGGTGAAAAATTATGAAAGTATCGGTTATAGTTTTTCACAGTCTGCATTTTAGAAACTAACCGAAAGATCACTGTAATTTTTAGCATGCATGATATACGTTAGAAGAATATCTAATCCGACGGTTGGTTTTCCAAAATTACAATTTTACATTGACTAAAAAGTTGGGTCCTCACATAAGGAAGTCTTCGTAAGAAAATTACTCTATGTTTGTGTGTGTGTGTGTGTATGTATGTATATATAGTTTTTAAGATACTCATGTTAAGTGAATTATGATAAGATAAAGACGTCCATACCTATCTTATCGTTAGCCCATTATGATCAGTTAAGTGAGCACACATTTTTCAGTATGTATGTAAATTGATATGTCATTTGGTAACGAATCCTTACTTCGCAATAAGCAATAATTGATATGTTAAGTGAATTATTTGGCAAGTTCATTCTATGTATATTCATTAGTACTTGTTCTATATTTGCCAACAGTATTCTCCTACTATATATTTTGCACAATCAAATTCATACTTATCTATTTCATTAATATGTTCACTCAAGAAATCTTCAATATGACAACTTCACACCTGTGGTTTTAGTGAGGGCGTGCTAGTAAAGTTGACCTTCCACCTTATCAAGGTTTGTAATTGGTTTGAAGATAAACGAACCAAATAATTAAATAAGGTAATTGTGACAGTTCTGCTTTGCCTCAATGAAGAGGATTTTAATTAATTAATACAAGGAAAAAATAATTAAAATAACTTAAAATATAACAAGTAAAGACAGGAAAGTAAAATAATTCAAAAATACTACATAATTATATCATTACCTCCATTACTGGTACATCAACATACAACTCTGTTAAAGTCCTTCGAATCAAGGATTCTATACTAGAGAATTAGAAAGAAAATGATAGAAAAAAGGGGAAGAGAGATCTTAGAAGAAAAATGTTAGAAAAGAAGAGGGAGAGAGAATTATAGACGAATTGAGGAAGATAATCCTATAGAATATGGGACGAGAAGAGAAGTCCTATGTTTAGAGATACATTGACAGAGAAAGAGATAAGTATAAAGGCTGGAGTTGTGTGGTTGAGGAACCATTTGCATGAAGAATCCTTCATCTATTTATAGACTTGAGAGATAAACTACCTTCAATCCGTGTCAAATGGGGTGTTGACAAGTGTTGAGTGCTCCATCTTTGTTACTCATTAACTGTAGCTTTAATCAGAATCCTTCATTTAACTTGTATGGATAATGCACAAGTTCCTCTAAGTTCTTTCTTCAATCCAATAACAGCATGCTCATTGTCAAAAGAAACTGCTATTTTTCCCACGTCAATTTGAATAAATAACTAATCTGCATTTGAATTTTGAATATAACAACTGCTTAATGCTTCACATTCGTGCCAAAAACTGTTTAACGGTTATTGGCAGTTATTTGAGCATACCCATCCTCTACTTTGCACCCTTTTTATTAAATTTTCTCGAAACAATTGGCATTACTTCATTGGACAAAAAAACCGTGCCACTACCTTTCTTCAATCAAGGACACGTGTCCAAATCTTAGCAGGTTATTATTTTTAATAATGAACATACCCCCTGCATTAAGAAAAACTCGTTTATAAGCTTTGAATTGATGAGATCCCATCACGTCCCTTCAATTCTGCTACAGTTTTAAGCTCTAAAAGCTCACATCTTTATCTTCTCACAATTGTTTCTATTTCCTTACTCTTGATTCATTGCAATATCAGCCATGACTTCTTCTAGCAAATCCTTAGCTATTGAAAATCTAACTTCACTTGCATTATCGAAACTGTATACTGAAAACCTAGAAAATCATTCCGAACAACTCTACTCTCGTTTTCTCAATCCCCATTCATCAAATGCTTCATACATAGTTCTAGGGCCATCCTTTAAGACGGAGATAAAAAAAGATTTCACTCATCATTTCCCTTTTCCTGAAAATCAGCTTACTCTACTTCAGCATAGTAAGCAACTTGAATGGGATGGAAGACCTATTCGTCATTGACCGAAAGTTGAAACTGACTGGAATGCTTGGGTCGAAAGGGTTAAAAGTTTTACGGAGCAAGATTGGCACGAAATTGGGATTCATAATGATCTAGCACGAAATTGGCCCAAGGTTGAAACCCTAGAAAAATAAAGTTGATTGATTCAAGTTATTATGGAAAGTTCATAAATACTACTTTGGCACTAGTAGGATAGTTTACACCACATAATCGTTAAAACCTCAAAGAAAAATAAGCTCAAAGCAAGCATATCGCTGTAATTGCCAAAGTTTGCAACGCTTTCAGCTCAATGAGCATATTTTAAATGATCATATCTCGCACAAGTGAGCCCCACTTTAAATGATTTAGGTTGTCATAGAAAATCTTCGTAGCATAACTTCGATTGTGATACAAATAATTCAATTTGATTTTGGAATGAAAAAATATGGGCCTGTTTACTACGTGAAAGTTTTCACAATTTTCATTTTCATTTTGAATAAAAACAGAAAACGGTCTAAAAAATGTGTTTACTTGTAAAAAATGAAAACAATTTTCAAGAAAATGAATTCAGTTTTTAAGAAAATGCGAAAACATAAGAAAGACGTATTTTGTATTTTCACGAAAACTGAAAACAAGGATTATATCATGGCAATGCGTATAAACATAGAAAAAAATATATAGACCAACTGTAAAACCAAAAAATAAAAATAATAAAACATATAGAGATAATATATAGTTTTAGTAAATGCATTTACACTATTTTTAGATTTTGAAAATAGTTTTAATTTTTGCAAAGTAGACACATTTTCTAAATTTTGAAAACTGAAAATGAAAACTGTTTTAAAAAATCTTCCTAGAAGATAAAAATTGTAAAATTTTTTACAAAGTAAACAGGCTTGTACAAATCTCCAAAATTGAAAACAGAGCATTTTTTTTTTTTTCAAAAGTAAATTCAGTGATTTAAGTCACTATGGAAAAAATGTCATGAAAGCTCGCTTTTCATAAAAAATTGAATTGTTTGAAATTCATAAGTATCTCTATTGCAATGCGTGGACGCCACTACAAAGTCATCTACAATATTCTTGACATATTACTGGAGCAAGTGGCAATTCTTGTTGCCCATATTTGTAACCCTTTTTGGTTGGATTGAAGAATGTGAAGACATATATAATGTATACATTCATTCTATTATATGGTGCATTGCGTAAGGTGACCTTAATAGGATCAAATACAAAACATATTTTGAAAAACTGACAGTTGGATTAGATGAACTGCTTATCAATTTCATGTTTGCCAAAATTCACAGTAATCCAACGGTTAGTTTGATGAATGTCACTGTGAAAAATTATGACATTTTTGTTTTTCAAAATATTACTGTTTTTTCTTAGTTAGTTTATTTATTTATTTATTTTCATAAACCGACCGTTGGATCATTGTAATTTTTGGTAAACATGAAATTGATAAGCAATTCATATAATCCAACGGTTAGTTTTCAAAATATGCTATGCATTTGACCCTATTAAGGTTACCTTATAGAACTTTGTGTAAGCTGCACCTTATTACTGATAATATATATATATGCAAGGTTCCCTAAGCTTAATTTGTGGCAAGAGGATATATATATATCACACAAATGATAAAGTCAGCATATTCTTATATAAGTTTATTTAAGCATGAAGCCCATAAATAATTGTGTGATGTATATTTTGAACAAGTGATTGTTGGATTTGATACTATACTTGTTCATGTTATGTGTGCCAAAAATTATAGTGATCTAAAAGTCGGTTTATCAGAAATGTCATTAAGTATATGTTATGATAGTTTTTAGCGGTCACGGTTTTTCATATTTATATTTTGAAATTCTGACATTGAATCACTATGATTTTTGGCATGCATAACATCAATAAGTATATGATCTAATTCAACGATTAATTTTTTAAAATATATATTACATAATTATCTATAAATCTCATATTTACATAAGCAAATGCTAACCGGCTTGATCGGAACTGAAGAGGATCATATTCATTATCATCATAGTAAAAACAACAGACATCTCGCTTTCCTCTCATGGATAATATGCCACATGCTCACGTCCCCCAGCTATGTAAAAGCAAGGTGAATATATTGACACAGTCCAAGAGAACACGTGGCACTTCATTCTTGGCACTTGTGCTATCTACTTCACGTGAAGCCCATCCCCTGGGACCTCATAGAATCTTCTCCAAATCAGCCCAATCAAAGTTTTCCCTTTCTCAATTTTTTTTCACAAACGATCAAACAACTTTTGATGATTTGAGAATTGGACACCCACCTTTTCTCTCTTTACTCGCTATGATTTGATAGTCGCAGAAATAATCCAATCAGCATATGCTGATTTTTGCGAAAGTCAGTATAAAGCTTACAGGTAATTATGAGATGCATATTTTGAAAAGTTGACTGTTGAATTGGATACTATACATATCAGGCATGCCAAAAATCACAATGATTTAACTGTCGGTTTCTCAGATATGTCATTGAGAAAAATTGTGACAGTTTTCAGCGATCAGAATTTTTCACAATCTGTATTTTGAAATGCTTACATCAGATCACTGTGATTTTTGGCAGACGTGACATCCATAACAAAGTTATCTAATCCAACGTTTTTTTTTTCAAAATATGTATCCCACAATTCGCTATGAGTTTCATGCTAACTTTCACGAAAGTCAGCATATGCTTACTAGATCCAGACTCATTCTCCCTCTCCCTCTCCTTGCTAAATGTCGGAGAAGGAATGATCTGGTGCTTTATTGTGCTACTGTTGGATCAAAAATCTTTTTATACATGTCATGTATGCTAAAAGTCACAGTAATCCAATGATTGGTTTTCAAAATACTGGCATTAAATAATTAATGTTACAACATTTAATGAAAGATATTATCAATGTTTTTCATAGCAAGACTATACATATTTTGAAAATTGATTATTTGATCACTGTAAGTTTTGACAGACATGACATGTGTAAAAATATTATTTAATCCACCGGTCGGTTTTTCAAAATCTTTTGGATTAAGGGTTTTATTAAATAGACCATCACTTTGTTAATAAACAAATTCTCTTCAGAGAGAGACTAATACAGCTAGCAAAGATATCATTCAATGCATTCAGGGTAAATAATTTTCCTGTCGAATTATACGATTTCATAAAATGCGACTCCAACCACCTTCAAAGAGGTGCAATCAACCTGTTATTTTTCTTGGATTAATGAATTAGATTCCTTCCAAAATACAGCTAGCCAGTGATGGACTTGCCATTTACTGTAATTTAATTCTCCTCACTTTTGGGAGCTTTGTCTTCTGTTGGCTTAACTAGGTGGGGCCTACCACTGCATCCAAACACCAAAACAAAAAAAAAAAAAAACCTCTCTCTCTCTGAAGTCAGAACATAACAACAACATCAAATCAAAACATGCCCCAGCATGATACCAGCTAGCTAAGGATCTTTTTGTCAGTGCTGCTGGGTTTTGCCCTTTAGTTCACTTGAATTTCAATTCAGTGATATGACAAAAGGTGATGATGGAAAGGAACATAATAAAACAGTTGCAAACAAACAGATGACAATTCCATAACATTAATTGTTATATAAAACAAACAAACCAAACCATTTCCATACCATTTGCTAGCTAGCAACAGCACTTTCTAGCTACTTTATTACAATGAAAACCAGCAAACCAGAGTGATCTCAAACCTACCTAGCTGGTAGCTAGCTACACTCATTCCTAAACACTAACAACAATTAAACATGGGAGAATCAGATAGAAACTATAACAAACACCACCCTATTAATGAAAACAAGAAGAAGAAGAAGAAGAAGATATGGCACACTGAACTAATGTAATATACTAATTACACCCCTCGAACGTGAAACATATTGGGATTTTTAAGAACTATGTCATACATATGAACAGAATTGAACTTGGAGAATTCCCTAGGTAGAGATATTAGGTCAATGGAAGATTGCTTATGGAATTGGAAGAGATTTGGATCCCTTCCATAGTACCTCTCCCATCCAAGCCCACTTAGAATTTGCTCGAGCGAGGCGTAAGAAGATACCTCCTCGCCGGTTGCCAAGTACACTAATACCTTTTTCTTTTCAGCCGATGGGTTTCCGAGGACAATCACGCCGTCCTTGAACTTCCACACTCCAGACATTTTTACTTCTAAAAATGTACGTTTGTTTTTTGGAAGTTTTAGTTTGTGGGTATGTTGTGTTTTCTTCTAATGAACAATATGAGAGAAGAAGGAATATATATTGGGTTGTTGAGTGCAGTAGGAGGGAGTAGAAGGGGTATATATAAGTGCCTTGAGGCAGATAAAACAAGAGGAAAATACTCTATAAGTGGGGTTTAAAGGAGGGTTATGATGGGAATGTTTGGCTTTGGCATAGAATCTAGATATCGATCGTGGGTCCAATTGGGTTTAAATATAAAAGTGCAAGGATGCCTAGAGAGTGTCATTTAGGGCACACTTAACATCTGTGGAGTAAGTTAAGGAGAAGGAGAATCTTATTTTGTGTAAGCTTTCCTTTACTTTCCCAATAGAGAATCTTAATAAATTGTGACATTGTTTATATGACTTGAAAGCAGCAAATAAAAAACATAACAATAAAGGAGAAATTCCAAGACAGTCAATGAAAGATGTTCCACTTGCCCACTTAGCATCACGAGATATCCACGTGAAGAGAAGGGGAAGGGGGTACTGTATTGGTGGGTTTGCCAGCTGATGTCCTCCTTTGTTTGTGATGTCGAATTGAGAAAAATGTATGTGATTGGCTACTGCATACAAATATTGAGACATTGAGAGAATAAAGTAGAAGAAGTGCATTTCAATTCTTTGATATCTATTTATATAACTACTTTATCATGCTTCAATTGGTTTTTTTGTAACAACTTATCGCAATAGGAACTGTACATTCAAAGACCCACATGTCAACAATCTTTGTAACATAGAGGTACTGTGGAAATGTTTCACCAATATTGGCCTTGTGGTCCAAACTGCATTCACAATTTTTCTTTTGGATTCCAATATTCCTGCATTTGAAGGAACTCCCTTACTAGTCATGCATCAACTGATATTGTCTGGTGTGCACTGTGCAGTTCTATATGGTGTTTTTGATGTTTGAGTCTTAATTTGTTGCTGGGTGTGTCTTCTTTCATATCAATAAAATATGGTTCTTTTTGCATACCAATAAAAAAAAAAAAAAAAAAAAACCTGATATCGTCTGTTCCCCTGTAGGCATAGGATAGGATTGCCAATTGGGTGTGTCACCTCTTTTGTAGTTTTGCAAATTGAATTTATAAGCATTATAAATATTTCAAGGTCGACCTTGCATAAGGTTATGCAAGGTCGGCTCCATATCTCCAATTTTAGAAGACAGTTCGTAAAACAGACCGTTGGATTAGATGCTCCCACTCTGTATGTCATGCCTGCAAAAAATCATAGTGATCCGACAGTTGGTTTTTTTAAATAATTGACATTAAAAAAAAATGGTGTTTTTTTGAAGAACGAATAAGTTGCATATTTTCACAATGACATATTTCAAAAACCAACTGTCGGATCACTATGATTTTTTGCAGGCATTACATACATAGTGGGAGCATCTAATCCAACGGTCAGTTTTGTGAATTATCTTCTAAAATTAGAGATATAGAGCCGACCTTGCATAACCTTATGCAAGGTCGACCTTATAATAGAATGACTGATATATATATATATATAAGAATTTTATAAACTAAATTTCATAAGATGGATTTGGCAGCCCAAAATATGCATGCATGGTTTTGTTGCATCCACCTCAAGTTCTAACATCATGGTTAATTTGATTGGATGCAGCAAATTTTGGGATGAAAATTATGTCTCTTATTATAAATGATTAGACATTCTTTCTTAAAAATAAAAGTACTTAGTTTCGTCATTGAGCTTCCTAAAAGTTTATCCAACGACAGTACCACTCAAAATTGATCCCTACTCTTTGATATCCTAGTCACTAGTCAGGCATATTGATATGATATGCTAGAGAGTCCTTTAAAGGACCACCACATTTGCACTGGTGTTTAATTTCAATTGTTCACTTCCTCTCTACTCAAAAAACATAGTGAACATTTGTTACAAAATTCACTATGCTGCCCATATGTGATCACATGGGCAAAATGGTCCTTCATCTAGATGAGCTCACGCACGGCCGCCATTTGGCACTTGTCTTGTCAAAATCTATCATTAGCAAGGGACCCATTATTGGATATTTTCTTCAAGTAATACTATCCTTGATTTTTGGGTAAGTCGAGTAATAGTACTATATATCTAGTATATATGTACTATGTATCATACAAATATTGGTGTTCATGTGACCCGATTAGATCAAAATAAAAATTATTAAATATTTGTTATTTATTTGAATATGCATGTTGATTGAAGAACAAAAATTTGTGTGAAGATTACTCTTTATGGTTAATTTTGAGCGAATAAAACTCAATTACCTATGCGCGCTGCAGGGGTCTTAGTATGAAATTAGTGTATGTAGCAGAATTTGTACTTTGGAAATGAAATAGGACTTGTAGAAAAAGGCAAAAGGGGAACAAGAATGCAAGAGGGAATGTAGACCCAGAGTGGAACTTGAAAACATGGTAGCTACAATATATTAATAATTTTTTCCGATAATACTTTAGAGTAATATACCAACATATATTTAATTTCTAGGTTCGATCAAGGGATAATGATTGCAATTGAAAACATGCAACTTGGATACTTTAATTATTTTGAGTAATGCTATGGATCACAATTCGATCATCTCACTCCGGCCTTCACATGCATGGAAGGAGTCTCACACCCCTTGTAAGTGGTTGGGATGAGGTAGCTAGGGTCCTAAAGGGTAAGAATCAATTTCATTTTCTCAATATTTTTCTTACAAGATGGGGGTATATGTATATGTTTTATGACTAGACTGTAACCTGAATATTATCCCATACTATAATATTGTTCAATTTATTAAGAAGCCTTGAATATATAATGACATGGAATGAACATAGAATTTGTTTTTGGGTAGAGATTATTCAATATATATATACCATGATAAAAGAAAAATAACATGTTAAAAGAGTTGTTTGAGAACATATATAGCTATAGGTAGCCATTTTAGAATATCAAAACTACAAGCTAGGTTGGTGAAAAGTATTAAAGTCTATCTCAAAACCTTTCCAATGAGAAGATAAAAATGATTTTTTGTTACACTACAATATACGAAACAAAAGAAAAAAGAAAAAAAGTGAAGGATAACTTAGCTTGCTAGATAACCTAAAAGATCGATGTAATGGATTGTAGAGTTAAAATCAGCAGTGGTCCTAAAGTTGGAATATATAGTGGTTCCAGTTGCCTGCTAGCTGAAAGGTAATGCAATTTTGTGCATGCCTTTAGACATCCAAGCCTCGTGGCCTTTGCTTCTCTATGTTTCCCTGTACACAGCCCATGACACAAGACTCTTCATATGCAATCCCATATATGATTCAGGAAATCCTATGTGGTGCCAACTCCCTCTATGTTTTATCCTCATCTCTATCCACTTCACAATTTTCACCTGTTAGTTTGCTGATTTTTTCTGCCATATAGAAAGATGTTAGCTTTATAAGTTATTATCAAATAAATTTGTGATTCAGCCTGCAATATTCAACACACTGGCTAGGCCTCTACAACTCATACAAAGAAAGAAATGGGATAGCATATATATATCAATATGAAACTAAGGCTCGGGAAAATGATCAATAGGACCCCGAAAATAATTTTATTATTACCAAGTCCAAATCATAAGATCCTATACCGATAGCCCCTCTAAGTCAAATTTAAAGTCAATTAATAACATATATTGTCTAATATACCCTTTCCTTATTTTCAGCTAGATTTTAGTTTTCAATATATTATTTGATTTAATGTAGTCTTTATTAAGAAGCTTTTTTATTTGAATAATTATCTAAACCAATCAGATAATGAAAAGTTTTTGAATTGAATTAAGATAAAGGTTAGAAAATCATTGGCTGGTATTAATTGTTGGGTTGATGCAACAAAAATAAAGATTGGTGAATATGGACAAATGTGGGTCATTTGTCACACACAAACCCTCAAGCCGAAGCAAAGGAATGGCTTCAAGATTAGGAAGATTGGCCAACTGTTTGGTAGGCTTCTGGTGAAATTGTTAATGTCCTAAAATCCTTCGATTGCAACCTCACAGAAGTTGGTTTTGGTATTCGAGTAAAGCTTCTTCAGCTTGGGTTTCGGTGCCCCTTCTTCCTCACCAGTTTCTTCCACTTTAGGCATTGATTTACTTGTTTTTTTTTTTTTTGGCTTCTTTAATCCTTCTTTGGTTCATACTTTAGCTTTGGTTTAGCATATTATTTCTTTTGGTTTTATGTAGTTGACTTGATCATTGTGAGGATGATCTTTTATATAAGGTTAGTGGTTTTTTTTTTTCTCTCCAGAGATACATGTATGTATCTATGTGTTGCTTTTAAAGTCTTTTTAGGATATACGTGTATTTTTGCCTTTTTCATAGATACATGTAACTATGTGTTTTCATTTTTTTTTTTTAATTTTATTTTTTTAGACTTAATTGTATCTTTGTAATTTTTTTTTTTTTTTTTTCAGTCGTTCAATGCTAAATATAAAATATTTTCAAAGAAACATGTATGTCCGTTGATTTTCTTTGAAAAAAAAAAATCTTTTTCAGGGCATATATCTCCAAGATTTGTTAAATATATGTATACATGAAACTTGACTCTATGATTTATTGTATATTTTCATTCATGTAAATTTTTATACATAATCAAAGTTAAATATGCTTACTTTTTTTAAAAGTGATTTTGCTATTCAAAAATCTTGCTTGGATAGAAAAATCAAAATTTTAAATTTCAAAATTGTTTAAATATATAGGAGTGAGATTTTTGGAATTTAGATATGGATATTTATAAAGTATTTACTGCCAAATATGGAACAAATCTATATATAAGCAATTGTGTCTTTTTACGCTCTAAAACTGCATATCATATTCATGCATGTATCACAAAAAACTATAGGAACTTAATGTTATAAGCATCTTATACCAGGATCCTATTGGTATAAAACCCATATGATTTTGATCTCTAATATATAATATTTTAAGAGTTTAATGCAATGTTGCTTTTGGTTATGTTTGATTTGCACAATTTTGAATATAAAATATAACAAAATGCTTATCTGTTTTTTGGATGGTTTTCTACTTGTAAATGCTTTTATTTACTTGAAAATTAATAAAATCTTTCCTTTGTCTATTATAAAAAAAAAGAAAAAAAGAAAAAGAAAAAGTAAGAGGATAACATGTTTGCAAAATTTAATTTATGTGTTTATAATTTTATTTATAATTAGACTCCATTTGGTTTAAGTTTGTCTAAAATTATTTTAGGAGATAGAGTTATATGCAACCTTCTCTTCAAATATCAAAATTTTCAAATTAGAAGTAATTGTGGCAAAAGCTGGGCCACAATCACTTATAGTATTTAAATTTTGCCAATTGTCCTTGTGTCCCTTAAGTAGTCTAGAAGTGATTATCATGTTATCACTTTTAGAATATATATATATATATATATATATTTTCATTTAGGTAAAATTGAAAGGTCATCCATGTCATAAAGATTTTTTTTTTTTTTTTTAAAATTACATGGTTGAGTTTTTAAGTTCAATAAATAATTAAGATTATCGAAATCATTGGAGACATGCATATTTATTCAACATATTTATATTTCATCGATCCACAAGAACCCTCAGCCACAATATTCCCTTGCCTTCTGATAAGCAAGTGAAAGGATGTTGAGTGGCACCGACTTTAAATCAAAAACATTTTCTCTCACCGAACTTTTCCTAGGTTTAACCAATTCACTTTAATTAGATTCTGCCAAAAAGAAAAAAAATCCACTTTAATTAGATGTAATTAAGCACTTGTCATAAGAGGGGTTAATAATTAATAATTAGCAATGATAGATAGATGTGGATGCTTAATTAAGATTCACTGCATGTCTTGTCACTCCTCACACACTCATAATGCCTATGGTCCAATGTCCCTTTCAATTTTTGTCACTACAAGATTAAAATTTTTTTTTGTTGCTTATGAAATCATTCCCTTGTGTAGGAATTGATCCTTGCGCTCCCATTGCATGGTACTTATATATATATCCTTTTTGAATGGGAATATGGCATAGCCAAACTTAGCTATCTAATTAACTGATTAAAATCTAGGCTAGCTAGCTACTTTATTGCTTATTTTCTCTCTCACTTTAGCTTTTGCAAAATTCCTTTGAGCTAGATCTCTCCAAATGTACTTGTTACTAATTTAAGTTAGCCCTAATCTATTGGTGTTTAATGCTACTTATATTCTCTTGTGCTAGCTTCTAATCTAATTTGATCCCTTCGTTATTATTCCCATAAGATAGCTTTATGCAAGTAATTTGTTAATTAATGAGTACACATGCCCACAAAGATCAATAATCATAAGTTAATTAACAAGTACATATGCCCACAAGGACCCCCCCTCTCTCTCTCTCTCTCTCTCTCTCTCTCTCTCATATATATATATATATATCATTCTCTTAATTAATTGTTTTTGTCAAAAGGTACGTAGAAAATAGTCTTAATTAATATAGATGAGAATATATTCAACTTTTCAAGGTAATCCCTTGTTAATTAGGACAAGAATACTAAATGGCCAGAATAGCTAAAGTGGGTTATTAGAATTTTCCCTTTTTAATCTGATCAATATGTGGGTTAGCTTGTGATGGGCATGACACATTCTAGTGGAGGCTAACTTTCCCTTGATTCTCCATTGAAATGGGATAAAAGTTTAAGCATATTGATAAAGTTTGGGGTGGCATGCACAAGGTAAGTTCCCCCACCAAATTCCTTTTGTAACTTTAAAGACTAAATTATTGAAATCTGTACAAATTTTTTTTTTTTTTTATTTAAAAAATTAATCAAAAAAAAAAAAAAAAAAAAAAAAGGTTCTTGATTAGCTGATTTTGTCTTCCAATTTCCAGACAATAGTATGAGTTGACGTACAGTTTAAATCATTAGCATCCTAGCTTGTTATGGAACAATGAAGTGGATCATGAATCCTGCTGCCAGCTAGGCACTTTTCATCATCATATCCACACAGAATTCTCTAGTTATCAAGGATCAACATGAAGTAAGGCTGAAGTATTACGTTCATAGTATCAAGCAGGATTGATTGTAGCTAGGTGAAAACTTAATTATTCAAAAATCTATTTTAAAATTTATATGTTGAATTAGTCTCTGTAAAATGGAAACTTTTAATACTGGTAAAATATAAAGGGAACATGATACATAATAAACTGGGTCCTGCTAAATATTAACCCTTCGATCGATCATTTATATTTACTAATAATCAATCATGTCTTATGATGTTAATATTTATGTAGAATAATGAATTTGTACATACTAAGATAGCCAACACACACACAAACACACAGAAGTCGTTGAGTTTTGAGCTTTATATTATGATGTCTAATTTTATATCATGAGGTCCGGCCTTGAGATTTGTAAACTCTTTTGTCTATTTGTTATGTCAAAAAAGACCATGAACCTATAGTGGTATAAAATAATTATGTCACGGACTTATAAGTGTATTTCCTAAAATAAAAAGGGGTGCAGATGTCAGATTCAATTCTTAATTTAAAGAAAAAATAGTAATGAAAATAAATATATATAATACAGCATACGCTATGAAAATTTTGACCAGTCAGTTCAGTTCTCTTTTAATTAAATTCTTATCTTCTTCAATCTTTATGGCAAAAAAAGAGTGAAAATTGTGAAATGGATAGAGATTGAGGATAAAACATAAGAGGGAGTTGGCACCACATAGGATTTCCTGAATCATATATGGGATTGCATGTAGTGAAGAGTCTCGGTCATTAGGATATCATGGATTTTGTAAATTAAAGGGAACATAGAGAAGCAAAGGCTTAGCCTCTGCATGAGGCTTGGATGTCTAAAGGCAGCACAAAATTGAATTGCCTTTCAGCTAGTAGAGGCAACTGGAATCACAATTCTAGCTTTAGGACCACTGTTGAATTCAACTCTACAATCCATTACATTTTTGTGTTATTATCCAAGCAAAGTTATCCTTGGCATTGTTTTCCCCTTTGTATAAGATTTCCAGAGTCTTCTTTTGTTTCCTAGAGTAACACTTTATACTGAACATAGAAAATATATGATTCTCTTCTCATTTGAAAGGTTTAGTCTTTGATTTCTTTTTTCACTCACCTACCTTTTTTGATATATATTCTAAAATGGGTGCCTATATATGTTCTCAAACAACTCTTCAACATTTTATTTTCCTTTTTGATATTGAGTAATCTCTACCCAAAAATAAATTATTTTCTCATTGCATGTCATTGATTAGATGTTTGAGGCCTTTTAATAAAGACTGTTAGAAACCAGGATCCAACTCAATAACTTAAGTTACCAAGTGGATGGTCTCTATAACATATTAACCAAGCTTGGGTGGTGTGAGAAACCGATGTGGAACAAATCTTTCAAACAAAGACAAATAAAATATATAGTATATATGCATGGGATAGTATTCATGTTACAATCTTGTCATAAAAAATTAGGAAGCCCATTAATTATAATTCTTATTGGGGACATGGAGGCAATTTGAGATCCCTTGATAGTTCTTTTCATAATTTTCACAATTAATCTTTCTACAAGTCCTAATTCATTTCCAACAACCCTGCTACACTAATTTTCTTATTAATTAAGACCCCTGCAGTGTAAGTAATTCAATTTTATTGTAGCAAAATTAACCATATATAAAGAATAATCTTCACATTAATGTTTGTTGCTCTTTCAAAAGAATGACCGATTACCAAAAGGGGACGTGACCTAATTGAGCTGAACACCAATCTTTGTATGATACATACTAGATAGTATTCCTAGCTAGGAGAAAATATCCAATATTAATGGGTCCCTTGCTAATAATGATAGATTGGACAAGACAAGTGCCAAATGGCAGCCGCGAGATCGTCTAGATGGATCGGAGGACCATTTTGCCCATGTGATCACTCGTGGGGAACATAGAGAATTTTGAAACAATTCAAATATTCACTTTTTTAAAAATAGATCGAGATAGAGAAAGTGAAGAAAAGGAAGTAAGAAAACACCAGCTAGTACTGGTAATGTGGTGGTCCTTTAAGGGGTACTTTCTGACTCTTATCATCTCAATATGACTAGATATATATCAAAGAGTAGCGATCAATCAATTTTGAGTCGTGTTGGATAAACTCGATCTTGGAAACCTCAGTGATGAAACTAATTCCTTTATGTGCAAGAAAAGAATGTCCAATCATTCATAATATATAAGACACATAATTTTCTTTCCAAAATTTATAAAATTCTTATATATATATATATATATGAATTAAACTCATTTGAATTGAACTAACTAGCTTGTGATATTTTGAACACATTTTTATTCTCTAACCTTATAATTAAATGAATAATGTGTGCATGGGTAAATTAAATCTAGCAGTTAAATTAAATTCTTATATATATATATATATATAAAATACTTCAGTGCTCGGTATGCACCGATCTTCTGGTGTACGCTCGCACGCACCACCTTCTGCAGCTGTGAGTGCTGACAACATCGCTCTCAGCG